>JAYDZK010000001.1:111786016-111813842 GCA_034509185.1 Euphonia xanthogaster
CAATCAACAGCAACAACAAAAAACAAAACAAAACAAAAAACCCAAAAACCCACACCAATGCAAACCAAAACCCCCTCTGAATTAAATGAATACTTTTTCAATGATTATAACTTTTCTAATCATTGGACTTTGTTTATGGCTGAATGGATTTAATGTATTGCATTAAGGTGCCACGCTGCTGTTGTGAGAAATTTGACTTTTTATTGCAATGGCAACCAATAGAACTGTGAAACTGTGTATTTCAGAGTTTATCTATTCTGAGAAACATTTTTATATAAAACCTTCAAAATATTTAGTTGAGATTCTGGGAGATCTTCAATTTTGTCTCCTTATACCCTAAAATATAAGGGCCAGCACTCTTTTGTGGGAGGCTCTTAAGAGTTGGATCTGAAGAGTTCAAAGAAACAACTAAAGAAAAAGAAACATGAAAACTAGAGCATGTTCTGGTACAGAAAACCTTGCTGGCTTTCTCTGGAAGTGCTAAAACCAAATCTTCCTGGAATCTGGATTTAATTAGAAATGTGACTGAGGAGCTCCATCTCCACAGCATAAAATCTGTTGGCAATCACTGACTCACTGGCTTCTTTTCCCCCTTATTCTGGCCTTCCAACCAAAAAAGTGTGCACAGAGTGTTCTTTGAATTGGCAGGAGAATATCTGTACTCAGCCATGTCCCCCCCTAGAACACAGACAGCTCTGTCCTCACACACCTCTCAGAAAGAAGTGTGTAAAATTACACCCCTGAACTGAAGGGATTGGGAAAATTTGGGGTTTTTTTACCTTTTATGAAAAAAAATAAAATACTGAGAGGAAACTAATGCCTCTAGCCTATAAATAAAAAGGGGCTTGACCTTCTGTATACATCTGTGACTACTCTTGATGTTAGGAGGAGTCTCCAAACCCACCTATGCAAAGGTCACTAATTGAAAATCCTTCTTCAGTGTCTTCGTTTTCAGTGTTTCAGAATGCTGTGGAGGTAGAGAAAAGCACTGTAGAAAAGCTATTGAAAGCTCATTATAAAGCCTCCATATGCAAGCAGGTTATTTAGAATGTTAGACATTACTTTGGAAATTAAAATGTGCTCCAGAGATATATTTGTAGTAATTTGATAGCCTAAACCTTGTTTAAAACTAATTTCCTACATATTGATTGGCTTAAGAAATTGCTCCAATTTGTCTGGAAAACCTGATTTAGAATTATTTTGGTTACAATTGTCTGAAATAGAATCTTGTATGACAGCACATAAATTGTGCTGTTTCTTTCTATTTCTGCATAAGCATTTAAGAGTGTATTCCCAATGTTCAGATTACCAATGTGCAAATGATTTGATGAATCCATAGGAAGTGAAAACCAAAGAGAAAGAAATATGACTATTTAGGAAGTAGTATGAATGTGGTAAAGTGAATCTGCTGTATGGATCTTAATGCTCTTTGAGAATTAAATACAGTTATCTAGCAGGACCTTTAGCATCTTTTTTTTTGCAACTGCAGCATAATTATTAATTTTACTTCATCCTTCATTTAAGTCTTAAATCAGTTTTATTTTACAGCTTCCATAGTTGTTTATGTTTGCACACAGTGAGTATATTCAAGATATTCAAGCCTAATTTCTTTTCATTCCTTCTATAAATGAGTTGCTCATTTATTGATACAGAACTGCCATTACTATGTTAACTGCTTTATTTCTCCTAAAATTAAATGTGCAGCTCCAGTTGCAATTAAACCAAGATCTTGGCATCTTGCATCAAGATGATGGCTCATCAAAAAATAAGAGAGGAGTTCTTCCCAAGCACGCTACAAATGTGATGAGATCTTGGCTTTTTCAGCACATAGGGGTAAGGACTGAGCATGGTCAGTTTTTTATCTAGCTCTTCCATGTGGTCTCTTACAATTTTTCTTCATAAACAAGGTGAATTTATTCTGTTGTCAGTTATGGAATCTCAGTTCAGCTTTCCCTGGAGTCATTTGGAGTAGTTCCACAGTCTAATGCTGGTTGACTTTTAGTAATATTTTAATAAATGTTGTATTTGTGCTGCATGGTCTCAATAAGTGTTGTTACAAGGAGCCTTTCTGCATTTCACTGTGTTGAGAACTTAATGCTCTCTACACCCTGGTCCATGGCACACGGAAAAGTAATTCCACCTGTATTTTGCAGTGTTTTAGGGGTATTTTTGACTGAGGAAAATCTCAGATTTTCTATCTGTATCTCCTTTCCAGTCCTTCTGATGTGTACCAAGCATGTCACTATCTGCTTGTGCTTTCAATGGTCTTCCTTTTGCATGAATACTTTGAAAGGATAAATGGCTCTCAAGCTATTTCAATGCTGAGTTGATTGATATTTTGCCTTTTACAACTGGTTTGCAGCAGAGAGCTGATCCAGGGAAGCTGCGTGTGCGCTTCTTGTGTTACGTGCCCTGTCCTCATCTGCTTAGAGCAGCTTTATTTAACTCCAGTGCTCCTTTATTTAACTGAGTGCTCCTCAGTTCTCTCATATGACACTGCCCTGGCCAGCAGAACTAATCAGAGCTGCTCACATGCTGTGCTGCCCAGGGATCACGCTCTTTAATAAAGACTGTCAGCCATGAGAAGCTTTTTCATCTGAATTACACAGCAGCAGCTTCATGGTGCCACAGACACTCTCAAGGATAAAATCAGTTTTTGTGTAGTTAAGCACTCTTTGTTGAATTATTTTAGTCTGTAAAAGTTTGTGAGGTTTCTAAGGTTGGTGTTTTAATGAGTCAGGTGGCCTTAATCCACCCTTTTTAATCAGATGTAATAAAGGAGTTCTTACTTTTGATGAGGAGATGGAGAACAAGCTTATGCCTTTTTTGTTTGCTTTTCTGGCCTCTGTAGCATCCATATCCAACAGAGGATGAGAAGAAGCAGATTGCAGCACAAACAAATCTGACACTACTCCAGGTTAACAATTGGTAAGAGCAAAGCCCTTAACTTAATATCTGTCCTTGCCTGCACGTGCTTACAGCTCAGAAATAGTGAGGAGAATAAGCTGGGCATCTGGAGTTGAACTTAAATATTCTACATATGTTACAAAACATGTATAGAAATACAAGAGCTATTCACTGGCACAAAAGCATGTTGTTTTTATAAGGTATAATAATATTCATGCCATTTAAATTATATAAGGACTCCAGAAAACATTGCAGCACTAGGAATTGTGTTCTGTTCCAGTTCTGAGAGAGATGGAAGTACTCTCATCTCTCTCCTGCAAGTGAAGTCTAAAGGCATTTAGTGGCCTGGTGGCTGCAGGTGTTTCAGAAGTTACTGTTAACAGATTCTGTTCCTGTATCAAAGGATGCTCTCCTGAGCAGTGATGTCTGAATGGAGAGGCAGTTCCTCAGCTACACCAGTTCATGGTTCAGCAGGTTTTGTCATGTCTTATCTTTCCTGGAGGTGTAAGATAAGACACCTGCCCTGCAGAAGAGAGGAGGGAAGGTGCTGACACATGTCCTGTTTGCCTTGTGGCATCAGTTCCTAAAATTGCTGCAGCAAAGTCCCACTGGGCTCTGCCTCAGATTTCAGAGATGACACTGGCTGTGAGGCTGTGGAGGGGTCCACGGGGGAAATAGCCAAGATAGTGACAGAGCACTGCTTCCAAAAGTGGAACAGGGTGGCTGTGCCTGTGTTACATGTGGCCATGGAGCTCTGTGCTGGGCTCTGACTGCTGTCTTTGCAGAGCATTCTATTACAGCTTAGAAACCTGCCAGCTGCACCCGATTTCCTCCCATTGCAGGTAAACTTGGGACCTGGATGTATTTTTTGGTATTTAGGGATGATGTCTTCAGTCACAACTCCCTGCCAGAGCTCACTATGTTGAAGCTGATTCAGTTTAAGTATTTTCTTGTTCACTAGCAGGAAGGGGAAGGGCAGCAAATAGCCTGCTAAAGTAAGCAAGTGAAAATCAGAGAACTAAAAGGAACCAGGACAGATCTGACAAATGTGTTTGCTGTCATCTCCTGGATCAGGAGCCAGCCCTTGGAAAGCCAGGGAGCCTGTAAAATAAGTAATGCAGAAGCTTAAGGGAGTAAATGAAACCAGACCAAACAAAGCAGGTTAGGTAGGGGCTAGACTTTAGGTGAACCCTAATGAGAGGAGTGTCAGCTTTCTGAGCTGGGCTGTCAGCAGGTTTTCTGGTGCTTAGTTTTTGATAAGATCCTGAAGTGTACATCTGTTGTGCTGTCTGGAGATTTTTTTCCTTCTGAGGTGGGGGGAAAATGCTGTTAGCTGCAAAATTATAGAAGTGTTTTCTTAGCTAGTTTGCCAAAATTGAAGGATGCTGGTGTTCTAGGAGTGGTTCTACACTTTAAAAAGAATGTGAAGCCCAGCTGATAGAAGATTTCATATTCCTATTTTTTTTTCCTGCTGCATACTTTGTGAATGTGAGAGACACAGAATTTACAGCCAACTGGTCCTAAGTTCACCTTGCCCTCAATTGCATTTAGGTTTATCAATGCTAGAAGGCGAATTCTTCAGCCAATGCTGGATTCCAGTTGTTCTGAAACTCCAAAAACAAAGAAGAAAACAGCCCAGAATCGACCAGTGCAGAGGTTCTGGCCTGACTCCATTGCCTCAGGAGTTGCTCAGCAGCAATCGAACGAGCTCACGATGTCAGATGGTGAGGAGAGCTGCCTGAACGTGGATCATGAAGTTAATTCCTCTCTGACAGGGAAAGGGAGGGTTTGATGACTCTGCTGGGAGGGAAGCTTCTGGGTATTTCAGTATAGACGTGGTTTTAATCTGGGAAAGCATAACAGAAATGTGTCACTTTTTCCTCTCTTTAACACTTTTCTGTGGTTTAAGCAAGGGTATTGTATTAGAATTCATGTTGAGAAACTTGCTTTTGTTTCAAAAGTTATGAAATGACAGAATAAAAGACGTAAAAGTGAGATGTACAGCTGAGCTCTCTGTGTGCATGTCAGGAGTGTGCTGTTGGATGAGCAGCAATGGGCTGCAGCTTCAGTGCTGGGCACCTGCAATTCCACATCTGCCTCACGTGCTTCCAGCTGAACAATGAGAGGCAGAAAAATATTACAGAACCTCCACAGACTTTGACTGAAGTAATTTCCTCAGTGTCAGATCAAACAAAAACATTTAATTTAAGAAAGATAAAGAACTGCTTTAATGCCAGGATCATCCTTTCTGTCCTGCTGCTTGCTGCTTTATTCTTTCCAGTTTGTAACAAATTTTCCTTCAGCCTCTGCTGGATCTGACAGCAGCTTTATCCATTGAAGTTACCTTGAATCTGAACACTCCCCTTCTTCTGCAAGGAATTAAGCTGGAATACTTTGCAGAAATGGCATTGTGATGACTTGATTGGGGAATTGCTGTAGTGGGTGACCATAAGACGGATTTAAGATTCACAACACAAAGTTTAAGATTCCTGGCCAACCTAATTCTGGCATTTCCTGACATTTAAGTATTTGACAGCCTATATATCTTCTATTTTAATGTAGTTCCTTGAGTTTCTGTGGTGGGTAACTGTTGATTAGAGAGAACTGTTCTGTGGTAGCTGTTGATTAGCAAAAAGCTCTGTTACACGTAAGCAGAAGGCCAGAAAGGTGCTGAAGTGCTGTGGTTGTGCTCCTGCAGGTGCTGTCGTGACCATCACAGCTCCAGTGAACATGAATGTAGACAGTCTGCAGTCCTTGTCCTCAGATGGTGCCACCCTGGCTGTGCAGCAGGTGATGATGGCAGGGCAGAGCGAGGACGAGTCCGTGGACAGCGGCGAGGACGACGGCGGCGACCTCTCGACAGCAAACATCAGTGGGCTGGTCCTGGATAACAGCGACTCCCTGCAGTAGGAAGCCAGAGAGCCTGGAGGAAAACCCTTAGGAAAAAGAATGGACTGACTGACTGACTTTTTATAGTTTGCACAGCAAACATTTTACACAAGTTTTATTTCTAATATGTTTTATATGTAGATATAGAAGGGTGCACTTTTTTGTATTTCATAGTAAGCTTAAAGAGTGTTTTTGCAGGTGCAGCAACTTCTTTCAAATGTGTTTTGGTTTGTTTGTTGGGTTTTTTTTTGTTTATTTTCCTTTCCTTATTTCAGAAAATTATATCTAGTAATATAAAGAACCACGTAAGCACCCCTTTGTTCTCTGAATTGGAAGTGCTGCAGTTTCTGATGAATTATGCAGTTTCAATTAGTGCTGTTATTTAACACAGCTTTTGATGGGCAGGTGATGTAAATTTAAAGCATGTGACACTAGTGTGTGAAACTTGATTATTGAGTTAGATGCATATATTTGAAAGATGCTTCTGCACCTTAAAAACTGCTAGTCTGAGGTGGACAGCAACACACATAAAAAGGAACTGTTGATGTGTGATTCAGTAGAGAATGTATGGCAATTTAAATAAGTTTAGTTTCTCTCATAGTCCGTGAGCCTGTTTATCATTTGCTATAAAAACTCCTATTTTTACCTTGCTGGGGTTATTGGATAAAAAAAAAATATTTTTATAAATTCACTAGAAATTGGGATGACAACTGTATTAAGCAGGAGGAAAAAAAAAATAATTTCCAGAGGGGAAAAATAAATGTTTAGTATTCCTATTTGGAAGGTCTGGAAATTGACCCAATTTAATAAACAAGCCTACAGTAGCATTCTATGATTCTCAGCTATCCCACAGTGATATACTATATTTGATAATAGCATAAGAAGGGCCCACTGTTTGATGGGATTTTGATATTGTCAAACATTGATTTATATTATGTGTAAACTAATATTCAAATCACATAACTCTGTATCTAGACTTGTATCTGAAAATATTTGCTAAATGAATATTCAGGTAAGTAAGTTCAAATACCCACAATTTCTCCAATTATTAGAGAAATTTAACAGTTTATAGTTTGTACAACTGAATCTAAAAAAATGAAAAGTTGCCTACTATACAGTCATGAATTCTGCTATTTTATTGCATTTGAAATATTTTCCCCTAATACAAAAAGAAAAATATAACATGAATTTATATAAAATTTCTTCAGATCTGAAGTTTACTACCAGAATATACAGCAGGCTTTGTTAGAGTAGGAAATCCTTGTGTGTCATTTAAAAAACAAAGAGCTGGTGATAAAAACAGCTGGGTTTTGGTTTGGTTTTGTTTTGGGATTTTTTTTTTTTTTTTTTTTTTTGTTGTGGTAACAGTTCATTTCTTTCATTTTCCCAGAGTTTGAAGGCTGTGATTGTCTATCCATGAACACTTGCTTTTGGAACTTTGTATTCCCCGTTGCTGAGTACAAATAAGAGACTCAAGAGCCTCATGCTATGATCAACACCCCCTTTTGTCCCTGTCCATTTGTCACAGTGTTGGCTTAGATCAAAGCCAGAATTTCCTTCTGATTTTGACCAAATCTGGGTGTGTTTCTAACATGACAGGGAGAAAGGTGGTCACCTTTAGAATCTTCAGACACTGTATTTGAACAAAGCCCTCTGGCAGATGCAGGTATTTAATTGAATACTTCATTTCTGCTTCTCAGAACACTCAGGCACATGCTGAGGTGCCCTTGATTTCAGGAGGATGAAGGATTGTGCTGCTGGACATGCTGAAGTGGCTGGAAGCTGGTCATGGCAGATTGTCTTCCAAGGCAAGGCTGAGTTGATAGGAAGAAAAGCTTCAGGAAGAAATATCAGTGGCATTGCCATACACACATGGAGAATAACAGGAATTTTCAGTGATTGGGAGTTTTGTTGTTTTGTTTTTTTTTTTAATGGTTTTTACTCAACACAAGAGTGTTTCTGCTTTGGCTCTCACTGAGTCCTGGCTGAGGATCTTCCTTAGTCCAAGTGCTGTCATGATCTGCTCCACTGGACTGGTGATTTCTAAGAATTTGTTTTCTTCTGACTTCTCTGCTTTGCCACTAATGTGTTGTGTTTGTTAAACAGCACAGTAAATGAATAATGGAAGGTGAATTAGGAAGGCTTTGACATAGCATGGCTATCTCAAAGGCTGCTGTCAAATCCAGTTTCACCCCAAAACCCTTTAAAAGACCAACCATGTACAAATCCTGCTGCTTTGGAAGCATTCAGCCTACTGCCCCTACAAAAGATAGCTCAGATTACTGGAACTCACATTCTGTATTTTTGTTTTTAATTGTTTTAAACTGCAAGAGTGCTTCATTACCCCCACCATTTCCATTCAATAGCAGGTTATATTTGTTGGTTTGTTTGGGGTTTTTATTGGAAACAACCAGGCCTCAGGGTTTGCAAACTTCTGAAAGTTTATTTTTCAGAAAGAAGCCATTTTCTAGTTAGTTCTTTTTATTTTATTTTAAATTATTACTCCCTCCACCTTACATGCAGCAGAAGTTCTATTCCTCCAAACCATGACCTTGTCTTCAGCTACTTTATCAATTCCTGGAGACTGAAGTTGGCAGAGTTTACTGTGAAAGGGGAATATGGAATAGTTTCACCGTCAGATTAGAAACATTAAAAAAATACAGGGACTTGAATTCCTAAAACTGAAAAGGCTTCACCAGTGTAAAAGTATTGCTTAACATGTGAAACTCAAATATTTTCTTTCTGTTCAGTGAGAATTCTGTAGTGCTTGTGAACTGCAGGGAAGTGCTTGTTCTTTTCATGATTTAAAAGAAGAAAAAACAAGTAGAGTAAATTTTTTTTAATTTTTCTTTTTTTTGCAATGTAGGAAAGGTTGCTGGTTTCAGCAAAGTATCACCATTCAGGAAATGTATATGTTTACATTGGGTAAAAAGTCTTTACAGGGGAGCTGACTTCGAGTCTGTGTATAATTTCCCCTGCCCCCAATTAATGTAATATTCATATGCAATAGAACTAATTTGGTTTTTGAATCAATGTGATTCTTCTGCAAACACGATTATTGAAACTTTTAATTTTATTTTTTTTTCCAATCTAACCCAAACCAGGGTTCTCAGTCCAATTTTTTCAATATTCCTGGAACAGACAAGGCAATTTTCTGTTGTTTTTTTTTTTTGTTTTGTTTTGTTTTAAACTTTGGAAGCATTGCAGTTCAGCAAATCAATTCCAAAACGATCAGGATAAGTTTCTGAATGACTGTTAGAAAGAAACAATCACGTCAGAAAATACTCAGAATCAGCTCTGGCTCTGCAGAAGGTTTTTTCCATCTGGATTTTGTGTCTCAGTGGAGTCCTGCTGACCTCAGGGAGGCTCCACAGGGATCCATGTCAGGCTCATTTGCCTTCTCCTGGTACCTGCTCTCTATCAGGAGTCTTTTGGAGAGCCCTCCAGCTCTACCTTGCTGCACACCTGGGTCTTTTCCAGTGGAAACCTGGGTGTGGATGAAGAGCTTGGCAGGGCAGAATTTCATGGTGACCGGGGGTGCAACAAATAAATATTTTTTGTATGTTCAAGATGCAGCCAGGAGCCAGACCTGAGTTAGGAATTGCAGTTCCCAGTTCCTGTGCTTCCAAAGTAGCTTTAGGTTCATGGATATTGGAATGGAATAGGAGCACAAGTGGCTGAAACCCCAGCTCCTGGCCTGAGCTTGGCTCAGTTGGTCAGAGCATGGTGCCAGTGACAGCCAAGGCACAGCTCTGATCCCCACGTGGGCCATTCCCTGGGGAGTTGGACTCGTTGTGAATCCTTCCACCTCAGAGTGTTCTGTGAAATAATCCATGGATTTGTTTCTGGAAGAATCACAAGTCCACCTTCCTGACTTCAGGAACTTAGTAACCCAAGGGGCAAAACAAAGCCTTTCCAAGGGATGATAGTTGCACTTAAGCAAACAAAAATCCAGAACACCCTGGTGTTTTGAAAAATTGGAACACATGTATTTAATTGTAATTAAAGTTGATTTGACATTTTATTTTCTGAAGCTGAGTCGTCTTGGGAGAAAAAAAAATGAATACGTATTTGTCTATGCAAGACACAAATGTCCAGGATGTGTGAATTACCCATTTTTAGGTACTGTATTGTTATTGTCTTTCTGACTTCTGTTCCTTTGATTAGGCTCTTCAACCTTTCAGCCTTACATTTGGCTTAGAGTTGAACAGGCAAAATGTAGTTTTGAAATCCTGTTGGAAATGTAACTAACCTTCGTTCCCTCGTGAAAATCTCGCATGTTAAACAATTCAGTGAAATGTTTTGGTTTCCCAATAATAAATTCAAACTCTCACCACCTCCTGAAAACAGCAGACCCATGAACATGCACATGTGACTGTGGTGTGCAAGCCACCCAGCCAGCAGCTGGATGCACTTTGCTCCTCACTCTGCAGCAGAGCTGAGGACAAAAGCAGGTTCATTTTGCCAAACTCAAACTCAGCATGGATTCCTTCCCCCCCCTTCCCTGCCCTTGGCATGCCCAACTCCTTCAAAGACCTTCTGGGCTGTTTAATTTTCAAGTCCTACAGGAACCCGATGGTCCAGTGCAAAGTGCAGTGAAATTGGCACTGATGTGTTTTTTGGTGATTGCCCAGATCAGGTAATTTGTTCATTCCTGTCACCTGGAAATACAAAATCCGTTCCTTTTCTGTGACTTAGTTCTTTAGGACCTGCTGAGTGATCACAGTTGGTTTTGCCAGAGAAAAGCAAGGTGTGAGAAGGCAGGGAAATGCCTTTCCAACCTTGTAGACACCATAAAGACTCATAGTTGGTGTTAATAAAATCCAGTGTTTGAGGTGGTGACAGAAGCTGCCCGTGACCTGCCCAAGGATTAGCAGCACTGGGTCTGTACAATCGACAATCTTTAAAATGTGAACCCTGTAACTTTACTCTCTTTGGTTGTTAAGGGATTTTGAAGCAACTGATCTATCAAGGGATGAAATTAAAAATGAGAATATGCTTCATGGATGATTTATTTTTACACTGCTGCTCTCTGTGAACAGAAAAAGCACATTTTGGAAGCAAAGCATTTACATTGCTTTAACAGTATTGTTTGGCTGAAGGACAAATACATTTTCAGGAAATCTTGAGCATAGTTTCAAACTATTTAACCAGTTCTTGGCCAGGGAACGTCCTTGGCCCTTGTATTTGTTTGAGGTTTCTTGTTTATGCAAATGAAGAAAAATGTTTACTAGTTCTTACCAGTGTGGGGATTTTTACTACACTTTTGTAATGCAGGAGCAGCTTGGATGAAAGAAAGAATTAGCAGGTAAATAGTCCACAATGTTTGTGACTTTGAGTGGGCTTTTCTTTTTGTTGTTGTTTCGAAATTATTAATTAAAATGGCATGGACATCAAACTTCAAGTAATGGTTCCAAGCATATATGGCAGTGACTTATTTGAAAACACTTCCTCCCTGCAAATCCCACATGTTAACTTGTTTAGCCAGACTGGAACACATTTCTAAACTTACCATGTTCTCCCAAATCAGAAACCTTCAGGAAATGAGCAGCTCCTTTGTTACAAGATTCTTCTCAGCTAAGAATCTCAAACTCATTTCATATCCAGTGAGTTCTGCTCAGCAGAGATTAAATCAGATGTAGGTAGTCTTGGATTCACTTTTGTTGAGTACTGGAGCAGTATTTATTCCTGCTGGAGCATTATTTATTCCTGCTGTCTCTTCCCCAGCATCTGGCATGGTGACACCCACGAGTGCCTCCAGAAGGGAAGAGAGCAGATTTTGGATGATGTTTTGGGGTTAGAGGGTTAATCTGTGGATAGACAAGTAGTTTGTGTTCTAGAAAAAGGAGTATTTATCATTTCCTTGTCTGGCATTAGAAGGGTGTCTGAGAGTAGTGCCAATAACTCCTGGTGATATAACTGGAAATAATTTTAACTCCACTGCTGCCAGGGAGCAATTTTTTCCCTAATCTGAAATGAATAAACAGCCTAACAAACAAAAAAATCCCCCACCTGTAAAGTTCAAAGGGGAATGGCTTCAGACTGAGAGGGAGTAGGGTTAGATTAGATCCTGGAAAAGATTCTTCCCTGGGAGGGTGGGCAGGCCCTGGCACAGGGTGCCCAGAGAAGCTGGGGCTGTCCCTGGATCCCTGGCAGTGCCCAAGGCCAGGTTGGACCCTGGGGCTTGGAGCAGCCTGAGATGGTGGAAGGTGTCCCTGCCCATGGCAGGGGAAGTTGGAATTGGATTATCTTTAAGGTCTCTTCCAACCCAAACCATTCTGTGATTTTATGATTATGTCAACTAAATTAGGTCCCATATTGAGTATTTTTAATTGGATGGTTTCAAATTCCCCTGAGAGATAAATCCCCTCTTCAAGAAGCCATTACAGGAATCGGGGGTAAATAATTGTAAATGACTGGTGAGCTGGTTTGCTTTTGTGGAGCATCAGTCTCATGCTTTAGTCTGCATCTTAAAACTGCTCCTAAATAACTCTCTTCATAAAAACCTGAGCAATATCCTCAAAGCTAAAACAAGGGAAAATAAACTACACAGTGTGAAATGAGGATTCTGCAAAAACAATCCAACAATGTGACTGGGACACATTTATGGTATTTATTTATCCATATGTAAATTCATGCAAGTACAGAGTGTGTGAGGTATGTGGGATTACATCTGTCGTGTATTTAAAACACAGAATTAAAAATCACCATTTGGATACCCTCCTAAAATCTGAAAGCAATGTGACCTCTGCAGGTGAAGTTTGGTTTCTCTTCCTGATGCAACTGAGCTGTGATCTAGGGCTTGTGAAGTAATCAGGGAAAATCTGCATATTTACCTTCTCTGTTGAACTTTGGGGTCACCACTGGCACAAAGCAGGAGCTGAGGCCCTTGGACCTACTCCTGAAAATTATTCCTTGCACATTTTTCATTAACTTGATCCTGAATCCTAAATACGAGCTGATGCACACACTAAATGTGTCTGTGTTAATAAAAATTAATTTAGATCATTTTTTGCTAAGATCCAAGAATTTTTTAAATTAGATTTTTAGAAGTCTTGAAAAAATATGCAGATCATACTGGGCAGGCTGGTCCCTGCTGAGGCCACACTTTGAGGGCTGTGTCCATTTTTGGGTCCCTCAGTGCAGGAGAGCCCTGGAGGGGCTGGAGCGTGTCCAGGGCAGGGAAGGGAGCTGGGAAGGGGCTGGAGCCCCAGCAGGGGCTGAGGGAGCTGGGAAGGGGCTGAGCCTGGAGCAAAGGAGGCTCAGGGGGCCCTTGTGGCTCTGCACAAGTCCCTGCCAGGAGGGGACAGCCGGGGGGGTCGGGCTCTGCTGCCAGGGCACAGGGACAGGAGCAGAGGGAACGGCCTCAGGCTGGGCCAGGGCAGGCTCAGCTTGGATATCAGGGAAAATTTCTCCCAGAAAGGTGCCCAAACCCTGGCCCAGCTGCCCAGGGCAGAGCTGGAGTCCCCATCCCTGGGGGGATTTGAGAGCTGTGCAGATGTGGCACTTGGGGACATGGGGACTGCTGGACTCAGCAGTGCTGGGTTAAAGGTTGGACTCGATGACCTTAAATGTCATCTCCAACCTAAATGATTCTCAGATTCTACTGATTTTAACTGGAAAAGAAAGCAGCCCTCTGACACAACTACACCCCAAAAAATTGATACATTCACAACAAGAAAGACAAGAGAACACACACAAAACTCTGGTAGCAAAATTCTTTACTAATAAAATATCAAACATGGAACTGTTGGCTCAACACTCTCATGTTCTATGCAAATAATACAAACATTGTGATGCCTTTGAAATGAGCATTGCATTGTCACCTGCACACACCCGGAAGGAGCAGCATTCCTGTCACATCCAGCACACAGCAGGAACCCTTTTGTCCCCTTCCACTCTGATATAAGGCAAAACTTCCATTGCAAAAATTCACTTCTGTATTTTCAGAAGTGCCTGGGAGGGTTGTGCCTCCTCAATAAGTCTGAGTCAGAGGAGCTGTGAGACCAAATCCTTTGTGCACAGATTTGAAAATCCTAATTTAAACTGGGAATGTGATAGGGTTGTGGAAAAAAAAAGTATCCATTTTTATGCATCCAAAAACTGATCTTGGAAGAAATAGACCGTGCTGAAATGCAACCAACTCTAAGACACTGCCAGCTCTGCTGATTTCTGCACTCCTCCCTACTTAGAACCAGTGGAGTAACTTTTAGATGACATTGTCAAAGCTATTCATTAAAAAAAAAATAAACATTTAATGAACTTCTAACCCAGAATGCTTAAAAACATTGGGGTAGTGCTCAACTTCTGCAGACACACTGCCCCCAAATTGCCTGAGTTCTTTTATCAGCCTACACAAAATTTTAAAAATGAGTATATGTACACTGCAGTTTTGTGTTTACAGTTCTACTTACATTTCTGATTGTTTTGGGATGGTCTTTCACAGGAAAATGAATCTAATTTTGCAAAGGGCCACTAATACTGTTTTGATTGCTTTAAAATTCATGATCTGAGGCCTCAGCTGCAAAAACTAATTTAATTTAGCTGATACATATAAACTCACTAGCACAGTGGCTTTGTTTAAACAAATGGATTTGCCTTACATGCAGTCATCTGCTTTTTCTTAAATCACATTTTCCAGCAGGGTAACTTTATGTTGTAAGTAATTAATTGCTCAATTAACATATTCTTATTCAAAGCAGCCTAGGTGGCAGGGGAAGGGTTTAGTCTGGAGGAAAGGAGGCTCAGATGGGATTTCATTGCACTCCATAACTCCCTGGCAGGAGGGTGTGGTGGGATGGGATGGGATGGGATGGGGCTTGGTCTCTTCTCCCAAGTGAAAAGCAACAGGAGAAGAAGAAATGGCTTCAAGTTGCGCCAAGGGAGGTTTTGTAGGGAGATACAACATAAGAAAATAAAGGTAGTATAGAAAGCAATCTTACCCCTTAAGGAGTTGCAGTTGAGCCAATTATTAGAGATTAGGAACAGGCCTGACTCTAACAGGCCTCAGCTGCAGCCAATAAGATGAGGAGCGCTATAAAAGAGTGGATTGCATGCTTGAGGGGGAACTGGAGTCAGTTGGCTGCTGGGAGAAGAAGGAAGAGTCAGTGCTTGGAGGAGCTGCCAACAAGAAACATAAAGGAGGTATGAAACTCCAGCAATATGGAACCTTGGCAATATAATAACAACAAATGGTGACCCCGACGTGACTTCGGGAGGAAAAGGACTCAAATACCAAATTATATGACCCCATGGATTCTGGAAAAAGGACTCAAATACCAAACTATATGACCCTGTGGATTTGGGGAAAAGGACTCAAATACCAAACTATATGACCCCATGGATTCTGGAAAAAGGACTCAAATACCAAACTATATGACCCCGTGGTTTTGGAAAAAAAGACCAGGGGAGAATTTACTAAAGTAACTGTAAGAACTGGAAAAACAATAGTTCTATTGTTTAAACAATGTGTTTATTGATTAGTGGAGCTATTAATGTCTGTTAAGCATCAGTATAAAAGATTTTGAAGATAAGTACTTTGTAAACTGAGAAAAGCTGCAAAACTGGACCAACAGTTAGAAATATATATTTGTACTGTAATATGTTGTCTGAAGATTTGTATAACTATTAGTTCTAAATGAAATATATGAACGTGTCATAATGTTAATTTATTTGAACATGTTCTTCTAGAAATGCTGCAACTCTGTAATGAAAAGAAAAAGGGGGAATTACAGGGGGATACAATATATGAAATTAAAGGTAGTATAGAAAGCAATCTTACCCCTTAAGGAGTTGCAGTTGAGCCAATTATTAGAGATTAGGAACAGGCCTGACTCTAACAGGCCTCAGCTGTAGCCAATAAGATGAGGAGTGCTATAAAAGAGTAGATTGGATGCTTGAGGGGGAACTGGAGTCAGTTGGCTGCTGCGAGAAGAAGGAAGAGTCAGCACTTAGAGGAGCTGCCAACGGGAAACATCAAGGAGGTACAAAACTCCAGCAATATGGAACCTTGGCAATATAATGACAATGGAACCTTTCCAATGTAAGAACAGCAAGGTTTAGATTGAATTTATGAAAAATTAAATAAAATTCAGGCAGCCCAAGAAAGTGGTGGAATCACTGTCCCTGAAAGTGTTAAAAAAAGTGTAGATGTGGGGCCTGGGGACACCTTTCAGGGTTAATGGTTGGACTCAGGGAACTCGCAGGTTTTTTCCCAACCTAAACAATTCTATGGTCCTGTGAGTTACAAGATCAGTTTCTCATTTACACACAGAAAATCATTATACTGAGGAAAACTCTGTGCAGCAACTGAAAGCATTCACTTGGGGAAACCACTCTGCAAAGAGAAGAGGAGCAGAAAAATCCCTGAAAATCTGACATTTCCAACCCAAACTCATCTGCTCCTTAGCAGAGCTTTAGCAGGGACAAATAAATTACTTGTGGACAGTCAGGGCATTGGAGACTGATGTGGGGACAAAACATCTTGAAGACAGCAACAGAGACATCCTGCGCAGGTCACTTGAAATGACAATTCCATCTCCCTGGAAACAGTGCCAGGATGGTTTAAGCACCTTGTGTCAGGTCCTTGTTCCCAGTCCATCAAAGATGGGATTCACAGAGCCACAGAAGGGTTGGGGTTGGGGTTGGGGTGGAGGAGGCCTTAAAGAGCATCCATTCCTACGCCCTTACCACAGACAGGGACATCTTCTACTGGAATTTAACCTCAAAAATATGGAGGTTGAGTCTGCAGAAGGGACTGACTGAGAACAGTCACCAGCTGGATTCAAGTCATTTGGAGCATTCCTGGACTCAAATAAAAGCCCCAGCCAAGAGGTCAAGCCACCTTTAAGGGTGCCTTTTTTATACTGATGCAAAGCCACAAACTGCTGGCACCAGGCACAGAGGGAGGAGTGAGACCTGCAATTGCCTGCAGGATTATTTTGTTTTTTATATTATTTTTTTTCTGACTGTGTTATTACCTCTGAGAACAAGAAGAGACATCAGGCTGATGATGCTGTCCCAGCTTACAGAGCTCTGCCCCTCAAGACAAAGAGCTAGCAATGACCAGGGTAAATTCCCTTCTGCTCACCAGTTTTCCATAAATTGAAGGAATAACCAGCTTGCATCTTGGGCACAACAGCAATGAATGACACAAGGTATTCCTGCATATTACATGGAAAGAATAGTGATTAAAAAGATGTTGTCTTGGCTTTATCACTCTGACCCATCATGCCTTCTGAAGGCAGCAAAAGAATTCAAAAATAGCTGAATTTTAAGCAAAATTCAGCTTTTAAAATATTTTAATTATTTAAATATTAAAAATTTATTAAAGAAGCTTAAAATGAAAAAGACCATTCTTTTGGCAAACAAATAAACATTGTTTCTTTCATCATCAGTGGTCAAAAATAAGTGCATGATCTCAGGTTGCTCCAGAGGAAAATAAATAATATATTATGACCATTATTAAACACTTCTCAGCAGAATCTTCCTGCTGAAAATATTTACCCTGCTCTTCAGACACAGGCAAGTAAAATGAGATACTTGGGAAATCCTTGACAAGAGGATGGAAAAAGGAAAAGAGAAGGAAGGAAGGAAAAGAGAGAAAAAAAAAAAAGAATCCTTTTCAATGAAAAGAAAAACAATGAAAATAAATCCAAAATAATAAAATCTGTTTTCCTGCCTTTCTTCCATGCTTTTACCATGCTGGATGTTGGATCCCCTCAGCTCCCTTTGGGAATAGCTCCGCTTTCACTGCTTTTTAGAAAAAAACATTCCCACAGACATGACAGGAATTCCATGCTGATAACACTGACCTTGCCTGTGCCTGCAGGAAAATCAAACAGGACCATTGCATAAGGGAGGATTTCTCAGCTCCTTTCTCCCTCCTCAGAGCCCTGAAGGATTTTTCACCATCTGCTGTAAAGACCCCCTCTCCTTTTCTCTGAAACTTATCATCATCCCAGAGATTTCATGAGTCTTTGCTTGGGAATGAAATAAGAAATAGGGCTCCCAGCCTGAATTGAGCACATTTTCCACTAGGTCTTGTTAAAAGGAGAGAAAAATCCTCCTGTCTTCTCCCTCTCACACCCAGTTTCTCTTTGGAAAAAAAAAAAAAAGTCTAAATCACTGTAAGTGACTGTAGTTTAGCCTTGGCAAACCATTCACAGTAGCTCTCAGGCAATCAAAGTGAGACACAAATATAAATGATGTCTCCAGGGTCTCTTTTAATAGGAAGAGCAGACACCCTGCACTGGCTCCACCACTGGATTATTTGCAGCAGGAAGCACACACAGGGAAACAGCTGCAGGAGCTTTTACACCTCCACCAGGTGACCTGCACTGCCCAAGGTTGTCCTGAGAGCATTGCATGGGCAAATTCTACCATCTCTGCAAAAGAACAACAAAAAAAAAAACTGCTGTAGACTGAAGGAGGGATCTGTGCCAGGATGCAGCTCAGCCCACTCAGAGCTGGCTGCAAGGGCAGGGCTGCAGCTTCCTATGCCAGGAGGGAGCAGCCTGACAGCTACAAATATCATCCCTTAAGTGCCTGCACAGATGGGTGCAGTAATTTATCAAGGGCAACCAGGAAGATGGTGCAGATTTTATTCCCTGAACAAAAGTGCTTTGACTTTTTTTGTTTGGCACAGCAGAAATGTTCCCAGGCCTCTGGCAGCAAGATTTGGAGGGTGGGTTAGCAGGCCTGGATGTTTCAGGAAAAAAAAATAATAATTGTAACTTGTGTAGAGAAGGGAGGCACAGAGGTGGGAGTGAATGGATGGAGAGAAGGAGGTTTGCAATTTCTTGGGCAGAAATAGGGAATTTTTTCACAGAGGTTGGTTAAGCACCGGAAGGGGCTGCCCAGGGAGGCGCTCAAGGAATGACTGGATGTAGCACTCAGTGCTCTGGTTTAGTTGACCAGGTGGTGTTTAGTCAAAGGTTTGACTCAATGATCTTGGACATCTTTTCCCACCTTAACAATTCTCTGATTCTGTGATTAAAATAACGATTTCTAAAGCCTTTAATGTGACAGAGCTGGAGTTAATTGGGAGTTTGCTGGAGTGGAGAGCAGCCCTGTAAAAGCAGAGAATTCCAGTCTGTTAAGTGGAGCAGGGTGGGTGCTAGAGCACTCCTCCTTGAGTGGCTGCCACTAAGTGGTTCCAGTAGCTCAGCTGCTCAGCTGGTTTTATTCCATGGCACGTCACGATTTTCCTAAAGCGAGGAACAGAGAACCTGATCCTTTCTGGGAAAAACGTCTGCTCTGAGTGAAGCTCCTGCAGCTGAATTTTTAATTTGTCGAGGCACAGCCCTATGAACACATCCTCCAGTTTAATGAAGGGAACACTCTCAGAAATGTTATAGATCTGGCTGGCTACGTCGCTGGATAAAACATATCCAGTCCCGGAACAAAAGGGTGGGTAGGTAGTTCCTGGATACTCTTCCCTACTCACATACCACTTGCTCCCTCTTGTCCTGATGGGGTACTCGTGCAGTTTTAAAAAGCCTGTGAAGAATCCAGTGCTCTTCTTTTTCCTCAGGAGCAGCTCAGTGAGGTAAAAAACGTTGACAAACACGTCCGTGTCAGTTTTCATCGCGAAGCTGGACTGGGAACAAAACCTGTGAATCCACTCCATTCCCATCATGGTCTTCAAGGTCAGGTTGTAATAAGTGTCTGTAAAGTTCTTCTGGATGATGTCTCTGTACCTCTGGCTCTCAGCAGCCATGTCAGCCTGCTGGCTGGGATCCCCAGGGCTCCCCAGCAGGAACAACGTCACCAGGCGCTTCCCAGCCACTGTCCTCTCCCTGCCCCAGCTGTGCCTGATGGCCATCCTGGCATCCAGCTGCTGGAATGAGCATGCCACCAGCAGGACAAGGAAAGGAGGGTTCTTGTGGCAGTCAACGTCTGGGAGCTGGGAGAAGTTCCCTTCCATCCTCCTGAAAGTCTCCGTGGGGAACAGGTAACCCTGGCTGCTCTCACAGAACACGCAGAATTCGGTCCAGGTGTGGAAAAGCCAGAGGCTGGCACTGCTGAGCCCCACCAGGCAGACAAACAGCCTGAACTTTCTGGAATCCATCTGAAAGGAACGAGAAGGAGCAGCACATCCATAAAAATAATCTCTGGTTCCTCTCAGCCAAGTCCCTGCACAGGGATTTAAGGGCAGGTCAGCTCTAATAGGAAGCTGCTGTTTGAGGGCACTCAGCCCTGCATTTCTCCTCCTGTCACCCCCACGAGATGTTCTGCTGCAGATTCACACTTGGGCTTAGCTGGAATCTGCCCTCCAGGCCAGTGTGTCCTCAGAAACCCACACAAGCACGTCCACTGGCACCAGGTTACCCAGGCTGGGCCTTCCAACCCCCTCCCCACTCTCAGCATCCTACAAACCAGGTTTAGACCCACCAGGGCCAGAGAAGGAGCAGATTTGTGTGTCCATTTCAGAGGGCAGAGAATAACAATTATAGTCTTTTGGTTTGGTTTTTTGGGGGAATTTTTTTTTGGGGTGTTTTGTTTTGAGTTTTTTGTTTTGCTTTTGGTTTTTTTAGTTTGCTTTAGGGGTTTTTTTGGTTTGGTTTTTTTTTTTTTTTTGTTTGTTTGTTTGTTTGTTTGGATTTGGGTTTTTGGTTGGTTGGTTGGTTGGGGTTTTTTTGTGTTTTTTGGTGTTGTTGTTGTTGTTGTTTTTGTTTAAATACCATGTTTCTCCATTTGTGCCTGTGTCCCAGAGCCAGCAGCTGTCCCAGGGGCACACTCAGCCAGGTTCCTCTCATCTTCGTGTCCTGTGGGGCTCTTGCACCAACCCAGAAACTGCTCCCAATCCTTTTGCTGGAGGGGCCATGAGTCACATTTTTGAAGTTGGGTCAGCTGCTCTGAAAAAAAGAAAAGAACCAAAACAGCAGTGGGTCATATTACTTGGATGTTTCAGCTTGTGCAGAGTTTGAGTGACTCACCAGGACATGCTGACGTGAGAAGGGGCTTTTCCTATTCCCCTCCCCTTTTTAAGTGAGAAAGATCCAAACAACAACAATGCTCACTCATTTAACCTTGTAAAGAGATAAATGAGCTGGACATCTGGTTATAAATCTAATCGAAATTTTGAGTGAGAGAAAAACTATCAAAGCAACCCCCAAATCCTTACAGTGCCAAAAATGTGACACATCTCCATAAATTAACCTGGCGAGAGGAGTTTAAGGCTTGAGTTGCTCATTCCAGTTAGACACAGCCTCTCCTACTGCTATTTTAGAGCACTGGGATGGGGCAATTTTTACCAGGGCACTCCTTCCACCATCCCCCTTCTTAACAAGGAATTGTATCTGGCTCCCCAGCTGAAAACACAGCAAACCAAGTTAGACCATGGCCAGAGCTGCAGATTTCATGGAAATTTGATTTCTGCCTTCTGGCCAGGAATGTTCTGTGTAGACTCCCCCAAATCACCTTAGTGCCTTCCTTTTACTCAAATTCCCCTTTCCAGGCAATCAAAGGTTTTGCATTGCAGGATTGAAGCTCATTTGGAAGTCCAGCCAGGTGTCCCTGGAACCAAATCCTGCTCATTTTACCCCCAAGAATAGTCCCATTGGCTTCAGTGGGAATTCTCAAAAGCATGAAACAAGGAGAACTGGAGTCTTGCTTCACTGGAACTGCTCCCACAGTGAAGAGCATTTTTGCAATGATTCACTAATTAATTTTGACAATACTTCAAAAGTTCCCATTTCTTCTGGCACTTGTATTTTAATTCACTCTATCCTTAAATAGAGTATTCCTCAGATCTGATTTTTCCTTGTATTTATAGCTCACAGTAGTTTTGTAATTAACTTTACAACTGCTTTAGTTAAATACATACGTAAAATTGTGTGAGATTGTACCTATGCAGTTGTATTATATGTACATACAAAAAAATAAACAAAAATCTGCTCTGCACCTGTTCTCACATTTTTCAGTGGCCTGGGAGGAAGCACATGAATGACCTGAATTGTGTTTTCAGGACAGGAAGGTGTTTTGTGGTTGACAATGGAGATGTACAGAGGTTTTTCCTGCCACCAGCTCACAGCAGACTGTTTGAGAGTCTGATATTTCTCTGTTACAGAAATTCCAGAACATGTACAAACCAAACCCCGAACTAAGGAAACAATGGAGAGCAACATTCAGTTAAAACCCATTAAAACCTTTTCACAAATATCCAAGTGCAAGGTGCCATAACCCACAACAACCATTTTACAAGATTTCAGTAGAATCAGACAAATATAAAGTGACCATTACTTACTTTTGTTTCCACCATTGGTAACAGATCTAGAAAAACTTTTAAATGTCCTTGTTTTGGATAGCTGGGTGAGCAGCCTCCAACCTTTACCATTTTTTCTTTCCAGAACCAGATTGCTTTCTCCTTTCAGCCCATGTGTGAAGGAGCACAGCTTGCACACACACAGAAACACACAAACACACACAGCTGGGCAATGCAAATGCATGCAAATTGTAAACATTGCATTTCAGGAGCTTTGCAAGTGGCACATGTGTCCATGTATCCTCTCCCAGCAGCTCCCTGTAGGGATCAAGGGGTGGGCAGTGGCCTCAGTAAGAAAAACCATGGAACCATGGAATGGTTTGGGTTGGGAAGGACCTTAAAGCTCATCCAGTGCCACCCCTGCCCTGGCAGGGACACCTCCCACTGTCCCAGGCTGCTCCAAGCCCCAGTGTCCAACCTGGCATCCACTGGGAGGACTCCAAGGGGAAAGGATGACAGACACATGAGCTTCCTCCTCTTGCCAAGGCCATTTTTCTTCAAAAACCATCCATTCAATCCTTGTTTTCGGATGAACAGGGATGTTTCTGAACACTAAAATTGTTTCTGAACGCTAAAACCATTTTATATTAATGCAATCAGGGCAGTTCCTTGGAGCACTGAGGTTTCTCTGTCAGGGAATTAAATCATCCTGGTATTATCTCCTTACCCCTGAGATGCTGAGCCCCCCTCTCATCCCCATTTTGCATCAAAACAAATATTTCTGGTTTTATGTAAAGCCCTTTTGCATGATGAAATATTTGATTTTTCTCTGTGCTCTCAGTCAGAGATCATAGTTTTTAATTATCTCAACGCTATTTCCATCTCTTGTTCCAACTTCAAAATATTTTATGAAGGGCACTGCCAAAAAAATTGCCTGTTTCATATCCTAGAGGCTTTTCTTAAACTGACTGGCACTTCATGGGTCTCTGCAGCTGTGGCTTGCATGGAATCCTGGCACCAAACCATGTGGGAGCTGCAGCCTCTTCTCACACTCACCTGAAATGAACACATAAAAAAAAAAGACTCTGCTCTCTCCCAGCAGCTTAAGGGGAGCTGAAATTTTTTATTCCCTTTGTTATTTATCAAATCCCTCCTTTTTCTTGAGACTGCCTCTTTTAGGCAAGTCACAATACTTCATTTTTCAGCACAAAGTGTTACAAAAGTAAACACAAACAAATAAACACTCTGCAATGGCTACAGATGACTGCCACAAATGCATTCTGTAGCAGTCCCCAGCTTGGTAGCCATGAGTTAAGCCAACCTCATCAAGGAGTTTTCCTCTTTCTGCCATTCTTTTTTTTTGCTTTTTCTATCCATTTTTGTCTGCTGGGCTTCAAACTCATCCCTGATGTAAGTGCAACCTTCTTGTCCTATAATAGTGAATTTTTCCTTAAGGCCATGTGGTTCTGTGGAGTTTCAACATGCCTTGAGAGCATATCCAGCAATTAGTTGCATTTAATATTTTAGCCACTTGATATTTTCATAGGAATTTTCATGTCAAATCCCTCAGTGAAACTCCAAAGGTGTTTTTGGCAAACAAAGGTTTTGGTGAACTATGGAGATCTATCTTACAGGTATGAGCAGTAATTCAGTTGCAAGGCTATTCATTCTTTTTCCTCCATTTCATTCTGGCTGGGGGTAATAATTTCAGTTTAATAGTGTAATTCATCCTTTCTGCCTTTCTTGTGACCAGCATGGAGTGTGTAAATCCCACTGGATTCCCAAGGCCTTGCTAACTTGTCCCACAATTCCTGCTATAAAACATGACCCTCTGTCTGATGGCATTCCTAGAGGAGCTCCAAAGCATGGAAATAATTGACTTAGAAATATTCTCACTACTTCTTTTGCCATGTTGGTGCAACAGGGAAATGCTTCAGGCCACCCTGAACAGGGATCCACTAAAAGAAATGTACAGCTCTCTTTGCATGGAAGTTCTGTAAAGCCAATTTTCCAATAATCTCCAGGAGAGTTTCTACATTTGATAGCCTCCATCCCTACTTTATTCCCTCAGAAACTATTCCTTGCCCAGCAGGGGTGACTGCCCATCCATCAGGGGGAAATTTAGGATATAATACTCTGATTAACTGAATTTTTGTGCCATATTCTGGTTTAACATCTCTGCAGCTCTGTAGCTGTGACTGCTCACAAGCAGCTGGGCCAGCCTTGGCATGAGGGAAAAATTCAAAAGATTTCACAGGATCTAGGAAGCCCAAAGCTGGAGACCCCATCAGGGCTTTTGAAGTCATTTGAAAGCAGCCTGAGTATCATCAGGCCATATAATGAAGTATTTCTGTATTTAAAAGTATTTATGTATTTAAAAGTATTCGTGGCTATAAACTATATATGGCTATTACTATATGAAAGTCCATACAAAGTGTGGACCAATAACCCAAAATTCTTTTAAATCTATTACAGTGAGCCCTTCAAAATTTATTTATTTATTTATTTTTCTTTAGTGTGCTTCTGAGTGTTTTTGGTAACTTAGCAATTTTTGGGTTAGCTAGCAATTTTATTAATTGCTCTGGAGTCTGGTACTAACTGATAATCTTTACCTTTAACATTTTTGACTGGCAACATTGGAGTTCACCAACAACCTGTACCTTGGAATTTTCTTAATCTTAGGTAAAGAGCCTTTTCAATGTTTTAATTTGAAAGGATATTGGTTTTGTCTTACCAGGCCATTGTCTGATTTAATTTGGTTCTCACAGGTTCTGCTCTTTTTGATTTTCCAGAAATCTCCCTGGCCCACACAATGGGGATTACTGCATCCTTAATTCTCTTTGGGATAGGTTCAGATTGGGAAGTCAGTGTAATATAAAAATTGAAGTTTACATGTATTTAGATGCAGGGATTTTAATGTCTCCTTCCTGAAACTTGATTTTTGCACTCAATTTTCCCAGTAAGTTTTTCCTTAATAACAGTTTTGGAGAGATAGGTACAAAAATTGATGGGTTATTTATAATTTTTCTAGTTTGAACTTCAGTGGATTGAAAAAGGGGCAGAGTTCACGAGTTCCAGTGGCACCAGCAATTGTGATGGAGGCATCCTTAAACTTCCCTTGCATTTAATATTGAATAATTGATATTTAATACTGAATAATTGGTTCCTGTGCCTACTCAAAATTCCAGGTTTTCATTTCTTGGGGTGGCTGTTACCAGAGGCTCTGCTGTTGCCATGAGAGGCTTTGGAGGAGTCCTGGGTTTTACCTGAGCATACTCCCACTTCCAATATTTATATTTATTTTGTAATTCGTGTATTGATTAGTTCCCAATCTTCCTAATGAAGATGGAGGGCCTGAACCCCTTCCCTCGTTACAGGACTCCTCCCTGGGGGTGAGAATTTTTTGCTGTTTTCTTTTATAATTGCTATAATTTCCTGTTTAGTTTTTCCCTGTTGTTTCTTTTCTTTTTTTGGATTTGCACATTTTGATACACTGCCCATGCAACATCAAATAGTTTACCTGAATTAAAACCATCCATTTCTTGGATTTTTGGTAATTTTATTCTAACATCTGAGGACTGTCCTATGAAAACAAGAGCCAGGCAACTTTCATCTTCCTCCCAGATGTTTTCTTATCTTTATTTCTCTCTTATCCATGCCTGCAGCTGCCCTTTTCAGTTCTCTATGCACAGGACTTTACAGCTGAGTGTTAAACTTTCTTTTTTCATTGACAATCTAAATACTGGTTGCTGTTCCACCAAAATATTTGAAAACCAGGTTTCAAAAACTCTGTTTTAAAATACCAGAATGCCAAGTTTTAAAATACCAAAGTAACACATATTTAAAATATTCAAATACTAAGTTCCAAAATACCAAAGCAACCCAGTTTCAAAATATTAGAATACCAAGTTCCAAAATACTAAAGTAATTCTGCCTCAAAATACCAGAACATCAAGCTTCAAAATATCAAAGTAACCCAAGATATTCAAGATACTAAATACTGAAATGTCCAATTCCAAAATAGCAATTTTCAGGTGTCTTATGTGGGCAGGATTCCCAAACTCAAGAGCATGCCTCAATGTCACAGTGGGTTCCTACCTGTGTCCCAAATCAGTCTGGGGGAATCTGTGATTTTCTCCAGGAAAGTGCCAGCATGGAAAATCCTGGAGCCCCAGGAGACACCAGGCAGTTGTCCCGTGTGGGTTCACCAGAAATGGCACCAAAATTGGCAGGAGAAAACTTCTCTAACTTCCTTTCTGTTGCTTCTTTTTACATAATTTGCCAAAAGCCCATTGGAGGCCTCTTTATCTGCTCCTCCACTGTCCCAGACAGGTTTATCATCCTCTGGGCACGCCTCCACATCATTTTATACAGAAAACACATCATTTGAGCTTTTTGTTTGCCAGTTAGTCTTTAAGCTCTATCCAGCAGCTTCAGGGGAGGTGGAAATGTTTGTTCTCCATGTTATTTATCATTGGGACCCTATGAAGAAGGTGGCCAAGGTCTGGGATCCCAATCCCAAAGAGCAGCACTCTGTGCTTTGCAAGTCCCTATTTCCACCAGCAGCACAAACTCCCTCCTACCCCCTGCCATGGGTTGGCTTTGGGGTCCCTCTGGTCACACCTCTGACCCTGGTGGAACTCCTTTGTGTTTCCCAGAGATCCAGCCGTGGTAACTCCTGTGCCAAAGCCTCATTACTGCCTCAGAATTAACCTGAGATCTCCTTTAATGAGTGTAATTATCTGGACAGCACCAGGAGATGAGGACTGTGTGCCAGATAGCTCAGGGAGAGCAGCCTGGCCCGAGGCAGAGGCAGGGAAGTAGGTCTGGAGTTCCTCGGGGGAGCAGGTTAGAAATTTCAATTTAAAAAGGAACTTTTCTTACCTTTTCTGGGGCAAAGCTGCTGTCAGGCTCAGCAGATGTCAGGCTGCTGGTGTTTTGCACCCAGGTCACGCAGATCAGCCAGGGAAAAACCCAAACCACAAATGATCAAAGCGCTTTGGACCACCTGCAAAAGTCCTGGCTTTGTAACCAGACTCAAACAGCTGCAGCCCCAAAATCAGAGGCACAAATTAAGAGTGGGACCAGGAGCTCCTAACTCAGATCCTGCACAGTTGAAGTCAGCAGCGCTATTCCCTTCTGCCTCTCCTGATCACTGACTGTAACATATGCCCTGGTATAAGGACTGCTACAAGCTGCTAACTCCCAATTTTCCTTGGAATAAAGCCCCTAAATTGCTTTTTCATAAGCTCAGCATGACACAGAGAAGGATTAAGCACACATAGATAATAAGAAAATGTCAAGAACAGCAGGAAACATTTATTTTTTCTCCTAAATGCAAGAGTTTCAGAGGAGCAGGGGCCAGTCTGGAGCTCTCCAAAATGACATTTCTGGTGATGCAATGGCTTCAGCAGTGCCTGGCTCACCAGTTTTATGAATTAACAGTGTGCTCACCCAAACTGGCAGGCAAAAAGGGTGGAAACCCAAAAAAAAAGTGCAGGACAAAGGGAAAAACTTTTTGAGCTGTACTTTCTGAACCTTTTTCCCTTTGGGCCCTCTCACCAGCCTCTGCTCTCAGGATGGTGTCTCCATCAGCAAGACAGAGCAAGGCACTGCTCCTCTTCTCCACACACACCAGTTTCTATCACTTCAGCACTGAGTTGCTGGGCTCATTATTGATGGCCAGATCCTCTCCCTTTTTTTTCCTTTCTTTTTTTTTTTTTTTTCATTTTTTTTGTGGTGTTTTTTGGGTTTTTTTAGTGTTTTTTTTCTGGGGGGGGGGAAGTTTTTTTGGTTTTTTGGGGTTTTTTTTTTTGGGTTTTT
>JAYDZK010000001.1:111842026-111853435 GCA_034509185.1 Euphonia xanthogaster
AAGGAGCCCCAGGAAAGCTGGAGAGAGACAATTTCCAGGGGATGCAGGGACAGCACCCAGGGAATGGCTTCAAACTGCCAGAGAGTAGGTTTAGATGGGATACTGAGAATTCTTTATTGCAAGAGGCAGAGGTTGCCCAGAGAAGCTTTGGCTGCCCCTGGATCCCTGGCAGTGTCCAAGGCCAGGTTGGATGGAGCTCTGAACAACCTCAGATAGTGGAAACTGGATGATCTTTAAGGTCCCTTCCAACCCAAACCATCCCATGATTTTATGATTCCATGGCTTTGTAGAGCCCACAGCCCTAAGGATGGAGAAGACATCTGCAGCAGAGTTAAATTAATGCTTTTGCAGACAAAGAGCAGATATGACAGAAAACACATTTATTTAAACTGCTGCACAATGGGAATCTCAATCATTTTCAAATGCCAGCTGAGGGAGAAGTGACTCACATGGCTTGTGTACAGGAAGCCTCTTTGCAGTTTTCAGTGCTGAATTTCTTTTCCTCTGAAGACAGCAGGGGTGTGAGTGCTGCTGAGTGGCAGCAACGTGCTTGGCAGTGTTTGGACATGGAGAGAGACGTGGTTCCTGCCCTGCAGAGCTCACAATCTAAATGTGACATAGACAAAACTATCCCAACACATAACAATTGACTGAAATACCATCTAACATGAGACCCATTTTAACAAGCAACTGGATACCAAATATATATATAAAGGTTACAGGTGGGACAGAGTGGTGGCTGTGTTCTGTTGGTGCTTTTATGTTCATGCAGGCACTAAAGGCAGTGGTGCTTTGCTTGAGAAAGGGATTTTCTTTTCTTTGGTGGGGTGGCTCCAGCTGGTGCTTCCTGAATGAAAACAAAGAAAATTCAATTAGAATTCAGCACTTCTGTGACGTTACAGATCTGAACTCTGGACAATGCTGTGATGAATTAATTCCCCTTCAACAGATGAACCCGGATTTGGGAGAGGCAGCATGAAAGAAGGGATGGATTTCCTGCCCTGGCGAGGTGCTGGGAAATCCCACCTGCACCTGGTTGGTGAAACCTTTGGCAGCTACTTCAGAGTCTGAGTCAGCTGGGAATCCAGCCCAGGACAGGTTGGATGGGGCTTGCAGCAGCCTGGGACAGTGGAAGGTGTCCCTTCCCATGGCAGGAGGGTGGAACTGGATCATCTTTAGGGTCCTTCCCAACCCAAACCATTCCATGAGTCTATGGATCCTAGAAAGAGCATTTTGTGTCTGTGATCAGGAGGAAGTCCCATCACCCAAAGGAAAATCTGCTGGAAATTCCAACTCTCTTGTAAGTTTCAGCTTCTCCCCTGTAAGTGATTTTCTGATCTGTATTTCAGTGCAGGGGAGAAGGGACAGAGGAAGGAGAAAACCTGAAAACCTGAAAATTAAAACTAGAAAGCACATGCTGACAGAACTCGAGCAGTGCTGGTGTGCTCACACATCCATACAGGACAAAGTCTGCCTTCCAGGTGCTTCCTCTTTTGTGGTTTTAAATTTGGCCTATTTTCAGTAATTTCATACTGAGTCATATTTCTCATCAGGCTCCTCTCTCTTACCAGGCTTTTAAGTTTTCAACTAAATTTGAGAGAGGAATTCGTGTGAGGCATAGAGCTCCTAGAAGCTGCAGTGGAATCAGTAGCTGAGTAAGAGAGGAGAGGGAATAATTCTTATTCCATGTGAAAGACAAGCTACAACAGTTAAATCTACTTTTGAGTCATCAGCTGGGTACTTTGTGCCTGGACACTTTGCCTGTCCATAACAATAATAACACAAATTGCAATTTTATCTTACTGTAAGGGTATTTGGAAACTGTGCTTGATGTCTCAATATTTACCTGAAAACCTGTTCAAGAAATATTGTGTCGTAGAGAACTGTACTAAGACTCTTCCTGCTCCTGCACCTCTTCCTTTTCTTCTCCCTCTCCCTGCTTTTCTTCTTCTTCCTTTTTTTTTAATAGAAAATATTTGTAGTTACCGTATAGGAATTGAAAGAAAAAAAAATAAACAGTCTTGAAATGCAAAGGTCTGGTTTTACAATCATTCTATTTCTAGTAAATGCAATATTCTTTGAGATTCAGAAACAGAATTAATGTAGAGAGTTTTTACTCTCAACATGGCAGGGCTTTATTTTGTGGAGTTTATAGGCATGTGCTGGAATATAAAAACCCTCTTCTTATGTTAGAACACGTGGTTAAGCTGCAAACAGGTGCTCAAAATCAAAATAAGAATATGAAATATGTGTAAATATGACAAAAAGTTTAGTATTTTTAATTATACACTTTCCTGAAGCACTAAACCACTAAAGATTCATGGCATAGGAACTAGACTCCTGAAGGATCTAAAAATCACCTGGAATCAGATAATAGAGCCTCGTTTCTATCTCTGAAGTTCTTATTTCTCCCTTTTATGCAGCAGAAATGACACAATTAAAAGACAACAGCCCTTTGCTTCAATCAACACTTATCTGAAAGCTTGAATGTGTGTGTCACAGACAACAATCTCTGCTTATTCTCTTTCTAGAGTAAACAAAGCTCTACTCTGAAAAACAGCTGGAAATTGCTTTGTGGGCTCCTCGGCTCCTCTTCCAGCCATCTCTTGTCCAAAGGCACTCCCATGTGTATAAATCAGCTTTATCTCAATCTGCCACCCCTTCACAAACTGCTTGGACTCCAAAAGTGACATGAATTTCTTCTTGGCATAATCAAATAACCAATCAAAGAATCAATAATGAGCTTTCAGTCAGGACTGCAGGTTGTACATGGGCAGCACAGGCCTTTGTTTTTCCTCTCAGGCACCTCCTGTCTGTGCAGGAGGCACACCTGAGTTGCTGAAGTGAAATCCTGCTTAAATACCTGCTTGGGAATGGAGCTGATGGAATCAGATTCCTGGTTTCAGCTGTTTGTCAGGGAAAAACACTGCACTAAAGAATCATTCTGCAAAACCAGAAATGTAATACAAACATCTGCGGATTAGAAGTTCTTATGCCAAAGGAGCATTGCCTCTCTGGGCATTCTCCCCCAGGCAAGGTGCCTTTTTTATCTCATGAGAACTCTGACACGGGGCCAGGAGAGTGCACAGACAAGCCACATCTTTCAGATACTACCAACTTCCATCCAAAATTCAAGTCAATTAACTTTTACAGGGAGAAAAAAAAATTTATTCTTTCTCTTGCTTGAGGCATTAGTTGGTAGTGCCAGGGTAACAGTAACCAGGCTTGGTGGCCCTCACCAGCCTCTCCAGGAACCTCTGCACTCTGCTCATGGCTCCAGGAGCTTTAGGGTCAGGAAAACACATCCTGAGAGGAACAGCTGAGGGAGCTGAGGAGGTTCAGGCTGGAGAAAAGGAGGCTCGGGAGACCTCACTGCTCTGCACAACTCCTGACAGGAGGGGCAGTGAGGGGGGATTGGGTTCTGCTGCCAATGAAAGGACAAAGGAAATGGCCTTAAATTGCATCAGAAGAGGTTCAGATTGGAGATTAGGAAAGAAAATTTCCCTGGCAGAGTGGTCAGGCCTTGGGCTGAGCTGCCCAGGGAGGTTTGGAGTCCCTGGAATTGTCCCAGAGCAGTCTCGATGTGGCCTTGGGGACAGGGTTTGGGGTGATGCTGGTGGGACTGGGGTGGCACTGGATGGTCCTGAAGGTTTGGGCAAAGCAGAAAAGTGTTTGAGGATTTGCACTTGGCTGCTAGAAATTCTCATGAGGGAAATATCTCCTTTATGGGCAGAACTACCTAAATTGTCAGAACGAGTTTTCACACTGAAAATGAAATCACAGCATGGTGTCAGTCAGTGATTATCAAAGATGGACTTGTCATGGGAGTCCTTGGCAGATTTTATTGAAGGCTCTGTGACAGACAATTTCCATTCCCTTTACAGCTTTTAATGATTAAAGGCCCATCTTTGTTCCCAGTCAATAACACCACAATAGGACCAATTATCTCTAGCAGAATATGACTGTGGTGTGTTTACTTTCATGAATAAGAATTTACCAGCTTTTGAGTGAAGCAAAAGGACTGAAAAGGAATTAAATACACACAAACAAGAGATGATAATAGAATATCCAGGTGTACTATACCCCTGTTGCTGCATGTTCTTCCTCGACTTCCTACAGAAGAGATACAAAAGAAAATGATAAAAAGATAAATTAAAGAAAGAATAGCAGAAATGAGACAGTGTAAACACAGCAGAAGTTAAACACTGAATTTAGGAAAATTATGTGGAATTCACTGGATTCATTTGGAGATACTGTCCTCCAAATTAACTCACAAAGCACATTCAAGCTGAACTTTTATATTGGAAAAGGACTATAAAATCATTAAATTGAGCTCCCTTTTCCTCAGTTGCTTCCAATCAAAACTGCTTCATTGGCAAGCAAAGGTTTGGAGCTGGGTTTTGTTTCCTTGTTCAGGTGGAGTTTTTGTGGGGTTTTTTTTGGTAATTAGCTAGTCTACAAAATGCAAATAGAATCAGAATTATAGAGTCTTATCTATGATATATATCATCATTCAGAATCTGGCTTGTGATTCTGTTAAGTGTTGTAGGCTGCAACAGATGCCTTGGCTCAACAGGGAATAAAAAATAATACAAGCTGGTTTTAGACTGTAGATTGAGCAGAAGTGATGAGAGAGATAAAAAAGAAAAAAAAAAAAGTGAATAGAATTTAATGTTAGATCCTAATCTGGCTATTGGGAGAAAGAGCTGATCCTACACAAAATCCCAAAGACAAGAGGCAAATGTCACAGTGCCACACAGAAGGCAGAGGGGCTGATTTGAGTTCTCATGGAATGACTTAAGGGAGTGAATTTCAGTGCCAGGGTTTAAATATGGCCTGGGGAATTGCTGAGACAGGATACAGACTTGCATTATAATATGATTTTTGAACATGTTTCTAAAATAATTTTGCCCTGAAGGGAGCCTAATCTGTGCTGAAAACTGATTTAACTGGGACACCACTTAAAAAACACTCGAGCCTCCAAGCTTAAATCTGAAGTCAAAATCAGACAGTGAAACCACAGAAAATTTATTACCAGCACATGGAGTGACCAGCAGGGTCCATGTGAGCTGGAACTCAGTCTTCTCTTCAAGAAACTCAAAACCAAAGGGGCAGACAAAGCAGGAATGGGAGGCACTGCATCCATGCAGGCAAAACCCTGGAGCTTCTGCATTCCTGCATCCCCCAGGAGCAGCAGCAGAAACTGGAGAGAGCTGCAACCTCCACACTGAACATCCCCTGCTAGTGAGCACTGGAGGAGCCTCCTGAAACCTGGAGCCTCCCTGAAGCCCCAGGGCTGAGCCAGCCCCAGTTTGTTCTGGTTTCTGCCCTGGGCTCACTGGTAAAGGCTGAGGTGACTTCCAGAATTTTCCACAGCGCTGACATTTCTCTTGCAAAGTCACTGGAGAAAAGCTGGCTTGGTTACACCCCACAAATGGGAGTCATTTTGGAGGTAGTTTGAAGCAGTGCTGAATAAGGCCAAAATTCCAGCACTAAATTCCCACTGGCATATCAATTCAACCATGGAACATAAAACTGCCATCTTTCAAATGCTTGTGTTGAAAATACCTCTATCCTTTAGGACTTAACATCCAGTGGAGATACTCTGATGGCAACCTGGCCGTCTTTGAGCATCTTTACTTTCATCAAACCCTGCTCAGGTTTGGTAATGGTATTTTTACTTTCTTTTATAAGCAAAAAATGAGATACAGAGACAAAAGGTGGAATTCATCTTGCTGTAACTGCCTGAGAGTTGCTCTTCTCATCTAACCCTGTCCTCTGTGTGCTGTCTGTAGTGAGTGAGAATAGCAGAATTCCTACAGAATGATTCATGCCATCCCAACAGAAGTGATAATTGGGATGAACTATAGCAAGGCAGGCAGATGCCACAGCACTGAAGTGATTTGTCCTGGGTGACACATGAAGTGGGTGGTGGAACAGGGCAAAAAGTGTCTTCTGTGCCCTCTCCTCTGCCTCTCTCCTCCCTGAAAAATTACAAAGAAATCTATTTTCCACTTTTAACTCCAATCCTTTCTGTGAGAAGTGGAGCAAGGTGCTGGTTGCATAGGGGTGGTACTGCATGATGTCAGTGCAAAACCTCTCCTCCACAGCTGCCTGACACATTTGCAGACAAATTCCAACATTCTGCTCTCATTTGAAAAGCATTAAAGCAGAATGCCAGCCAGAAGGGCAAGGCACCCAAGCCAAGCAGCAGTTTTGGTTCCTCTTATGAGCCAAAAAAAGGAGTTTGATGGCACTCACCTGCCAGCTGAAATTCATAGCAACATGAAAAGTGCTTGGACATAATTTTCCTTAAGGAGGAATTTAGTTCCCACTGAGGACTGTCTGCCCTCGTCACTGTTTTGAAATTATGAGTGGGACTTCCCAGTGGCTGAGATGTGCCTGAGGGTGTGTAAAAGGGGCTTTTCCAGCCCCACAGTGATCAGATCAGTCATTATTAAAAAGGGCAGTGGGGAAAGGCCTACAGAGAGGTGTTTCCTCTGGAGAAATATTGCATCTAGATGAAAAAAAAAAAAATCCATTTGTTCTGATCTTTGATGTAAGAGATGATGCATTTGTGCTGGATATTCCCCAAGGTCCATCTGATCTCCAAACAGAGAAGAACCTGACAAGCAGGCCTGGCTCCCTGGGAAGAGTCAGCACCCAAATAAAGCCATCCTTAAAGGACAACCTGAGCTGCACTTTGAGATCTGTAGTACCAGAGCAGGAACAGACAGGAAGGAAAATATTGGCTTCCATTTCTGCACTGCCCAGGGGATTCTGCAAGGCCTGGAGAAGTCACTGTCAGATCTGCAGCAAACATTCACAACCAGATTTATGAGCTCTGCAACGCTGGCCATTGAGAGCAGCAATTTGTTTTTTCACCCAGGCAGGACTCAGATGTCTAGTCCTAAATTACCCTCCATAACTAGACACTGGTTCCCAATGACCATCAAGATAAAATAAAAAGCTTGTGGTAACAAGTGGCAAAAGGCAGCTGCTGATATTCAAGAATCAGAACAAAGTTCCCTGGAGTTTTATCCAGGTTTGATATCATCCTGATATCAAAGAAAGCACATCCAAAAGACACTCTGCAATCAGTCACTGGGGCACACCAGGAGGCCTTGTGGGTTTATGTTCCATGTGCTTAGCCCGGGTAAAACCCTCAGATCACAAACAGAAAGGAAAAATTACCTGTTGACCTTCTGGTGGTGTCTGGCCAGACTGAGCCTCTTCAGGAGCCCCTTCATCTGCCTTGTCTTCTGTGTGTGCCTCAGTTTCATCTGTTGCATCAGATTTTTCATCCTTGGAATCAGATTTATCTTCTGTGGCTTCTGACTTCTCCTCTGTGGCATCAGACTTATCCTCTGTGGCATCAGACTTCTCCTCTGTGGCATCAGACTTTTCAGTCTCCTGGCAGCAAAGGGGAAGTCATGGTAAGCTTCAGGGCACATAATCAACAACACATTTCTATAAAATTCTTGAGTTCCTTATTTTGGGAAAGGGTTTTTCTATTTTTGCTCCAGCTCTCAAATGAAAGTACCCCCTTTTAGGGTGTATTTCTCCTGTGAAAAGAACACTTGCTGGCATGCTGACCAGGTGGGATTTGTGTGGGGAAAACATGAATTCAAGCACTTCTCAGCATAGCAGGTTCTCTAACCTTCCTCTGAAAGTTCAGTAGAAACCAAAGTTCACCCTGATGGCACATTTGAGTTTCAGTAAAAAAAAAAACCTTTTTCCACCAGCATGAATTCCAATTAAACATCATCCAAAAGCTCCAGGAAAACAGAAGTAATAAAGGATTTCACATTTAATCTCTTAACTTTCTTGCTTAAAAACATCAGGAAACTGTTCCCACACCAGTCACTCAAGTCCATTTATTCCAGCACCATAACCAAGCACCTTCTGGGAAGTCCTTTATTTGACAAACATCCTGGTGTCCTTTCAGCCAGGTGGCTCTGAAAGGTCACAGTGGCTCCCACACTGTGTCAGACAAAAGGAGGCCCCGAGTGGCAGAGCAGAAATGTGATGAAATGCAAGAGCATGAAGTGCAAAGTCACCTTATTTGGGACAAGCAGTTCTGGGTCAGACATTAGAAAGTGACTTTTCTATTGCACTTTAGGAGCTTGTCAGTTAATGATCATCAAGGAAGAAAAAGATGGATGTATTTAAATAAGCATGGGATAACTGAGCCATGAGGGTGCTGTGACAGTGAAAGAGGTAAAAAATGTGATCCTCAGATGCATGAGGTGAGGCAAAGCCTCCTCTGGATTGCTCTGTGCCATCCCAGTCACTCAGGCCTCAAGAAGGAGAAACTCAGACTGGAGCAGGTGCAGAGAGGGCTCCAGGAACATCTGAGGGAGTGGAGAGCCTGTCTTATGAAAGGGGGGACAAAAAAACCTTCATTGCTTTAATCTGTTGAAAGTGATGCTGTGAGGGTATATGATGGCACTCCCAAAATAGATCAGAGTAAACATCAGACAGGGATAGGACAAGGAGGAGTGCTGAGGGAGATGCAAAATGAGTTACAAACTGGCTGTGAAGAAAAATTCTAATCATCATCAGTGGGAGATTTTGGAAGTGATCTGTAGTAGAGAAGCTGGGGTAAAGGACCTTACTCACTAAAAGGAAATTTGACTCCTTCTGACAGGTGTTATCTGGGGTGGGTTCCTCTGGCACTCAGGGGAGTTCCTGTCCTGTGTCATCCTGAGTCCCACATGCTTTGGGAAGAGCAGCACGTCCCTGAGAGGGGACAATCTGCTTCCCCAGCCCTGTGACCAAGACCTTACAGCTCAGCCCCCTGGTTGCTTTGGGATTTGCTGCTTTTCCATCATTTCATTTGTATCCACACTTAAACAGAAGCCCTCAGTCATGCTCCCCTGTCCTTTAAACTTCACAAGTCCTCCTCCAGGGTCCCCATGATGATTTCCTCAGCCAGTGCTCTTATTCTGCAGAACAGGGCATGGCTGGCTGGCTTTTATCCCCAGAGCTACTGGCTGAGTGCTGGCTCAGGGATCTTTGTCCAGGATGTGCTGTGGGACATAAGAGATGTCCTCCTGCTGACAAGCTCTGCTGGATGGGGACAGAAATGACAGAAAGGAGCTCAGGAATGTTAGGAAGCAGATAACACAGCAGTTTGATGTTTTTGCTGAAACCTGACTGCCTGTAAGGCTTGGTGCTCTTTTGGCAATTTTCTCCCGAGTTGTGGAAAGTCACTTTTACATCCAAGTTCCTTGCAGTGAAAAGAGAGTGGGCACAAAGGTCCATAAGTTCTCCTTCCTCTGGAAGTGGAGCAGGAGCTGATCAAGATGAAAGCTTTAAAAAGCAAAACTTTCCTACCTCACAGCACTTTCACACTCTGTCACACAGCTGCACAAGTGTTGCTGCCAGCACGTGGGGGATGCTGGGGAGAGGAATGAGCAGCTGGGAGGGAGCAGAAGGAGCCAGAGGAAGGAGGAGGGAGAAAAGACAATTTCTTTTTCTGGCAATATTGTCTCATTTCAAGTGCACAAAGAACTGTGAGCTCACTGCACTCTGATGCTGGTGGCATTGTTATTATAAACAGATCTACAGAGACATTTGTTTGGCTTGGTTTATTGTTTACTTTTCACCCAGAAGCCAAAAAATATTTGAAGATTGAAATATGTAGTAACAGAAACATACACTGAAATTCTCTTGTGCAACATTGTGTTAATACATTATTTTCTTAAGGAAATGGCAACTTCGTACAGATATTTTCTTTGCAGTAGTTCCTCAAATGAAAAGGACAGTGTTAATGAGAATTAAATTAATAGAATCACTAACCATGATTTGGGTTGGAAGGGACCTTAAAGATCATCTCATTCCAACCTCCTTGCCATGGGCAGGGACACCCTCCACTAGACCTGGTTGTTCAGAGCCCCATCCAACCTGGTCTTGAAATAGGTTAAATATTTCTTTTCAGCACAAATATTAACATTTCATTAATATCCATACAGTCAGTATTTTTGGCTGGGAGATAAAATACATAAGAACCACAGAGAGCATCCTAATTAAAATGACCCTAAAGTGTGAATCCATCTCAGATGAATCACATACTTAGATCATAAGGCACAAAAAGGAGTTGTAGCTGAGAGAACTAAACTAGAAGTAGCATGTTATCAGCCAGAACACAGACACACACAGACACACAGACACACACACAGTTCTTGTTAATTATATGGAGAACTCTGACATTCAGAATAGCATTGCCACACTGGCTCTCCATAGAAACACAGAATTTAATTTTCAATGAATTCAAAATGAAGTACCATTTCTAAAGATTGGCTGACAGGTCATTTTCTCTTTAAATAAAATGCACATAGCACAAATTTGTAATTCAAAGCAGATTTAGGAGAAGCCTTTTTTCACTAACTTAAGCTTGAGTATCTACAGATTTGGGGATATCAAGGTTCTGAATATTAAGATCAAGAATAGTGGGATTAAGGCTTCAAGTAAGCACAATATTTGAAAACAGACCCTCAAATCACATAAATCACTGAGTTCACTGTGTCAGACTAAGCATAAAAGTGGTGCCAGGTTTAAAGAAATGTACCCAACTTTTGAGGCAGCTGAGTCTGACACACCTGACCCTAAACATACAAACTACACTGATTATCAGACCTACACCTGTATCCTATTGGGACATCACTACTCAGGCCACTGATCCAAGATTAAACAGGACCTCTCAGAAATCTGTCAGAAATTTGAGTGATCTTTGGGTCAGGTATAAGGTCTTAAATCTCAGCCTGCCCTGAACCATGTTTGGAACTAATCTAGACCAGGTATTCCTTCAGGTGAGGAGGTGTTTGGTATTAATAGATTAAATGATTTATTAACACAAGCACTACACCTGCTGCTTCTCTCAGGCACAGGAAACTGTTCTGCTCAGCCCTGCTAAATGATGCTTTAGAAAACACAAAAACCATTGTGGTAAGGAGGGAACAGGAGAGATGATGATGGGAGATAACAGACCCTCACTGAAGCACCACAGATATGAATTGGTTTCCTGTAAAGTTACTCAATTTTATGGGCACATTGCACCCTTTAAAACAACAGACATACTTGGTATGATAAAATCACTGAATCAGAGAATCAAAGAACTATTTGGGTTGGAAAAGGACCCTAAAAATCTTCTTGTTTCATGGGCAGGGACACCTTCACTATCCCAGGGTGCTCAGAGCTCCATCCAACCTGGCCTTGGACACTTCCAAGGATGGGGCAGCCACAGCTGCTCTGGGAAACCTTTTCTAGCGCATCACTACCCTCACAGGAAGGAATTCCTTCCGAATAGCTAATCTAATCTCCCTCTCTTCAGTTTGAAGCCATTCCCTGGGTGCTGTCCCTGCATCCCCTGGAAATTGTCTCTCTCCAGCTTTCCTGGGGCTCCTT
>JAYDZK010000001.1:111871865-111891049 GCA_034509185.1 Euphonia xanthogaster
TTGGGGACATGGGGCTGGGTGTGGGGTTTGGGGACATTGAGGGAGTGCCAGGACATGGGCTGGGTGTGGGGTTTTGGGGACATTGAGTGAGTGCCAGGACATGGGGAAAAGTGTGGGATTTTGGGGCATTGAGGGGGTGCCAGGACATGGGCTGGGTGTGGGGTTTTGGGACCCTGAGGGGATTTCCGGGACATTGAGCTGGGTGTGGGGTTTTGGGACACAGAGGGGACTATCAGGATATGGGGCTGGATGTGGGATTTTGGGACACTGAGGGGACTGCAAAGATATTGGGCCGGGTGTGGGGTTGTGGGGCACTTGAGGGAGTGCCAGAACATGGGGCTGATGTGGGGTTTTGGGACACTGAGGGGGTGCCAGGACATGGGGCTGGGTGTGGGATTGTGTGTCCAGGCAGACACTGACGGGCTGCCAGGATGTTTTCATCTTCAACACAGGAATCTGGCCCTAATTATTTTTATTCCCGTACCTTTTCATCATAGATTCTCCTGGAGTTTGTCCATTCCAGCCCCTGCTTCTTTAATTCTATTGCAGTATCTTTCATTTCATATCTCTGTTTCTTCTGCTTCACCTTTGGTTTTCCTGTCTTCTCCTTCTCTATTTTATTTACTTCTCAACAGCTGCTCCGGATGAGCAGATTCGGGCCACTCTTCTCATCAAAACAAATTAAAGCAGTAGTTTTAAGTTTCATTTTAGGTAATTTGCTTTAAAGACAATTTGCCTAGAAAGTGCTGGCAGTGCCAAATCAAATTTTAACAGAAATACAGGTCTGTGAATCAACCTGGGCTTTGTCTAATGCTCAAAATATGATTCCTCATCTTTTGTGGGTTATTGCACTGCCTCAGATTTAGCAGGACTGTGGCATTCCTCTGTATTCCACAAGGGAAAACTGTTCATGCAAAGGAATTAAGAGCAATGAAACTGTTGTGATTCAGCCTAAAATGTTCTGTGCAATCCTGAATTACATTTTTTAATTTTCTTTGGGAGATATGTGATTCCCCTCTCCCATCTAAGAAGTTTAATTTAAAATGAAATGCCGGCACCAAGCAAAAAAACCAACAAAGGAATTGGAAGGTTCTAAGAAAATAGTTTCATATTTTGTTAGTGAAGGGGACATATTAAAACCCACGTGAACTAAAGCACCATTTTAACCCCCCTCAATTTTCCTTTCCACAGTTGCGTGTTCCTTTAGACCCCCAAAATATACAACTTAACCTTCTACTGAGTAAGATTCTTTGTTTATAAATGAATTTTAAGGGAGAAAAGATGAATTTCTCTGTGGCCTTGTTGTTGTTATGAGATGAATGTGACATTTCCACTCTCAAAACCCCCTATTAGCAAAAATTTTCCTACTTTGCTATTTTTTCCCTCTTTACACAAGAAATAAAAGTTGAATTATCACTTTGGGTCCCAACATTTAACTTTTTTTGTGTTTTAATCTCATTTTCAGGTATGTTTAGAACCTAATTCCTTTTCACAATTGTGGCTCAAGGCAAAACTTGCCTCTCCTCACCTGAAGTGGATTGGAACATAATAAGAAAATTGAATGGGCATCAAGCCATATCCCAAGAAATTATTTTTACCGGAACTACAGTGTTTAAATACTTTTGCCAGGAGAATAAACTGATCTGTTCTTGAACTTTCCAGTAGCCTCTGCAAGGGAAAAAAATGAAAAAAAAAAAAAGGGGGGGAAAGGAAAAAAAAAAAAAGAAGCATGAGTAATTCAGAAAGACCTAGAAAATTACTTAGAATGATTTATTTTATGCTAAATATATGCTTTTTACAAGCATATTAAAATAGTTTTAGGTTCTTCTCTATCCTCTGCTTAGAGTGCTAATCTGGCAGCTAAAGTGGTTTTTGTGCTGTTTTTAAGGGATTCGTTAATTTTGTGATCTGATTTGCTGTCTAATTCTTGAAAAATGTGATTAATTATATTTTTATGATATGAAAGGCTGTGAAATCCCAGGTAGGGTGGTGACCTCTTGGAAGAGACACAAGTGAACATTCTCCCAGTGATGATTCCAAGAGCTTTTTCAGTGGCTGACCCTGAAAGAGTCAGAGGAGGCAAACCTTTAGAAAGACCAGGAACTGAAGAGAGGGAAACACAGAAAAAGGACAAGACAAGGAAGGAAAGAAAGAAATATGGGCAGTGTCTCTATGCCCAAGGTGATAAAAAAGGTAAATTTGTTTTCTGGTAGTATGAGATATTTCTGGTAGTATGAGAGTCTCTTAAGAAATGTCATTGTTCCCTTTCTTTGGCTTTTTTTGGATAATTAGTGAGACAAGGACAACAGTTTTTCAGTGAGAGGAATGGTATAATAAATATAATATAATAATATATATTATGTGTTTACACTGTATATGTAATCTATAGTCTATCATCTATAATCTAATAAATATGTATTATATTATATAATGTATATTATTATGTAAAATATATATCATTTCATATATAAAAGTTATAGATAATTTTATATAAATATATGATATATATTATATAATACATTATATATTATATATATTATATGTGTTGCATTATATATTATATAGATATATGTGGTATATATTATACATTATATAAATGTTATATATTATCTATATGTGTATATATATACACATACATACATGCACATATATAAATTAATATATAATAAATTCTATTTCAAACACCAGTTACTCAGTGATCCAAAGGGAGAATCACTTGGGATGTGGGAGCCCCTTGGCAATCCTCATTCCTCAGCTTTAATCCAATGACCTGGACAATGGCTCTGCCACATTTTGGTGTCTGACCATGCATTGCCTGGCGAGTCTGAAAAAGCTTTTCTGAAGGAAAATGGGTAAAAAGAATGCACAAAAGTGTCAGTTTTGACCAGAAAACAGCCATTTTGTGGCCAGCTGGGTCATGGTGTATCCTGTGAAATGAGTTTGTGCTTCAATGGAATGAGCATAGAGAAGGAAGATGTAAATGGACATGGAATTTATGCCACTGTTAACAGTCAGGAATCTCTTCATGCCTGCATCTTTTCCCATCTCAACCCATCCTTTCTTAAACCCTTAAATCCTAGCAGGCCAAATCACAAAAATGAGTGGAAAACCAGCAAGCCTTTTCCTGCTGAGCTTCAAAATTTCATCTTGATTTACCAAAGCTACAAGATGGAAATCAATCCTAAAAAACCAGAACTAGTGATTGTTATAAATGTCTGTTATTATATGCTGCAGTCAAGAAGTTATACTGGCATGAAAGTAGCAGACAGGAAAAAAAATAATTACTTTTTTATATCTAGTTAGCAAAAAATCATTATTGACCTCTACCTGTGGTCGATAATTTATTGTATATATTTGTTTAGTGGTAGTAGTAGTAGTAGTAGTAGTAGGATAAAGTGCTTCTTTTTGCTTGTCCATGACTACTGGAAAGGAAATACAATTTACAGTATTTCTGACAGCTTTTGCAGAAAGGTATTTGCCCTTTTTTTTTCCATCTTCTCAGTCCTTTCCGGCAAAATAAAATAGTAAGATAATGTAATTTTGCAAATACCTGTGTGACAATATTTGTGGTATTATTGTAGTATTTCTGCAGTGTAACTGTGCCACAGAAAATATTGGATTCAACAGAAGTTCTTGGAAAGATCTGTCTTTTTATTCTGGTGTTTTTTTAAGTCAGGACCTTTCCTGTTTTACCCATAAAATATGAGGTGATCTATAAATTATAATAAACTTTTTTTCAAAATACTGCCTGAAATGCCATGAGAGCTGTAGTGAAACAGAATATATGCCTGAAAAAGGGGACACACTCAGATTTACAGTCTTTAGTACTTTTAAATTCTAATCCTGCTTCAGGAGAAGCAAACGAGAGTAATTCAGCCAGAATCCTGGCCATAAGGAGAGGCAAACGGCAGCAACACACTGAGAAGTAGCCCATTAATATATTTTTAATTGCTGTTTAGAAACCACATTGACAACTGCACACCTGTTCTATGCAATGAGCATTTAAGGTTTATTTAAAAATGTAGTGTAATTCAAAGCTGACTGCAAAGCTGTAGAAAACTGGTTAGAAATCCCAGGTGCAGGGTTTTCAACCATGTGTTGTAGGGAGCATCTTGGTTTTTAAATCCTTGCAGATCTGTAGATGACTCTGTTGTTTCTTGGTGGTTTTTTGTTTGGTTTTTTTATCATGTACCTATTCAAGGTGTAGATTCTGATGGGTTGAATTGGGTTCATCAGATTGTGGCTATGTTAGTGAAGTGCATGATTCAAAGGAAGAAAACTGATTTCCATGGATTGAAAATTGATTTCCAGTGATTTATTTCCATTTATTTCCATTGGCTGCTAGTTGTGGTCTGCTGCAACCACAAAAAGACAAAGAGATATAAAATACTGAATGTATTTATCTGTGAATCATTTGAATTACACAATCCTAGAATGGTTTGGGTTGGAAGGGACCTTAAAGATCATCTTGTTCCACCCCCTGCCATGGGCAGGGAACCTTCCCCTAGACCAGGCTTCTCACTGAACATCAGAGTTTTGGGGCATTCTGTGAAGAAACCACAATTCTGTAGTTGGATAAGCAGTTTAGGAGTAGTGGTTAATTAGTAGTGGGAGTTTATGTGAGCAGAAAAAGCACACAGTGATCGATTTGTCTCTCAATGCCAATTCACTGTGATCTCAATGCAGGAGGGAAGAAGTGGCCAGCTGCAAACACCTCCAACCTGAACTCCTCCTTTTCACCCCTCCAGAGAGGGGTGGTTTATCAGGAAAAAAACGCCACTGCCCAGCGAATATCCTCAGCCAGGATCCACAAAATCAAAGAGCTGAAGAACGAAATATTCGACTTGCAAAGGAAAATCGAGACCTCGAGCTTGGAGAACCTGGCTTTGAAAGAGCTGAACCGGCGGCACACAAGGGCCATCGAAAGGTACAGCAACGCAGAGAGCCACCTGCAGGAGCTGCTGGCAGGGCATCGGAACGACATGAGAGACCTCAGGAACCTCCTGAAAATGTCCCAGGAGGCCGAGAAAAACACAGCCAGGGAGCTGAAAAAAGTTGAAGCGGACCTGAGGAGAACTAAAGGTGATCTGAAGGCTTTGGCTGTGCTGTCGGAAGACAAAGCTCTGGCAGAGAAGGAGGAACTGAATCGCAGGTTGTCAGTCCTTAACGAAACATTGGAAGCAAAGGATGAGAGGATACAGGTAATGCCTGCAAATTGCTGTATTTGTGGAATGTAGGGTCACAGAATATCCTAAACTGGGAGGGAATCACAAGGATCATCGAGCAGGAGAGCTTTCAGTGCAGGAATAGTGGAAGGGTTTTGGCTGCTTCTTATCAGATGAATGATTCAGATATAATCCTGTAACGCTGGATGCTGTTTAATCCAGTGCTCTCCTGAGTGCAAGGAAGTTCAAGAGGAGATAATTCATCTCCTTTTAGTGTCTCATGTTCCTTCACTCTCACTGACCCAGCACAAAAAAGATAGGAACACAATTTTTACTACAAAACTGGAAGAGTAAATTTTTCATGGTCCTCCAGGAATTAATTTCTATTTCCTATGGGGTCTGTTATGCATAGAATTAAATAAAGAACCAGGAAATCTTAAGAGAAACTGTAAATATGAACAGCTGAATTCAAACTCTCTTTTAAAAACTTTCTGTTTCCAGGAGTGAGGAGCTATAAAAAGCACACAGGGTTGGGTGTCCACCTGATACTTTTAGGAACTGCAATTTCAGTGCATGGCCCTGGGTTCTGAAGATAAAGAACCCAATAAATCACCAAATTTTCATTAACACTAAGCCTCCTTATTCTGCCACAGTCCATAGGTCTGTGTGAATAGAAAGCATTTAACATTTCTCAAAGATAGTTGTACTAATTAATCCATCAGAAAGGTAATGTACAGCCTTATTTTTATGATTGAATGCCAAAACCTTTTCTTTTGTTTAGTGGAAATAGGTTCAAAACAATTTTTTCTCTTACTTTGAAATTAATTTCTCAGATACTTCAGTAGAGTTTCATGTATTGTTTACAATATACTCTATAATATTATTTAGATTGCTATAATTAGAAGATAATAACTGTTATTATATATAATTATGAGCTTACATTTCCTTATATTAGCACACTTATATTTTAAATCAGTCAAGAACTGAAATTTTCCAACTGTCACAGTGAGAATGGTAAAATCTGTCCCTTTTTTAAGAGTCTGGAAATGCAGCTGAAGCTGAACAGCAGCACCTTTAGTCGTCAGCTGGCAAGTGAGAGTAAAAAACTCCTGGAAGCTACAATGACCACAAAGAACTTGCTCATGGAAATTAACATTGTTCACCAAAAAATTAAGGTATTCCAGGTTTTATCCAGGTTTCTGTCTCTAAAGGAAAATTCAAGTATTTAATGTTACCTATTCCTTTTTTTTTCTTTGCTTTTGCTTATTTTGCTTTTATTTTTCTTCCTTTTTTTAAAATTTTTGCTTCTTTTACAGTATTTACTAATAGAATTTGGTTTTCTGCTTGAGTCTATAATCTACTAAAAAAGCCAGAAATGTAAAATCCTGGCATCATTGTGGGGTCTATTTGTTAGAAGCAGGTCAATAATGAATTGAAACAGAGATTAATGCATCAGAAATTGAATCAAAATCTACACCAATGTGTTACCATTTTTGCCAGATTAGGGCCAGATATATTCACCTACTCACTTTAAATGAGCTCCCTCACAGAAACAAGTCAAAATGAGCCAAATATCACAACCTGCAAAACTAGAGGTTAACAAAAAGACCTGTGGAAATGTTTCAGGAGTTTGCTTAAATTCCTGTTTCATTTTTAGACAAATGATTTTGGGATAAATAGGTCCAGTTCAGCACATTTTGTAATGCTGGTAAATCAAACATACAGGAAAACGAAATGGATTTAAAGCCAAAACTGCCAGGAATGGATACCACATGAGTTGGAATGAAGAAAACCTTTACACATTCCAGAAAACCTGGAATCCTTTGTGGCTTTTTCATAGCTGTGTTTGTAACACTGTTAAAATACACTTATTTCTATATTTCTGTGCCAAGGTGATCCCATTGGGGAGCTTTCTCTTCCTAAATGGAATCAAATATCTGTGGAAGATGTTGTTAAGGGGAATTTTCCAAGACATTGTGAAGGGCAGGACAGGCAATTCCTGAGGGTTCATGGAGGTTGGGATTTCTGAACAAGGGTGTTGTTTATCCCTCTTCCCTGTGCAGCAGGTGCAGAAGTTTCCTCCTGGAAGTTTCCTCCTACTTGGCAGGGTTTTTTTCCCTGTCAGAGTCTGATCTCCTCCTGGACATGAAGATCTGGGAGATGGGAACAATTATAATCTCAGGAACACGAATATAAAACTGTCCCGAAATGAAAATTATTCCAAATTCATCTCACCTTAACTCTTCTCTAAAATAGTTCTGTTTCAGCTCTTTTCCACACAGTTTTCTGTGTGTCCAGGTCTCTGAATTTTCTATTTAGATCCACAAAATCTTATATTGTTTTACCACAAAGAAGACCAGACATGATTATCAACTTTATTTCTGTGCCAGAACAGAGTTTATCCTTACAAATTCATAGTTTTATGCACATGTCTTATTTCAGGCCATTCCACTTCCAGGATAACTTGGAATTTTCCCAGATAAATGAAGCTCCTAATTTTTTCCCACTGAAAAAAATAATGGGAGTGGGACTGAGTCAGTGGGACTGACTGACTCTCACTGAGTGGTGAGAGTGTAACTGAGATCTGTCTTCTGTGTTTAAGGAAGATTTCATTAAGGAAAGAGGAATCTTGCTAAATAAATGTCAAAATGTGCCTCAGGAGTTCATGTCACCACCACACCAACAGGTTGTGAACCAACTGAGCATATGACAATGGCACTAAGTAAGTGATTAAAAAAAAAAAATCAACAAAAAAGAGGAAGTAAAGGCAAAATATATTTATTCTGCAAAAATGTAAATGACAAAGACCACGTGGGTCTGGCAAAAGGTGAAATCCCTGATGGGTGTCCCACCCAGCATGGGAAAATTAGGCAGGTAAAAAGTAATTTTTAATGCATATTAGAAGCTTAATAGTGTTTATTTCTTCTTAGGAAAAGGATCGGCAGCTTTACATACAGAATATTTATGCAAATCGGATGCCCAAAGCCCTGAGGGACAGAAGTGATTGGGTTCCTAATGAGCAAAGTATGTCTGTAATCATCTCCTTCTCTTGTTTAGTTAAGTGGCACTTCCACTGCTTTAGAACTGGGAGGTTTATTGCAAATTAAATGCCAAAGTAGTGCCTTTGTGTGGGCTGAAAAGGTGAAAAGGTTCAGGAAGTTTAAGGGCTTTAATGATAGAAAAGAACAACATAAATTAAGTTCTACCAAGGAAGAAAGGGCTCTTTAGTGAACAATATTTCTTTCACATGGATGCTCATAGATATTGGGGAGAAAAATATCTGTTCCATGCAGTCTTGGCTGTCCAGCATTCCAAGGGCAGCTGCCTGGAGTGGGATTCAGCTGATTAAAACCAACCAGTGCTGTTTGAGATGCCCCAGTTTGTCTCCACTACACCCAAATTTGGGATGGAATGATCTAAACATGGACTTCCCTGGCTGAGAAGGGAAGTCCATGTTTAGATCATTCTAAAATGATCTAAACCTCTTGAAAACACTGATCAGGTATTGCTCCTCCTAAAGTGAAGCAGCAATCAGGACTTCCTCCATGTGGGTACCAAAGAGCCCTTAGCAAACCTGTCTGCTGGAAATGCTCCCCTCAGAATTCCTCAAATCATGGCAGAAATACAAAATCTTACCACACTCTCTCGCTTATTTCTTTCCTCTTCATTGCCTTTGCAAACCCATTAACTCTGCCCAAACCACCAGTGAACTACAGGGAAAAGACTGGTAATTCAAGGTGTAAAATTAAGAAAAACACAAATTCCTGGTTCTCATCCCAAGTCAGACACATTTTTTATGAAACTCTGAACTCCTGTTTTAGTTACACCACATAACTACCTTTTTTTTTTTAATTACTCACAGATGGTCTTGTATTCAATAGAAATTGAATATTGCTATTCAATTATGGCACTTAAACCACTGTTATTATTTAAAATCTTCTTTCCTTTAAGCAAGATAAAGGAGCTTAGTTGGAGAGAGAAATGATATTTTGTAATGAAAAGCTTCCAAGCAAAGTTGCCTGATCCTCTGGAATTTTTAGAAAAATGTTTCATTCTCTGCCAGTTAATGGATTTGGAAACCCAGAGCTGGAATTGCTGACAATTTGTTTTCCTTTTCACTACTGACTTGAATTTTCCTTCAGCAGATTTCTGAAGAGTTGCCTCTTCAGGTCATTCTTTTCTAGTTGATGTTCACAAAAGTTTTTTTAGCCAGCAGTAAATTTAGAGCTGGGTTTTTTAGCGGCGCTGATAAATGGCTGGAGGGAGGCTTCCTTAGGCGGCCGGAGAGCTCCGTGCACGTAACCGGAATGGATTTATTGGATGGAGCCATGGATTGCGCAGCTCCGGCCGGGAGCGGAGCGCGGGCAGATGCGGCCGCTCGCCCGGGGGGGCAGCGCCCCCTGGTCCCGGTGCCGGGCAGCGCCCTGCTGGTCCCGGCTGGAAAAGCTCCCGGAGCTCCTGGGAACCCGATTAATTCCTCCCGCATGGCCAGAGTCACTCCAGGCTGGTCACCAGCAGCCCTTTCACCGCCCTGCTGCCAGCGCCCGGAGGGCACCATTTTTGTGCGTTTTATCCTTTGATTTCTGAGCTCAAAACTGGGAATAAGGGTGAATGTGGATGTGGGAAGATGCCGTTTTTTGCTGCTCTGGTGGTAGCAACTTTCTCAGCTGCTATGCTTGTGTCAAAATTATTCTAATAATAAAGGAACAATATACTCATCTTCTCCGTCTTACATCCATATTTCTCTGGACATCTTGCTCAGTCACTCCCTTGGAATTGAGAGGAATAGCAGATTTGTCTTTACAAGCAGGCTGTGTGTCTGTGGTAGATAAAACCAGCATTGGGAGATAAAAGAAACAATGGGAAGGATTCCACTGACTGAGGAATGGAAAAAGATATTTGCTTTAGAAATAAACTTTAGGTTTGATGATAAACGAAATTAGATATTGAAAGATGAAAGAAATAATGGGGAAGAAAAACACCTGAATTCCATAAGAATTAAAAATTAAAAAGAAGGGTTACACATTAGAGGGAAATCTCTGGTATCAGGGGTATCAGGAAGTCTGTACCTCTCAAGTACCTCAGAAATGGGGAAAGAGGGAAGGGAAATGCAGCAGGGAAATTGGGATAAAAAGGAGCCTGCACCCTCCAAAAATTGGAGAGACCCCAGGGGAATGCCCCATGGCCTCTCCCTTTATTCCAATAAAGTAAAAGGACTCCTCTGTCTCCTTTTTGGACATAAACCTCTGATGTTTGTGGATTAATTTTCCTAACAGAATCTCTTCCAAAGACCACTGATATTTCAAACAGTGTTGAGCATTCCCCACGAGCTGGATTCCATAAAGATCCAAATTTAGGAAACTGAACTCTGAGGCTTCATAGCAGACCTATCAAATTTACACTAGAATGAAACCAAGAATTAAGCCCATGTGGGCTCTGGGGCATGGACACACTTGTCTGACTTTACATATTCTATATTTTCTCTGAAAATATACTTAGTATATATTATGTATACATACATACATACATATATATATATATATATACAATATGCTTAATATATAATGAAACTTTTATTTATTTATTTATATACTTATATTTAGGATGCACTGATGTACAGATGAAAAGGCTCAGAGATCCAGGTTTGTGTCCAGTTTCAGCATTTATAGATTCAGCAGAACAGATTATTTCTTATTTAAAGGGCATTAAGATATGCATTTAAAAAAAAAAAAAAAGTTAAAATTCTTGGTCACATACCAGTATTGTCAGTTGTCAGAGATATATTTTATTTATATCAACAACCTAATTCCAGAAATAACTGTGTTGCTAATGTTTGTCCTATTCAACAGGTCTGAGAGTAGACAGATCAGTGCAAGTAGATAAAGAGAGTTTTAGAGAACTGCTGCTGTCTCAGCACCAGGAAACAGAAAAAAATCCAGTCCAGCAAAAAAAGGTGGGAAAGATCTGGATCCAAATCCAATCCCCTGTTTAAACTCTCAGCTAAGGTGTATTTTATTCCCTAAGTTGCAGTAATGTGCCTGGATAGCCTGATCCATCATCTAGATGTGGATTTTGCATGAGTGTGATTACAGTACAGAAATAATGCTGTGATGCAAAATATAATGTAACAGCAATAGAAATTACTAATCTTTTTCTAAGTATTGCACTGATTGTGTTCTTTTAAAAGTCACTAAATCAGTATTCCCTCATTATTTTTACCTTTAATTGCCAATTGTAGGAGAACAGAGAAGATAAATGTGGAGAAGGTAAAGCAAAGGAAGTGTGCTCAGATGCCCAGGGTAAAAAAGAAAAGCAAGCAACCAAGAAAGTGCCAGAAACTTCAAACAGGACACACAGAGGTAGGTTTAATGTTTCTCTCAGAAATTCACCTAATTCACCTGGTCTTTGCAAATTACCAGAAGTTCTGGTGATTTATGTGGTTCTGACAGCCCATCACTGGCGCCTGGCTGACGGGAACCAGTTCCAAATGATGAATGAGGTGTCACTGAAAACACAGAATCATCTGGGTTGGAAAATGCTGGTGGTGCTGCACTGAGAGCAGAGCTGCTCTGCAGGATGGGGCATCTCCACCCTGCTGTTCTCCCAAAAGCTCAGGGTGGTAAAAATTCAGTGTTCTGTCTGTAACAGGATAATTAACAGTGTTCATCCACACTAACCAAACACTGATCTCAAAGCTGGGAATCTTCATCACTGATGTGAACCTATTTCCATGGCTGGAAAGGGAAAAGGACTATGAGGGCTGGGAGCAATTCCTCATTAATGATCCCTGGAAAGAGATTTTATGGAAGTCTCAACCACTGTGTTCTCACGGAAAGTTACATGCAAGGGACTCATCTGTAAACACCTTTATTCTGAAGAAATTCTATAGAACAGAGGAAAGAAAAAGCCACTGCTGTTCCCTCATTCACATTTTTCTTTCTAGAAACATTCCTGTTATTTCCTTTAAGGCTTTTAGGAAAAGAAAAGGTCTGAGTGCCACCATTCTAAACGTGTCCCAGGTGGCAGGAGACCTCTAGGTCACACCCATTTGCCCAGGTGGAACAGGGGATGCCAGGTCCCATCCCTGTAACCTGGCATGTGTTAACTCCTGAGGTTTGTACTCTGCCTTTTCAGCCTTTCCAGAGCCCCCCAGACAGCCAATGTCAGCACTTATCTTTAAAATGCCCTTTTAAAACTGAGAGAAAATGCAGGTTTTACAATGCTCCCTCTGAAAAATCTGTGGAATCTGAGTTTCTCTCACTGATAGTAGACTTTTATTGAAGCCTAACATGGCTTCCTTAGCTCCTGAAATTTCTTACTTCTCCTTTAAGCTTGGATTAGATCTCATTTTGGGGGTACTCTGTGAGTCTCTGCAGAGCACAGGACCCATTAGAAGTTGTCCCCTGCACTGATAAATGGCTTTTCTGCACACATGTTCCTTTTCCTGCTGAAAAGCGGAGCCCCCTCATTCCCGGGTGAGAGAGTTGCTGCATATTCTGCTCCACACAAACAACTCTGTTATGAATTACGGGAAAGGAAATCCTGCATATCTCTAAGTTCCACTTAAAAGCCAGAATGTGACAATTAAGAGTTCAGATCTCACCTGGTTTCTCTGTTGCATTGTACATGTTTTTTCTGGTGCTGTATTTAGCCATTACTGTACATAATAGCAGCTAAATCCATTTAACTAAATTTAACACCATGAAAAAAAGTAAAAATAAAGATATGAACCCGGACTCAGTGGCAGAATTATGTTGTTTAAATATTGCCCCATGTTGTTGTATATATTAGAGATGGTATTTGAAATACCATCAATAATAAGAATTGAAGCAGTGAAATAAGGATGTGTGTGATACTTGCTCTTTTTAAAGCTTCATAACTCCTCATGTTCTTAAACCCTACAATATTTCAGGGGGCAAACTGCTGATGGAAGAATGCAAATTATCAGAATTTATTAAAGAAATGGAAAAAGAGACAGAGGTTCTTAAACAGGAGTTGAAAACTCTGATGAAATCTGAACAAAGTCCTCAAAGAGTAAAAGAGAACAATCAAGAGGGAGAGGCAGTGGAAGAAGTTGAAAAAGAAGAGAAAAAAAGCCATGAGCAGCAAAAGAAGAAAGCCAGGAGTGAAGGTTCAAGTCCAAGCAAAGACTCCACTAGGCTGAAAAAAAAATACATCTTCTCAGGGGCTGTTGAGAATTTGCACCAGGGGCTCCACACTTCAGGTGCCAAATGCAAAGCAGGATTTGGGAAAAGCTGCCTGAGCAGCCAGAGACAGGCAGGGCAGAGCTGCAGTGACACTGCTGTGCCCAGGGGGAAAATCTCCTTTGGGGCTTATGAACCTTCTTTTGGGCAAACCCCCCTGGGCTGGCAGGACAGCACCTCTGGAATGGAAGAAACACCTGATGGAGGAGCTCTTTGGGGAGGAATGTTTGCAAGGAGACAGCTCCTGGAGTTCCAGCAGCACAAGGGTGAAGGCAGACAGGGGAGGGGTGCAAGGCAAGTCCCAAACTCCATGCCAGGCTCCAGCTCTCCTCATTAAAACCAGCTCCTGAGCTACTCCACAATTATTCCTCATAGTTAAGTATATCAGCTTACCTTTAGAAAGTTTAAACATTCACATTGTTACAAACCAAATGTTTTACTTTCATTACATGTTTATTAAATCTTACAAGCACTGGCAATTACTTTCCATGTTTTTTTCCAAAACAATCCAATCAGTTGTAACAAAAAATACATTCTGTGCTTGGTCTGTTTCCACAAAAATGGTTTATATTAAGAATTCCTTATCATTTTTACTTGTTACCAGGTAAAAGTTAATCCTTGTTCAGGAACTTCCACATTTTTGCATTCCCAAGGAGCTGGAATTTGGGAGCTGGGTGGTTGTCAGCTTGCTGACATGAGCACCCAGCTTTCATAAGGCTCACTGCTGGGTGAGGACCAACAATGCAATAAAAGAAAACACTTTTTTAGTTCCTTCACTCCCCAAACAGCTTCCAGAATTCACAGATAATAAAAATAATTTGGTCCTACATTGTTTTCACGAGCATTAGAAACCTCTAAAGCCTTATTCGTTCCCTCTGTTGGAACTTATCAAAGCAGCTTGCCTGGTAACTTCCCCAGCTGACATCCAGAGATGAATGTGCAAGAGGAGAGCATTGTTTTGGAGAAGTCAGGCATAGCCAGTCCCCAAAAAGCCTCTAAAAATCCTTGTTTAAGGTTATGTAAGCAAGGGGAGGAGGATTGTGGTTTGTTCCTCACACTAATTTATTAAATACTCGCTAAATTCATGTGAAGTTTGGAAAAATTAGGTGCATTCTGTTAATTTTTAAAGGCAGTTGCCCTTTAAAAAATGTCCAAAATCACACTACAAAAGTTTTTAAAGATGACAAAGGCATTCAGAGCTGAACCTGTTGCAGCCACATTTCAAATAATTAAAAAAATAAATTAGTTGAGTTGATTCAAACAGTATTTCCTTATGCACAAACATGGGGGGGCATGGTTTTGGCATGGATTTTGCTGAGTTTGGGGTTTGCTTTGTCATTTTAGGTTTGTTCATTTGGGCTTTTTGTGGGTTGTTTAGCAAAACTGCAGTTAACATTAAAAAAGAGATGAAAAAACCTAAGATGGGTTGAAAAGCTTTATTTCCTTAATAAAATCACAATTATACATAACATTCAATTACAATATTTTTCCTTGATATTTATTTTCATGTTGGCTAAATGCAATTCCTAATATAAAATCCCAATTTTTAAATTAACACTAAAACAAACAAACAAACAAACAAAAATATTTAATCCATATATACACACATAACACAACCTGACCTTTTGAACTGGTTTTTAAAGGCAGTGCCAATTTTGGAGGGGTCTGGCCCCTTCCTTCCTGCAGGGAGGAAAAGGCCCTGGAATAGCAGAAGGGATCAGTCCTGGGGGAATTCCAGAGTGGGAAGCTCAATCAGCATCCCCCCTGCAGGAACAGCACTGTCCTCTGCTTCACTGACAGCAGCCTCTGCTTGGCAGCTGAAAAAACCTCTCAAGAGATCTTAAAAATCTGGATTTAACTCATCTGCTTTTTTAGGAGAGTTCAAGAATATTCTGATTTTAAGGTAAAAAACCGCAAGGAAATTCTTTTGCCCCAAGCCAAGCAAACAACCTCTGCCCTCTGCACTGCCCAACATGATCCCACCTCAGGGTGAAGCTTCCACATTTTAGAGCAAAGGAACAGCCAAGCTCCCAAATTAATTCCTAAAGCCAGCACATTTCCAATTTAAAACCACAAATCCAACACTTTTAGATGTTGGTGACAACAGGCCATGACAAAACCTTATGGATCTGTCATGACTAAACCCAAAATGAGGTTTTATAACCAGCAGTGTTGATCTTTCCAAAACGAAACACAAACTCTGGGAAGTGAAATCAAAAGAATCAAAAGGACTGACAGATATGCAAATGGAGTAACAAGGATTGTCTCAGACCTTGTCTCATGAAAGATAACTGTCCCTTTTTCTTTTTTTTTTTTAATTAATTTAAACCAGTGATTATGTAAATGCAGCTGGGGAGTCCATGGCTTGCTGGGATTCCTTCAGCTGAAGGGGTGCAGCATGATAGCTACAACTTTATTGCAGACCACGAGCCAGCAGGTAATTCCCACACCTCCTGGAAAAGAGGGAGAAACCACAATTGAAGTTGTTGGATCAATAACCCTGAGGAACCTGTGCAGCTGCAAACAACCTTGGAAGTGTAAAAAATTCAACTCAGAATTCATGAGGCCAACAGGAACTAAACTCTTTATATACAAAAGGGAGATACAAGAGACGGGAGATAAATCAATGCTGGTCCCAAAAAATTCTGGATTGTCTTGGGAAAAGAGCATCAAATACACTAAATGAGCTACAGTGTGTTGAGTGCACCCCAGAGCTAAAATCATCTGCTACAGACCCAAGAGAAAATATCCAAGTTTAAGGCCTGGCAGAATGCTTTGCTTGAACTTAAATTCAGGATTTGAGAGAGGTAAGAAGGAAATTTCCTCTAAAATTGAAATCAGTTGTTTTGTGAGTACATAGTTATTCATAGCATACCTGTGAAGAAAACTCCCTTTTGGGTGATTTTCTGATTTTCTAATTTAAATCTTCCCCAGGGTCTATTCAATACAGAGAAGGGCAATGCTCTGCTTGGGTGGAAATAAAAATGACAAAATTCTGTGAGCACTTCAAGAAACCAGAACTGAGCACACATGGAAGAGCTGCTCAAATACCTGAACCCTGTGCTCTGGGAGTCAGAGAAGCAGCTGCTGTTAATCCCTGGATGCTCTGGGGCTTGGCCATGTCCTTTTCCTCACCTGCCACTCCTGTAGGGAAGGCCACCAGGCGCTCCAGGGGAGCCAACCACTTGCTTGGAAGCACAGTGACAGGCTCAGAGTAGTACTTCCAGATCAGAGAGATCATCAGGGCAGCCTGGAATGGGCATTTTTTTATTAGTTTGGATAATAACACACACCAAAGTATATTCCCAGCGCTGTCTCTGGAATTGTTTCTTTGTTGTTTTATCTTCTTCAAAATATTTTTAGATTTTATATGACCTTAAATTTATAAACAATTTAGGAGGCTGCAGGAGGATCTTTCTTTCAAGACCCTCGTTCCAATCCAGCAGAGTCAAACACAGTCATAGTATTTGTTAAAATTCTGATGACCCCTTTTTAGCCTGAATTTTTGCCTACAAGGAGTGCAACTCACTTTAACAGTGCCCTAAGGAAATCTTCAGGCTGACCACTGCCATCCTCGTTAGCAAATTCTTTGGCATCACGTCAGAACTACTCAGACAATCTGATGAGGCACCGTGGGGAAATGTGTGGCAGCTGTAGGTGGAGATTTGCATCCTCAGCAGAAGTTTATTTTGGTTTCAAAGCCAGAATTGTATTTACATGTAGCAGAACTTTCCTGGATTTGGGGCCATATATAAAAAAAAACCCCAGTGATTAAAGAGCTAAGACAAACTCCAATCTTGTCCCCCCAAAACCAGAAACAAAGAGTTGAGATGAAAGTTAAACTCCTTCCATCCTCAACTACCAGATTTTATCAGCAGCATTTCCCTTCCAGTTCCAGAAACTCTTTCTCTCTGACAAGCTCTGTGTCCTTGGAATCACAGAATGGTTTGGGCTGGAAGGAATTTAAAGATCATCCAGTGCCACCCCTGCCATGGGCAGAGACACCTTCCACTGTCCCAGGCTGCTCCAAGCCCCAGTGTCCAACCTGGCCTTGGGCACTGCCAGGGATCCAGGGGCAGCCCCAGCTGCTCTGGGCACCCTCACAGAGAGGAATTTCTGCCCAATATCCCATCTAACCCTGCCCTGAAGCAGTTTGAAGTCACTTCCCTTTGACCTGTCACTTCACTTCCTTGTCCCAAGTCCCTCTCAGCTCTCTTGGAGCCCCTTCAGGTACTGGGGAGGGCTCTAAGGTCTCCCTGGGTCTCTTCTCCAGGCTGAACGATTCCAATTCTCTCACCTTCCAAAAACACACCCTTGCTATCTCATGGCTGGGCTGCACTTCTCCGATTCCTGCACATCAATGTTGAACTCCAGAAATTGCCCTCGGGAGCCAGTTCAGCTCCTTGTGCAGCTGCTGGAGTCACTCTGGGGGTCCTGAGGGTGTCTGGCACGGTGGGCTGTGCTCCCAACCCTCCTGTTCTCCCTGCCTGGGGTGAGGGTGCTGCAGAGGGTTGTGTCAGCACTGGGGCTTGGGGACCCTGTAAAGCCTGGGATTTCAGGGTATGGGGGAAATTGGGGTTCTCCAGGGGTCTCAGGGCTGGTTTTGGTGGGGTTGGGTTTGCCCTGCTGGGGTGCTCCTGCAAGCATGAGGAGGGGGACAGCAGGGACTCTGCCCTGGGGGAGGTGGCTGTGCCCTGCTGGAGGGAGGTGACATCAGGACCCGGTCAGTCCTGGGGTGCCTTGTCCCAAATGATGCACAAACCAGCCTTTACTCTGGCTCTGAGTGCATTTGTGACTTTTAGATGACTAAATCAGCTCTTTTCTTAATCTGGGGAAGCTCAGGCAGGCAGAGCCACCTGCCAAAAATGTGTGTGACCGAAGCCTTTGCTCAATCTCTGCCAGAAGCCCCGGGTCAGCACTTCCTGTGAACTGAGTGACATCTGGGCTTCTGTGTCTAAAAGCAAACACAGGTTTGGAACCAAGCAGGTGCCCAAAGGTCACCCGTGCTCCACTTCCTGGGGCATTCCATGCCATTTGTGCCACTACCCAGCCCAGCTGTGCTTGGGGCTGGCATGGTGCCCTGCCTGACTGTGGGTGCCCATCTCGGGGGGGCTGCTGGCATCCCCCATCACCTCGACATCCTCCAACCCCCCCCTCAACATCCCCCAGTATCCCCTGGCACCCCAATATCCCCTGGCACCTGCCTTCACCCCAACATCCCCTGGAACCCCGACATCCCCCGGCACCCCGACATCCCCCATCACCCCCACATCCCCCATCACCCCGTTATCCCCTGGCATCCCAACATCCCCTGGAACCCCGACATCCCCCATCACCCCGACGTCCCCTGGCACCCCGACATGCCCGTCCCCGCCCGTGCCCGGCGCCGCCTGCTGCGGGGCTGTGCCCTCGCTCTCCTGGCGGCGGTTGCAGGTTACCGTAACTGTCGCGGCCGTGGCGGGGAGCCCCGGGAAGGTGAGCGGCTCCCTTCCTTTCCTTCGGAATGTCACAGCTCCAGTCGTACTCGTACTGCTGGAAATGGGGCGGCTGAAGGCAGAGGCTTTCCCCTGCCCTCAGCAAATCGGTGCCACGTCCTTGGCACGAGGGGCCCTGCTGTGCCCCTTGGAGCCTGGGGCTGTCACCTTCCCGTGCTGATCCCCTGGGGCTGCCACCTGCCGTGCTGATCCCCTGGGGCTGTCACCTTCCCGTGCTGATCCCCTGGGGCTGCCACCTCCTGTGCTGATCCCCTGGGGCTGTCACCTTCCAGTGCTGATCCCCGGGGGCTGTCACCTTCCTGTGCTGATCCCCTGGGGCT
>JAYDZK010000001.1:111893541-111917809 GCA_034509185.1 Euphonia xanthogaster
GCGCAGCCGGGCTGGGGCGCGCAGGCGGCCGCAGCAGCGCTCGCAGCAGCCGCGCCACACGAGCAGCCGCAGCCGCGGGGGTCGCGGCCGGGAGCCTCGAGATGCCGAAGAGGAAGGTGAAGGCGGGCGGCAGCGAGCGGAGCTATCGGGAGAGGACAGCCGGGGGCGTGTGGGGAGCGGGCTCGGCGGGAAGCGGCCGCGCCGCGGGCTCCGGTGCTGCGGGCGGTACCGGGGGCCGGGGCCTTCCCCTTGTGCCGGGGAGGGGGCAGGGGGTGTGGGAGGCTCGGGGGGGGCTCGGCGAGACTCGCGGTCCGGCAGCGGCGGCGGGAAGGGGCGGGCGGGGGCCGGTGCCGCCCCGCCCCGCTGACGCGCCGTGTGTGTTGCAGGTGACGGTGGCGGACGGGGACGCCCCCGAGGAGGTAAGGAGCGGGCAGTGTGGCGGGGCAGGCGGGGCTGCCCCGGCCCGCCCGCCCCTCACGCCCTTCTCTCTCTCTGTCCCTGTGTCTGTCCGTGTGTCCCCCGCAGCCCAAGCGGCGATCGGCGCGGCTCTCCGCGGTAAGTGCCGAGCGGCGGGGCCTTGCTGGGATGGGCGGGGGGCCGTGCCCGGGACGGGTCCCCGAGGGCTGGATCTCCGCCTGACTTGTTCTCTCTCCTCAGAAACCCGCGCCTGCCAAAGCAGAGCCGAAACCTAAAAAGCTACCGGCAAAGGTGAGAGTGAGTTGGAAAAGGGAAGGGGGAGGAGGTGGTGCCTGGGGGCATCCCGCGTGGTGTCCTCGGTGCACCGTGCTGGAATGGTTTTATGCCTTGTGGGAACTTGGCTGAAGTGTTGTTTTGATGTGCTTTTGCCAGTATTTACAGGTACATTCCATCACTGTGGCTCTAGATCCTTGTTAAACTCCAGGCATTGCATGGAAGCGTGGGCACGGATCCATGTGTGTTACATTGTGGTTTGGTATTGGGTGGAACTACCTGACTGTAAAAGCAGCTGCACTAGGACATCAGGAGGAATTTCTTCACAGAAAGGCTGCACAGGCATTGGAAAAGCTGCCCAGGGAGGTGGTGAAGTGTCCATCCCTGGAGGTGTCCAAGGATAGGCTGGGATGTTGTTTGCTCTGCTCTGCTTGACAGGGTGGTGCTCAGTTAAAGTTGGACTGGAGTACCTTGGAGGACTTTTCCAAACTGAATGATTCTGTGCATAGCATTGTATTTCATGTGTATAACAAGAGGGGATAAAACACACCTATTGATGTTTTAAAGCAGTGTGTTAGGACAGGGACAAAATTGTATTAGCCACTTAAAAACCACATGAGCTTCCATTCATATGGTCAGGCTTTCAGGTGTTAGTGTGTAAGAAAGTGGGTTTGCGTGATCTTTGAATTTTTCAGCACAGCTTTCACAGTGAAAATAAGTAAGGTGTAAAATTCTTCAGTTTTGGGGAGAATTAGAAAAGGCCTTGTGTCTGTTAGCTTACTTCTGTTTGTGTTGTTAAGAGTTCCTTTGTCATCATAAGCTTTTCTTAGTGATGTGTTGATCAAAAGTGTTTGGGTGACCTCATCATGACCTTTCAGTACCTGGAGGGAGTTGATGAGAAAGATGAAGAGAGACAATTTCCAAGGGATGGAGTGACAGGGGATGGCTTCAAACTGACAGAGGGCAGGGATGGATGGGATATTGGGCAGGAATTGCTCCCTGTGAGGGTGAGCAGGGGCTGGGATGGAATTCCCAGAGCAGCTGGGGCTGCCCCTGGAGCCGTGGCAGTGCCCAAGGCCAGGTTGGACACTGGGGCTTGGAGCACCTTGGCACAGTGGAAGGTGTTGGGGGTTGGATGAGATGATCTTAAGGATCCTTCCCAACCCAAACTAATCACTAATTTCAGGTAAACTCATAATCTTTTAGACTTCCTGATGTTTCCATTGCATTAATCTTGAGCAGTTACTGATCAGGAATCCACCTTCATTCTGGTGGTTTGAGTGTGTTCCCACTCTCAGGGCTGTAAGCCCAAAGAATTTGGGGAAGCTTTCCAATGCTACCAAGTTGTAATTTCCTTTCTTTGCAGAATCTGTGATGCATCTGCACTTAGTGCTGTTCATTGATGTTGACTGACATGTGTGATACTGATTTTCTGCTTATAACTACTTCAAGCTATCAATTAACAGTCAAAGATTTTTTTGATTCAGCAAAAAAACCCTTTTTTTGCATAAACTTTATCAGTTTTTAAAACTTTCCTCACAGTATTTTTTCTAGTTGTGAGAAGTTTGCTCATTATGGAGTTACTTGGTGAGCTTTTTAAATCAATATTAATGAAGAAAAATATATTTTGGCATTTGAAGTATAGAAGTCAGTGTGTTGCAATTATGTAATTCTGAAATAGTTTATAAGTAGGTGATCAGGAGTTGTTGGTAGCTTAGAAAATCCATCTTGGTTTTCTGTGCTTTTTATTATTTTCAAGGTTTACTTGGAAGATCATAACAATTGACTTACTGGAAATGAATTTCATTGTAGGATAAATCTGAGGACAAGAAAGCTCCATCAAAGGGGAAGAAGGGCCCTAAAGGAAAACAGACAGAAGAGACAAACCAAGAGCAGACAAAGGACAACCTGCCTGCAGAAAATGGGGAAGCTAAAACTGAGGAGGTGAAGTTTGGAGGGCTGGGTTTGGGTTTTGCTGTTACTGAGAAGTTGGGGTTTGTTTTTGTTTTTTTTTGTACAAAAGTTTCTTGACAAGTGAAATATTCCTTTTCTTGGGTCTGGAAAAAGTCTTGATTCAAAACCCAGAGCTGATCTGGGCAAAGTTGAGGTGACATTGACAGACACTGCCGGGAGAAGGGATGGGTTGGTGCAGGGACAAAGTACAACAATTAACGAGGAGTTGTTGCTGGAGAAGCGACTGTGCCAGGTGAGTCTTGGCTGCACCACAGTGCCAGAGTGGCTGAACTTTTTGGAGTCATGGATCAGGTCACTTAGAGCATCCTCCACTTTGTATTACACTCCTGGATTGCAGACATAAGTCAGTTACAAATTTAGGCCAAGATCTGCAGGGATGAAACACAGGCGTGGTAATGGGCCTGGAGTTGGTGTCAGGTTTCTGTGACAGAAACATTTCCAGGAGTTCAGTGGAATTTTTTTGGTTTTAGGTGGATGATGGGGTTTTTGGGCAGGGAAGGTCCAGGATGGTACTTCAGTGAGCAGGAGGATTTACTCTGGGGTAACATTTGTCATTTGCAAGCTTGCAGTGTGAAAATGTTGTGCCCTGACTGTGAGTTCTTCAGCTGACTCAAGTTTTGGCATTATTAGAGTCTTTTAATTTGTGCCTGTAAAGTTTCAGCAGTGGAACCAAATTTGGCAGCATTCCCACCTGGGGTCCCTTTAGTTCACTGGTGCAGAGATTATGTAAATTTACAAGGAATGGATGATGATTGGTCACACCACCCAAAATTCCAGGTGTAATTTTATACCAAAGTCTAGAACAGGCAGAGTCTGTCCTGCTGGATGTTATTTTTTGCTTAGAATTAAAAAAGGGTTAAGATTTGAAGAACATTTTAAGTGTCACCTCATGGATTTTCTAAACACCTCATATGTAATTGTAGCTGTGTAAAAGCTGAAGTTTTTTCTGTCATAAAGGCAGTAATCCAATTAAAATTAAAATGCTTTGCAATGTGTGTTTAGTAACAAATCAACATCCTGAACTCCATCCTGGTGGAACCAGGGAGCCTTTTTGTGACAGCTTGGTGTAGCAGGTCATGATCCAAGAGAAACCTTCAAGAACAAGTCAGGGTTATTCTGTACAGGGTTTAATGTGGATTAAAACCACTCCAAACTAATCAGATCCACTAAAAACTTCCTGCACTGAAGTGTTCTGTTTTTTTTTCCCTTTCCAGACCCCAGTACCTGATGCAGCTGCAGAGAAAGAAGTGAAGTCTGAGTGACACCAGCTCCCACATCTGCAACTGGTGGTCCTTAAACCTTTCTTCTTGTACAATTCAGAGGAATATTTTTATCAACTATTTTGTAAATGCAAGTTTTTTAGTAGTTCTAGAAAACACGTTTTTAAAAAGGAGAGAATCCCGAGTCAACCCATTTTTTTACATATTTAGATAAGTGTAAATGCTTTTTTTAAGTGGTAAAATCATGTACTGGTTGTCTGTTTTCTATGAAACCAGAAATTAAGGGTGTGTTAGTTAAGGAGAGGGCATTGAGGCCTTGATTAGGCCTCACGTTCCACAGACTCCAAGGGACAGTTTTCTATCCTATAAAATGAAGCATAACACAGATCAGACTTTGGAATTCATAATGATGTGTTGAGAATGTCTTAACATTTTAGTTATTTATCTTTCTCTATGGTTGTACCATCAGTAGAATTGCTTATCTAATAGAACTGCTCCCTAGTGGCGGATTTCTTGCTGAGTGATGTATAACAGTGACAAAGTTATTTTTGGTAGTTGCAGCTTTATTTTTTTCCAACAACTTTGTAGCTGTGATGCAAAAGATTGGAAACTTTTATTTTGTATCTTTAAATACTGTCTTAAGTAAAAGTTTCTGCTTGACAGATGGAACTTGTTATGTCAATATTTGAGATACTGGAACTTCACATCTAGTTTTCAAGGACAGCTTGTCTACAAATATTGAGTGAAAAATATTTGAAATAGTTCTAGAAAAAAAAAACAGAATTAGTTTTTAGATTTTAAAAAGCTCTGTGAATAAAAACAATTGTAAAATTGTTGATAGTGTTTGTGATCACCAAACAAAAGCCAAATAAATCTTGATTATGAAAGGATGTTTCCATAGCTCCTGCATTGACTGTGAACTCACAATCTGAGTGCTGTGGTTTGGATTTTTAACTGTGTCCTTCAGAGTGTTAAAATTGTACTTTAAAGAGATGGGTGGCAGTTCAGGGAGGGGAGAATTGCAGTGTTAGTCTAAACTTGCAGTTTGAAAGCTGAGAGCTTTGTGCTGCTGCTGTTTGCTTTAAAACAAGTCAATTAAGTCTCAGATGCCAGCCATACAACTGTCACCTTGTCCTGGGAGGAGCCAAGCTCAAACAGTAATGTTTGTTCTTAGTTGGTTTTTTTTTCCTCTTACACCAGAACTTGTTTATGCTCCTAAGTAACACCTGCAAGCCCAGTACCTGCTTCCTGTACATTTATAGTGCCTTTTTCAAATTGCTGCAGTTATTTCTAAAAAAAGCCACTTTAGTTTCACCTCTAAATTGCTTTCTTAATCAATACTCTCATTTCAGGAAGAATTTTATCATTTTAACCTCTTCAATACTTAGACAATCTTTAACTTTTCTGTAGGAAGTGTCCCAACCTTAGACCACAACCTGGTCCTGGTTCCATTCCATCTGATAGGTGTGTTCCTCACAGAGCACACCTGGCTTTGGCTTCAAGTTCTTGGATATTTCAAAATGGGAAATTGATGCCACTTTTCTGACTCACTTCCCTCAACATCCCCTTCATATTTGTTGGTTTAATTTAATAGTAATAAGATCTAGCTCCGTGATACTATTTACTCTCTGGTTTTGGCAAGCTCAACCCACCAGTTAAATAAGTAATAAACTTGCAGGTAAATCCCCTAAAATAACTACTCATCCCTGCTTTTACAGTGTGTCTGTTTTTCATGTGTTTTGGGTCTCTGGTGCTGTGGTCCTGTGGACTTTGAGCATCTCCCTCACATCTATTACCCACTGCTTAATTTATTATAACTTCTCAATATTACTCTGTCCTGTGTGATACCAGATTTATTTGCTCTTCAGCTAAGGACTGGAATGAGAGCCTGATGAAAATTTGAATCCAATGGAACACAATCTTATTCAAAATACAACAGCAGGAGAACAAAAAACAAAACTTCTTTCATGAACATACTCTGTTGTCTTTGTATACTACTAGTAGTTTGGGTCAAGGGAATGAGACATAAAAGTAATTTACTTCAAGGTTCTAAAAATCCATTGTAAGGTACCAGAGGTGGGGAATTAATTAGGCAAAGACCTTGGATTTAAAACATAACACAAGTACAGCCATTGCTGTTTTTATCAGCGTTCATACTGGGCATGGCTGGGAAACAACTGTGGGAAAGAAAAGAGATGAAGAATGGTTTGGGTTGAAAGGGACCTAAAAGATCATCCAGTGAGACCCCTGCCCTGACAGGGACACCTTCCACTGTGCCAGGCTGCTCCAAGCCCCAATGTCCAACCTGGCCTTGGGCACTCCAGGGATCCAGGGGCAGCCCCAGCTGCTCTGGGCACCCTGTGCCTTCCCCACCCTCACAGGGAACAATTCCTTATTCCCAAGATCCCATTTAACCCCCCTATCTGTCATTTTGAAGCCATTCCCTGGGTGCTGTCCCTACATGCCCTGGAAATTGTCTCTCTCCAGCTTTCCTGGGGCTCCTTCAGGCCCTGCAAGGCCACCCTGAGCTCAGCCCAAAGCTTCTCCCTGGGGCAGGTGAGCAATGCCAGCTGTGCCAGCCTTTCCTCCCAGCAGAGCTGCTCCAGCCCTCTGCTCATCCTGATACCTCCTCTGGACTCACTCCAAGAGGTTGATATCCTGGCTCCCAAAATCCTGTCTCCAGTAGCCAGGCTCAAGGTGGCACAGGCAGCACAGGCATGGGGGCAGAGCTGCTTTTTTTTTTCTTGGCTCAGTGATGCCAGCGGAGCAGTGCTGTGGCATGGGAAATGCTTCTCCCCAAGCTGGTGTTTGGGGATGCCCAGGTGCCCGCCGGCATGCCACATGGAGCTCTGCTGTCACAGCAGGAGGCTGAGCCAGCCCTAAGCTCTGATACGGACAGAGCCTTGATGCTCTCATATCTCTGCAGGCATTGGCACGCAGAAGGGCAGTGCACTTTGAATCACATTATCACAAAATCATTTCGCTTGGGAAACAGAATTCTGAGATCATCAAGTCCAACCTTTAACTGATCAACACTTTGTCAATGACCCACTTCCAGTCGTTCCTTGAACTCCTCCAGGAATGGCGACTTCAACACCTCCCTGGGCAGCACATTCCAATGTTTAATCACGCTTTCGCCGAAAAAATTCTCCCCATGTCCACGCTGAGGCTGCCCTGGCCCAGTCAGAGGCCGTTCCCTCTGCTCCTGTCCCTGTTTCCTGGCAGCAGAGCCCGACCCCCCCAGCTGTCCCCTCCTGGCAGGGACTTGTGCAGAGCCACAAGGGCCCCCCTGAGCCTCCTCTGCTCCAGGCTCAGCCCCTCCCCAGCTCCCTCAGGAATTCTCCAGCCCCTTCCCAGCTCCGATCCCTTCTGTGGATAAGCTGCACACCCTCGAATCCTCCTCGCAGTGAGGAGCCCAGAGCCAGACACGGCACTCCAGTCAAAGGCCCTGGCCTGGCGGCACACGGCGTCCGCTCCGTGGCCGCATCGCCCCCTGGAACCGGCTCTCGGTGCCTCGCCGCGGGTCCCGGAAGGGCTGTCCCGGGTTAAGGAGGCCGAGACAGCGGCGGCAGTACCGCGGTTCCCGGGACAGACCGAAGCAGCGCCGCAGCCGCCGCCTCACCCCCGCCACCCCTCAGCGCTGCCGCCTCGCAGCGCTCAGCCCCGCCCCCGGTGCGCGTCACCGCCGCCTTCCTCGCGCGATCCTTCCGCGCCTCCTCCTCCCCTTCTCCTCACCCGCCGCCTTCCCCGCCATCCCCCTCCCGCCACCCACCCCGTTTCCCTTCGTGTATATTCCCCACGGCCACACGCCTTCACCGCTGTTCCCTCGGCGCCTCGAAGCGCCCGGTACTGAGGGAACTATTTTCCGCCGCCCCCCCGCGGGCTCTCCCGGCGGAGGTGTCGACGGCTGCTCCGTGGCGGGTAGTGCGGCGGCGATGGCGGCGGCGCCGCCGAGGCTGCGCTGAGGGGGGAGAGGGAGGGAGGGAGCGCTGAGGGGAGCGGGGGGGCGGCCGTGAGGGGAGGGAGGGAGGAGGGGAGGCGCTGACAGCGCCGTGCCGAGCCGGGCCCGCCGCCCTCAGCCCGCCATGGCCGAGCCTGCGGCCTCTTCCAGCTCCGGCGCGTCGCTGCCGCTCATTGAATCAGGTAACACCGCGGGCCGGGGTGAGGAGGCGCCGCCGGTGCCGCCATCTTCCTGCCCCCCCCTCAGGATGGGTCACGGCCGCCCCCCGGCTCATCCCCCGTGTCTCTTGCCGTGTCTCTTACAGAGCTTTACTTCCTCATCGCCCGGTTCCTGAGCACCGGGCCCTGCAGGAGAGCGCTGAAGGTGAGTCCGGGGCTCACCGGGGCGCGGGCACCCCGCGCTGCCCGCTGAGGGTCGGGGGGAGGTGGGAGCAGCCGCGCCCCCCGCTCTGGGGGAGCCGGATCGTGGCTTGTCCCTGACTTTGTGTTTTTCCCCTTCCCTCTGCAGGTGCTGGTGCAGGAGCTGGAGCAGCACCAGGTCTGTGTGGGCTCTGATGAAATCTTGCTGTAGTCAAAAGTTTCCTTTGCAAGTCATTCAAGTTTCTGCCGCTGTCTCAACTTTTCCCCTCCTCAACACACATTGTTTTGGATGTGGTCTGTAATCCCTCCTTTCCCCTTTAACTGCTCACGGTTTTTCTGTTTGTTTTTCCTTTATTTAGTTGCTTCCCAAAAGGTTGGATTGGCAAGGAAATGAGCATTATAGAAGTTATGAAGAATTGGTGAGACATTTCTCTTTAAAAAAACCCCTTTTATTTACGGTGATGACATTGATGTTAGCCCGTCTACCTTTAAGAGTAGGCCCAAATTTTCACCTTCCTGTACCATCCTGGCTCTGAACACTGGAGTTACTTTAGAAAGGGCCTTTAATTTCTTTACATCAGACTAACAAAAACACAAGCGTTGGTTTAAATTGAGGATATTGTTTACATAGCAGAGGTGGAGCTTGGCGTTGTGCAGTGGTACATGCCACTGCCTACATGCAGGCAGGAGCCAATCTACAGCGAGGTTTCATTTCGGAGTTTCAGGGACCAGGTTGTGAGGCACGTTGTGATTTGTCGGTATTTATTTTCTGGTTGGTTTCTTTCAGCCCCCTCCAACAGATTAGGAAATGAATCGCTGTTCAGAAAGCGAGGGTTGGCACTTGTGGTGACTGTGAATGTGCTCACATCGCCGGCTCCTCTCTGGTCCTGGCTTTGTTTCTAAAGTGCTGCAAAGATGGGGATGATCTCTCCACCAAATTTGCTTTCTGCCCTTCCACGGCTGGTGTGGTGTGTTCTGAATTGTTTTACAGAAGCTGTCTTTTGAAAGGGGCTTAATTTTGCTACTTCTTAAGTGGCAAAGACTTTGAATTCCAGCGGGTGATGGCCTGGTGGTGCCTGCCCTCCCCTGTGTGGTTTTTATCATGCTTTTTTATTGTATTTGATAGCGTTTCCTTGAAAGAGTTGTTTATCCTTGCTTTTTCCCACCTAAGGTTCAGGCATTCCGGGTTAATTGACTGATTGTTGCAGTGAACTCCCTCTTGGGAAGCACTTAAAGATCTTAGGATCATATTTGCATAGAGAAGGAATGAAGTGTTGTTTAAAACACCTTCTTAATTATTTGAGCATTGCTTGAAATGATAAGTGTGATTTCATTTCCTCTATTTGTCGTTTTGGTCAGTTGAGCAAGGAAGGTTTTAGATCAGTTTTTTTAAGTCACTAAGAAGCCTGGCCTTGCTAAACAGGAATATTTTCAAGCTCTGGCTTGAATTTAGGCAAGATGAAAGTAGGATTAAGCTTAGAAAGAATTGTTGGGAGGGGTTTTTTTGTTGCTTCATTGTTGATTTTTACCCCATTTCTTCTGGCAAAAACCAGGGTGTTGGGAGATCCCATGTGTGTGTTCTGATTTCAGGGCTGCTTTTTCACTGTGATTATTCTGCATATACAGTTGTCAAACTAATTCTTTAACATGTGCTGCTTCTACTTCTTTTTTCCTGCACAATTTAAGGAAAATCTCTGCACAGAGCAGTAGTGTTTCAGAATACGTAAATTAATCTTCTCAGAGTTTTAGTTTCTGTTTTTTGAGGGGCTCTGGGAACCTCTTGTCCCACTGGTCTCACTCTGAATTTGCAGAGACCACAGACAAATGTAGTCATGTGGTGTAATTATTTCTATTCCACTTTGCTCAGCATGGAATTGCAAATCTTTAAAATAACTGTTCCTTCCAAAATCTCAGCAAAACTACTTGAAAAAGAAAGGAATTGCAAGGTTTTGTATGCAAGGGCTGCATTTAGAAAATATATTAGAAAATATACTTACTCTGATGGCATGCAAACAAAAAGGGTTTTAGTGTTTGGCAGAAAGCAGGCTGACCTTCCTGTCCTGGATGTTGTGGCTGGTACTGCTCTATACCAATTCAAGAGTCAAAACTGATAAAGAAATTGTCAAACTGCATTTTGTAGTCTTTGGGCTACCAGATATGTTTCTTGTAATCAACCTTAAGCATCTGATGGGCTGATTTGCTTGGACAGATTTGCCTGTGGGGTAATAGGAACTATTTTACTGATGTTATCTTCTCCCACCCTGCCAGGAATACAACCTGTACCCCACAAGCTTTATACCTGGATTTTCTTATTAAAAACAAGTGCAAGGCTGTGACTTAAATTGTACTTTCTGAATGCTCAGTGTGCATTTGGGCAACTTTCTGGCAATGTGTGGTATTTTTATTTTTATTCCCACTGTTGTGTGAGCAGATCAGCCCTGTTGGGACACTTTGCTCATCCCAGCTCAGCCCTTCAAGGGAACAGCATCAGCAGCACGAGCTCGTTCTGCCTGTGTTCTCAGCCACCTGGGCAGGAGGCCACATACCTGAGCTGGTGTGGCCCTGAGCCTCTCCGGAATGGATTGGCTGGGAATTCTCTGGCTGCTGCAGGAGCACTGTGGCTGCTGGGGCTGACTGGTTTGTTCATGGCCAGGTCACACTGGAGGAAGCGTGGGGCTGTCAATCCCAGCTGCTCCAGACCTCCCCAACAGCTTCAGTTTAGGATTTTGATGGTTTGCTCGACTCAAAGCTGCTTAAACTCTTACTTTGTGTCTTTAACTTTTGCATTATTGTGGTTTTCTTGATAAGAATAAGGATTTTTTGGATTGAAAGAAAAGGGGGAAAAATAATCAAAACCTGCACACATCTGTTCGTGTCTGAGACATCTGAGTGTGTGTGGGGGTGTATTTTTTTTTTAGGTTGCTTGATGCAGATAGTGTGGGATCATTCCTGAATGTAGGGATGAATGGTTTGATCCTTTGGTTTAAGGAAGTAGGGCAGACTTAGGTTATGTGGTACTGGTTCTTCAAGGAAGCTGTTTCCAGAGAGATTGTACTCAAACCTGCTGGTTTGCAGTTCACTGAACAAGTACCAGTAGTAGCTGCATAAATTCTTGTGCTTGATTGCAACCACATTCTGCACGATCTTGAGTTCTGAGGGTTTGTATTTTGTTTCTTATTTTTAGTACAAATCACAGGGTGAATTGGGCAAAGACACTCAGTGTAGGGTGCCTCACAAGTGGGTGCCACAGGGATGATTCCTGCAAGCTTCAAGTAATAAAATACTGATGTGCAGGAGTCACTTTACTCCAGTTATTTTTACTACAGCTCTCCCTAGCTTGTAGAGTACCCACTGAATTTACTAGATCAGAGCTTAACAGAATTGATTTTTCTCTGTAAGTTGAACTTTAAAAAATCAAATATACCTATGCATATTGATGCTTTTAGATACATCTGTTCTGGGTGTACCCACCTAATTTTTTAAACCTTGAATTTCTGTTAGGTGCTGTCCAACAAACATGTGGCTCCAGATCATTTATTACAAATTTGCAAACGTATTGGCCCTATCCTGGATAAGGAGATCCCACCCAGCATTTCCAGAGTGAATTCCTTACTTGGGGCAGGGAGACAGTCCTTGCTCCGGACAGCAAAAGGTAGGATCTGTTCTTTGTCTGAAATGGGGCTGATTCACTGGTGTGTGTACAGAGGATTTGGGGAATAGTCTGAGAAAGGCAGAACTGACACTTTGGAAGTGACCTCTTGGAATCCCAGAATGGTTTGGATTGGGAGGGACCTTAAAGCTCATCCCATTCCAACCCTTGCCATGGCAGGGACACCTTCCACTGTGCCCGGCTGCTCCAAGCCCCAGTGTCCAACCTGGCCTTGGGCACTGCCAGGGATCCAGCTGCTCTGGGCACCCTGTGCCTTCCCCACTCTCACAGGGAACAGTTTTTTCCTAACATCCCATCTAAACCTGTCCTACTTCAGTTTGAGGCAATTCTCCCTTGTCCTTTCACTCCAAGACTTTGTGAAAAATTCCTCTCCAGCTTTCTTGTAAATCCCCTTTAGTTACTGAAAGGTTCTTGAGATCATGTCATCTCAGTTCATATTATTAACTACTCAATACATTTCTGTTTAAATATTCAGGAAAATGTTAAAAAACAGTTGGAGTTTTAGTTTTGTGTCATGTGAACTGTGGGGGTACCCTCATTTAGGAGTAATTTCAAAGTTTGCTGGTTGGTTGTATTGGATTTTTCTCCTGTTACTATTAAATGGATTTTTCTCTTTAACACTTCATTGTTTGTGAGAAGTTTTGGGGCAGTTGGTGCCTGGTTTTTCAGTGGGTTCAGTCCTGTGTTTGAGACCAGTCTAGATGGGCTCTTTGCTGTGTTTTGGAGCTGCAGCTCTCTTGGCATTTTTAGAAAGTATTTATGATGAATTTCAACTATTTTTGCAGATTGCAGGAACACTGTTTGGAAGGGCTCTGCATTTGCTGCTCTGCATCGAGGCAGACCCCCTGAAATGCCTGTGAACTATGGCACCCCACCAAACCTTGGTAAGCTCCTCTCACCCCTCCCCACTGCGGCTGAGCACATCTAAAATGCTGGTTTTACACACAGAAAAAATTGCAGATACCACAAAACCTGACTTCATGAAATCAGAAAGTAATTTCTAATAGCTTTTTAATATTAATGGCAATGGAATGAACCCAAGTTTTAGAACAGACATGTTTGAAACATGATGTGATTCCTCTGTGTTCTAGTGGAGGTGCATCGAGCAAAGCAGTTAACTGGATATGCCAAGTTCAGCACCTCATTCCCAGGAAGTATGTACCAGCATGTCAAGATGCACAGGAGGATCCTTGGCCATCTCTCTTCTGTGTATTGTGTTGCATTTGACAGGACTGGACACAGAATATTTACTGTAAGTTGATGAAAATACATCCAACTCTGAATATAGTTTTAGATGATGCAAAGGAAAGAGCTTGGAAATGGGTGTCGTGCTGAAACTTCTGGAGCTAAATATCAGTGCTGGTAAAATGCAGCTCCCTCACTCTGCTTAATGGAACAATTTACTGTAATTAAATGGCAGAAGCATGTCAGAAGTTGTCCTTAATGAATATTTCTCTTCAGGGCTCAGATGACTGTCTGGTGAAGATCTGGTCCACCCACAATGGCAGATTATTTGCCACCTTACGAGGACATTCAGCAGAGATCTCTGACATGGCTGTGAACTATGAGAACACCATGATTGCAGCTGGGAGCTGTGACAAGATGATCCGAGTGTGGTGTCTGAGGACTTGTGCACCAGTTGCTGTCCTCCATGGGCACACGGGGTCCATTACCTCATTGCAGGTATGGAGCTTTTGAAGTGTTCCTGCATATTAAACTCTGAATTTTTTTCTCTGTGGCTGCCGATGGGAGTAGTGAAATCTGAATGTGTAAATATTCATGTCAAAACGAAGTCAAATCACAGGATAAACCTGCTTAAAAACAAGTAAATTCCTTGTCTCTCTGGAATTCCTAAGTATTTAACTGAAGATAATGACAAGAATTCTTTTTCACTTAAAGATCACTGCATATAATACTTGAGTTGCTGGAACAAAAGGGAATTTCTGGGAAATATCCTGTCTTCCTGTTGTCTCTTAGCGGAGACATGATTTGCTATTCTGTGTGAATGTGTTCTGATCCAGTGTATTATTCCTACAACTTTTGGGATGTGGGTATTTGTTTTAATCTCCAAAATAGGAGTTATTTCAGAAGGACAAAGGTGTAATGTGTATTTTAATTTGAAGGTGGTTTGATACATGATGTGCTCTTGGTGGTCCTTTGGATTCAGTCTGATTTGGGCCTTTAATGCCTTAATTAACACAGAAATTAGTAGCTCATTATCCAGGTTTGGGGTGTTTTCCAGTGGGACCAGCAGCTTGTCTTGAGGGGTGAAGAGTGCCTTTTGGAGCTCAGTACAAGCAAATAATTTCCCATTTTCCTCAAAAATGCTGCCTCAGAGAGTTATCTTCATACCTGCACGTTCTGTGGCATTCATTGCATTTTTTAGTTTTGTTGGTTTATAATGTCTAAATACTTGTGGTGCTTCTTTTATTGCAGTGTGTGGATTTTTTAATTTAAGATTTCTTAATAATCCATAATTGTACTATGTACAATTTATGTGACTTTCCAATGCTAGTAGTTGATGAAGAGTTTAAACAAGTTGTGTCTGTAAAGTTTTCTAAGGGTAGCTCTGCATAGCAATAAATCCTTGTCTTAAAGGACTATTTCTGAGGAATTCCCATAAAATTCCTATAAAATTATGTATGACACTATCTCACATCTCTGCTTAATTATTTTTATAATGCTCTGCTTAATTATTTTTAAACTACACCTGTCTATTCCAACTTCCCTTTTTGCAGTCTGCTGTGCTCATTATTTTATTCATTGACAGGATTTTCAGTGAATGATTGTGGTCAGTGAAAACACCAAACCCAAACCACTGAAGGAACTGGGGTTTTTTAATGCAGTAATAGAAACACAGACCACAAACTTACCTTAAATTAGGGGAGGTATTCTTTGTAAACCCTAAAAATTATTTACCAACAACTGCTCCAGCAGTTTGAGGTGAAAAATCCAAAATAAATCAAGCTTTTACATGAACTTTTTGAGAAGTTCATGAACAATTCTTAAATCTCTGTTTCTCTGTGTGATTTTGCTTCCCTCTCTGCAGTTCAGTCCCATGGTGAAAGGCTCCCTGAGGTACATGGTCTCCACTGGGGCAGATGGAACTGTTTGCTTCTGGCAGTGGGATACAGATTCCATGAAATTCAAGTATGTGAATGGTTTGCTGGTTAACCTTTATGCCATTCTGGGCTTGAGTAAAATAAGTCAGGTGGTTTTTACTCCACTGGGTTTTTGTGGTTATAAAAATACTGTGCAAATCATGTATTCAATAGTTATTTTAAAGCAGCATCACCAACTATATCCTTTACAAATTAATGTTCTTCCATTGGCGTGGGAGATTAGTTGGGAACTGCATTCATTTCTTTCTTCACTAAAAGTATAAATGTAGGACAGCAGGACTGGCTGGAAGTGTAAATATGTTGGAAAATTTAATAAAACTTGGTGGTGGTGTTGGTTTTCCAACAGTCCTGTAGTTTAAGGATGTTTCTTACAGAACTTGCATGCAGGATATATATGTTCAGGATAGTTTGAAATGTTCAGGATGTAATTACTCTTTGTTAAGAGTAATCACATCCTGAACATTTCAAAGATAATTACTACCAAGAAGAGCTCAGTTTGTGTCTGGTGTTGTGCCACATGATGGTAGTTGGTATAAAATGATCTATGTTTAAAGAAACATGCCTTTATGCTTTGAAATGTTGCTAAAAGCCAAGTTTTGGGTGGTGTGACCTATTTCAAATATCTTTTCTTTTTAAGCACCAAGCCAGTGAAGTTCACAGAGAAGCCCAGGCCAGGGGTTCAAATGCTTTGTTCTTCCTTCAGTGTGGGTAAGTCAGGTGGAGTTCAGCCTTGTGATTTCTTCTTTCCTCTCTTGTGACACTTGATTGTGACAGCTTTAAATTGGAGAAAACCTGCAGCTGTGAGTAAATAACTGTACAGACGTGCACTGTTAGCTGTGACATAATTAAATCATGGGGCTTCCCTTAGCTAACAGTGAAAGCCTGTTGGAGACATTGGTGATTTCAGAGGTAAAAGCCACCTCATGTCTGGTTTTTTTCTATCTTTAGTGGAGTTTTTATTTTTCTTAATTCTCTTATGCAATGTCAAGGGTTGGCAAAATGGGTTCTCTGACATCCCACAGTCACCAGCAGTTGAGGTGGGTCCTGCCAGCAGGAGCTGCTGACCGAGTGCCAGGGATGCTCATAAAGATCTTCCTCTTAAGGATCCAGAAATGGATCTTTAATGTGCTTTACTCCTGCCTTGTAGTTTCCTTTCACTCAGTTCATGTGAATTTCAGAACTAAAAAGCAAATCAAAGTGTAGATTGTTAACATTGTCAGATCCCTGGCTTGTGTTGAGAGGGTGTTTTTGACATTTTGCTTGTTTGGTGGGGTTTTTTTTGTTTGTTTTTTTTTTTTTTTTTTTTTTTTTTGACAGCACTTAGAGGCAGATCTTGGAATTTCTGCCACCTCAGCTAAATACTGGTGTGCTTACACTGTGTGTTTCACTTGATTGGTTTACTCACATTTCAACTTAATTTTGATGCAGTTCACTGGCACAAATGAGGCACAGACTACAATAAGAGTCATCTACATAATTCTGATTATCCAGAGCCATATTCCCTACCACTGAAGGCTTCTCTGTGCAATTTAATGTGAAAAGTTCCACTATTGCCCTAAAGATATATTTTAAAATCTTTGTAACACCAATTTATTTTCACTATGGCTGAGAACACTTTCTGGGGCAAGAAAGGGATTTCCTTCCATATGTGTGTCAGTGGAAGAGCATAAAAAATGTGCCATTCTCCAAATAGTTGTGGGGTTTTTTTTATTTAAACCAGGCCTCTGAGAAATGGTGGTGACCTGCTTTAATTTCTTCCACAGCAGGTTAATTATTGCTTGATTTTTACAGGTGGGATGTTTTTAGCAACTGGCAGCACTGACCATGTCATCAGGATGTATTTTTTTGGCTCTGAGACACCTGAGAAAATAGCTGAATTGGAAAGTCATGCTGTAAGTAATTAGTTAATTAGTTCATTTGAAGCAGCAATGAAGTCACAAGATGATTTTATGAGTGGGTTTTTAGCAATGCTCTTAATTAATTTTGTTTGCATTAATGTTTCCTCTACTTCAAAATCTGACTTTATTTTTGTTGCATTGATAAGGCTTGATCAGTACTTATTTTTTATGTAGAGGGGATTTTTCCACTCTGAGACAAAGTATGGTATCTGCTTTTCTGCAGTTTTTATTGTGATAAAAGTGAATAATTGTTAATTTTTTTAAGAAGAGTGTAAGCAGGAGTAGGAACAATAGATTCCTCACCACTGTAGTTGACTTACGGTATTGGAAATATATCTAAATATGATTCAGTTGTCAACCAGGTTATTTCATCTGTTAATCCTTCATGTTTAATTCAGGCAGGTTTTAAAAGATGCATTTTAGATACATTAATGGTTAGTGAATTTTGGGAAGTGTTTGGACTTGCCGTGCAGTTAAAACTCTTAAAAATAACACAACACTTTATTTTTTCATTATTTCAGATTTTACTAAACTCAGAATTGTCAAAAAACATATTTCCTGTTTAAAAAAATAAAACTTGAACAAACTCTTGCTTTTTCTTACAGGACAAAGTTGACAGCATTCAGTTTTCTAATGGTGGGGACAGGTATGTTGAAAAATGCTGAAATATGGCCAAAAATACATAATTTTGGAATTAAGACTCTATTACTGGATGTTCCCAGTAAAGAAAAACCTCCTTATTTAGAACTCAGAAGGGAAATTTTGGACCGATGCAGGAACATAATTAATCTTCAGCTGTTGCAGCTTTCTGTTGACCTGTGTTAGGTGATACTTCTTGCCTGGCTGGGGTTTTATTTACCTGGAGGAATTTTACCACCTTTTCATGTACCCAGTGTGTTTGTGGCCTCATAAATCTCCTTTTCCTCCTCCTTTCCTTTCAATTTCGCTGAGTATTGTATAGGAAATAGGAAAAATGCAGTGAAAATAGTAAAAAATAAATTACAGCCTTTTCATCTGATTTATTCTTGCCTCTACTTCAGTGTCTGAAACTCTGCAATTCCTTAAAATACCTTGAAATCTTGTACTGAGGAGAAGTTGAGGATGAATTTGTGAATTGAATTAAACTTTGGAACTTGTTTCTCTATTCTTCTTATTTTGACAACTTTATTCAGTTTTCCAGTTCAGAAAAACTGTTTCCTGCTTTTCTGGAAAGAAAGTTAATGGAAAGAATTCTCTTGAACACAAATTGAAGATTTCACTTCTGTCAGTCTTTCACTGCAAAATCTATGTTGTGGTGGTGTCTAACTCTAAACATACTTTAAAGAAGATTTTTTGGAGGATAAATGAATGAATTTTTCAAACTTGTTCAGGTTCATAAGTGGCAGCAGAGATGGAACAGCTCGGATCTGGCGTTTTGAGCAAGCAGAGTGGAGGAGCATTTTGTTGGATATGTCTGATCGACTGCTGGGGTAGGTGAAGTGTTCATTTCATGGTTTCCTTTGTGTAAATTCAGAAAGATTGAAAAACTCAATTACTCAAATGTGAGAGTGAGAGCAGCATTCTGGTCAAGTTCTGTGGTCTTGGGAGGGGTGAATTGAGTCTTCTGGTGATGTAATAATTACTGAGTTTGAGTGCTTTCATAAATTCCTAAATGTTCAGAAAGCTCTCAAATGTACTCTGTACCACGTTAATTTTACTGCCTCTTTTCAGGGAAAAAAGTGAACAGAAAGAATCTAACTTGTCTCTTTGGGTTTTAGTCTGACACCTGGTGCGTCACGGGAGAAATATTTTTAGATTAGTAAAAGTAAAGTAGGTGGTGACCTATTTGCAGGCGAGGTCATGACATGGGATAGGTGGTTTTCCTCAAGGACTGATCTTGCTGACTGTTCCCATTTTCTGCTTTTAAAAAAGTGAATTAATAAAATGCTGGTGGTACCCAGTCTGAATAATGTTATTAGAGATAAAAATCAGATCATTATGTGGTGTTGGGTAAATGTGAAGGGGGAGTGATTTACCGGAGTACAGAAGCTCAGTAAGCTTCCACAGACACTGAACAGAAATTCATTTGTAGGTGATTAAATGAGATTTTCATTAAGTAATTTGTAGGTGATTAAACAAAAAGCCAAACCTTGGATACACCATTTGATTGGAGGGTGATTTCAGGCTTTTCCTGTGATGAAAAAGACCATGAAAGAAACCTGATTTTACAAAGGAGGAGCTAATTAATATTTGAGAGTTGACTGTGGCTGTGTAGTTCAGAGTCTTTGTAAGTGGAATAAAGTTAATCCCATGTGAAGGTGTTTCAAGGAAAACTTATTCCTTGGATTGACTGGAAAAAGGCTGAGGGGCAGTGTTACAGTATCCTATAAATGTATTTTGGGGAGAGAATAAGGAAATAGATTGAGGTTAAAATTAAATGTTATCTTTACTGTATTTCTTTTGGGACTCATTAAAAAATGCTTAGCTAATGTAGGGGTTGGTTTGGGAATCAGTTAGTTGGAAAAGCTGACTGTAAAAAGTCCAAAATTTTGCAGGATTTATGTTAGGACTCTAATTGTAGAGGTGCCAAGATTCCATGAAAAAGGAAAGTCCTTTAAAATTTAAAAATCCATGTTTGCTTTAAATGAAGGATTTTGCGGACAAAAATTTCAACCCGAATTTAATTCTTCACTTTCTTTCTGTTGTGTGATTATTGTATTTTGATGTAGAAATGGGCTAATTAAAATACAAAATACATCTCTGACCTGTTGGACTTTTTTTCATATAGTGACACTTGTGCAGAAGAAGACAAATTCATGAAGCCTAAAGTAACCATGATAGCTTGGAACCAAAATGACAACTATGTTGTTACAGCTGTGAATAATCACCTGCTCAAAGTTTGGAATTCCAGTACAGGGCAGTTGCTCCATGACTTGGTGGTATGAGATTTTCCTTGCTTTTGGAAGATCTTCCTGGAATTGCAGTGACATGTGCATGCTGAATTTATAATTAGAGCTGATTAGTCTTGAAAGCTCTGTATGGATGGTACAACAAGTGGGGTGTTCCTTGGAATTCTTTTAACCAAAATTTGATGCTTCCTCCAGATTTGGACTTTCCCTGTAAATAAAAGAACAAATAAATATGGAATAAATAAAATTCTTGTGTAGTAACTCACCCACTGAATAATTCACTGTCCTTTGGCAAAAGCTTCATATTTCTAGAGCTCTTGCTTGAATCCAGAAAATTTTTACCTTTGGGATGTTCAAATCTTTGTGGCTGCCTGGGGTTTAATTTTCCAGAGAGGACAGCACAGGCTTTGGGCTCTGTTGTGAACATCCTGCTGATGTGGATTTCCCTTGCTTCCCTGTGATGTGCAATTTTCCATTGCAGGGCCATGCAGATGAAGTGTTTGTCTTGGAGACCCATCCCTTTGATTGCAGGATAATGCTGTCTGCAGGCCACGATGGCAACATCTTCATCTGGGACATCACCAAAGGCACCAAAACAAAGCATTATTTTAACATGGTAAGAGCCTCTTTAAACACCATTTGTTCACAGCAGTGTGTTCACTGCCCGCTTAAGGAATTACAACCAACACTCACACCCTTGCATCTTTAGGGGAAAAAACCCCAACCAAACAGGAAAACCTTAACCAGCAAAATTTATGAATTCATTTTATTTTCTTAGAGCTTTTTGCTTTAGAATTTGCTGATTATTGCAGATTTTACACTCTTTTTTACTGAAGATCATTGAGCACTTCATTCATATTTATTGTTTTCCTCAGCTGAGGTGAGGTGTCATCTAAAAGGCTCTGGTTTAGGCCATTGTTTCAAGATACTTGTATTTTCCAAAGGATTAAAAATTATAATCTTAATATTCATTGGCACAGTGCTTGAGGGCTCCATTTGACAGCTCATTGTTAATACTTTAAATTAGGTTGTTTTCTCTGAGACTTAGGTTCTGATCTAATGTTCATATAAATTTTTCATCCTTTTTCCCTGGTCAGTCAACAGCAAAGAGCATTTTTGTTATTTTTAAGTTTTTGAAATAAAGAACTTCTTTCTTTTTTTTCTTAAGTTCTTTTTCTTGTCTAGAAAGTTGTTTAACAGAACCAGTCTATATTAGCTTCAGTTTATTTCAGGCAGTGTGCTGACAGCTAAAAAGCCTCAGAAAAACATGTTTATTTCTTTATTTTATTCTCTGAACAGTAGCTTTTCATACCTTCTAGTGCAACTTTTAGAATTGGTTCAGGACTTAAATGCAAGGGGAAAAGAAATATACTGAAGTAACAAAATTATTTGGGCCTTAAGTGGAGGTGTTTAGGGAAATGCATGGAGTAATTAATTTTTGATGCTTATGGTTTGCTCTGAAAAAATGGTCAAATAATTTTGAATATTTTTTCCTTCAATCCAGATTGAAGGCCAGGGACATGGAGCTGTTTTTGACTGTAAGTTTTCACCAGATGGGCAGCATTTTGCATGCACAGATTCTCATGGACATCTGCTGATATTTGGCTTTGGCTGTAGCAGGCCTTATGAAAAGGTAAGTTCAGCTTTTTATCAGATCTCTGTATGGAGTTTATAACTAAAATTACATTATTACATTAATTAATTTAAAAGTTTATATGTGAAAAATAGTTTGTGTGGTTAGAAGATCTAAATATAATGGATTCTGTAATGTCTCTAAATTGTCTTGCTTATATGATCCTGGCACAGCAGAAAAAAAACCAATGTCTTAGCATTCCCATGGGAGTAGCTCCCAAGAATGTTCCTGGAATACATTTTCATCTTGGAGACAGCTAATTCACCTTCATTGTTCAACCTCAGAAATGCTTCTGTTTCTGATTTCTGCTGATTTATCTTGCAGTTCTTTAGGCCTTTCCTCACTCAAGCCCAAATTCACTGTAGTTGATTAAATTAAGCAAAAGTAAATTATTGATCCAACGATTTATTTTATCCTAAATTTTTGCATTTATCAGCCTGCTTCCTTTTTGTTTTGATGAATACGCATTTCTTCTTTTCTTCACTTCCCCTACATTTTTTCAGGTTGCAGTGCTAGTTCCATGTGTGTCATTTTAAGAATTTTTTTTTTCCTTGCTCTGCATTCTCAGCTGAAATTGAAACTTGTTCCCTTCATCTTTGCCATCACTGCTGGAAGCAAACATTCTGCCTGTGTTCTAATAGATATGTAACCATTTTCCTTCAACCACATGGACTCAGAAGACTTTGAGTTCTAGAAAAAATCTTGAGGTGGATATGGATTAAGAATGAAATCATGATTAGGAAAACTTTAATTTGAGCTGGTGTTGAGCTTTAACCAAAGATTTTCTTACAAGGAAACTTTGGGGCCACTCACGAGCTGGACTTGGTGACCCTTGTGGGTCCCTTCCAACTCTGAATATTCTGTGATTCTAGTAATTGTAGGGCAAAAATGCAGAATAAGAGATAAATATTTTTAAGTGTAAAGCAGTACTTCTGCATCAAGTTACCTCAGCTTTTTGTTTTCTGAAAGCATTTTGTTGCCTGCAAAAGCACTATAGAAAGTTGCAGTGCTGCAAAACCCATCCAGGTTAACTGAAGTTACACATAAATATTCTTTTTAATTGGGAACTTGACCTTTCTTCTACCTTAAAGTAGATTTTAGGGACTTGAGTGCTTGTTCTTTATTCTTTAGCATATTCTTTTTTCCAAACTGCTAACATAAAAATAAAATTTCCTTTTAGATTCCTGATCAGATGTTCTTCCACACTGACTACCGGCCGCTGATCCGAGACTCCAACAACTACGTGCTGGATGAGCAGACCCAGCAGGCCCCTCACCTCATGCCCCCTCCCTTCTTAGTGGATGTGGATGGAAACCCTCATCCAACAAAATATCAAAGATTGGTGCCAGGAAGAGAGAATTGTGCAGATGAACATTTGATTCCTCAGCTTGGATATGTAGCAACAAGTAAGAATATCCCTAAAGCTCTACAGTCAGAAGTAGTTTATTCACTAGTTCCTAGGGGGACATCAACAATTTAAAAATACTCTTTTTTTCACTTAATATTTTGTATTTCTGTTCAGTAGAGATGGAAGGTCCTACAGTGGAATACAATTTAAACAAGCAAAAAAAAAAAAATCAGTTGTTCAAATGGATGTTGCAGTTGTTTTCTGTGGGCAGTGATGTTCACAAACCGTTTGATTGTGCATTCCATAAATGTCTTATTCGGAATAAATAATTGGAATAACTTCATGGATTTGATCTGTTTTCCACTTCCAAGGTGATGGAGAAGTTGTTGAGCAGGTGATTGGCCAGCAGACAGTTGACCAGGATGAGCCAGGCTTGGAGCCCAGCATTCTGGATGGGATGATCAGACAGCTACAGCTGGAACAGGATCAGAGAACTGGAGCTGATCAAGAATCTGCTCCAAGTGGCCCCCAGAACGGGGAGGGAACACCCAGGAGAGGTTAGAACTGCTGATAAATTCTTCAGTAATTGTTCTCTGTTTTTATTGTACTGTTCGAAGTACTGAAACAAGTTTAACTTCAGTGTAGTTTCAAGGACTGAGATTGCTTTAACATTGTGATACCTGGTTATTTTCATTCATTAAAACTGCTGCTCCTGTGATTAAATTACAAAGCCTTTCACTTTAAAAGGAAAAGGTCATTAATAACATGCAAAATATAGACAATAGAATTTTTTGCAAATGTTTGCCGATATAAGTTATTTTTGCATTCCTTACTTTTTGCACAGTACTGTGCCGTTATTCAAACTGGTTTCCCCTGTCCCTTCTTTACACATTTAAACAAGATACTTTCCTAACCTGTGTCTTTGGAGTTCTAATCATGTAATTATATAATATAGATGAAAAAAAGTTATTACATAATTATAAATTGATTATATGCACTCAGCTCTAGGAAAAGCGATTTTAGAGCCTCACTGGCCTCAGAGCTGTCTGAAATAGTTCAGAAGAGCCCTTTTGTCACACTGCAATTCCTTCCACTGGGAAGTGTTTGGGAAATCACTGGAATGTGGCACTCAGTGCTCTGGTCTGTTTGACAAGGTGATCACTGATCAAATGCTGGATCTTGGAGGTCTTTTTCAGCCTAAATGACTTTGATTCTGTGAAAACAGCAGCAGAAATAACCATTTTTAAAGTCCTTTGTGTATTCTCTCTGTGTTTTCTACAAGACACATAATCCTCCAGAACAGGCTGCCCTAGAGCAGAGGCTGGACAGAGCTAAAGAATAAAGCAGGGATTTATTCATAGGATTTCCTCCATGGACCCACCTTGGGCAGCACAAGAGCCCAGCCAGGGCTGCACCCAAGATGAACCCAAATGGCCCCAAAATGCCCGGCCGGGCCCGGGGTCTCTCCCTGGGATCAGCTCTGCTCCATTGGCACCTTGCAGTTC
>JAYDZK010000001.1:111918149-111945566 GCA_034509185.1 Euphonia xanthogaster
CCCTTCAGCATGGCAAAACCATTTTGGTTTGTGTGTTTCAGCTTTCAGAAGGCCGAGTTTGGACATCCAGTCCCCACCCAACATCGGGCTGCGGCGCAGCGGGCAGGTGGAGGGCGTGCGGCAGATGCACCAGAACGCCCCGCGCAGCCAGATGGCCACCGAGAGGGACCTGCAGGCCTGGAGGCGCAGGGTGGTGGTGCCAGAGATCCCCCCCAGCTTGCTCAGGTCTGTCTGCAGCCTGCAGGTGATGCCTGGAGAGGCTGCTAGAGCAGAGGCTAGGCAGAGTGCAAGAGCCAGGCAGTGCAAGAGCCTGGCAGAGGCTTCGTCCACGATGGACGATGGTCACGAGTTTTTTGGGCAGATATAACTTTGGTCTGTTTGCATACCAGAGGTTAATTGTCCAATTACAACTTCAAGTAATAAGTCATATCCCTCTAGTTTGCTTCTCCCCCCTGTTCACTTTTGTTTATACTTTTGTTCAACCTCCAACTGCTCTTGGGCAGTGCAAGAACCTAGCAGAGGCTATGTCCATGATGGAAGATGGTCATGAGTTTTTTGGGCAGATAGAAGTTTGGTCTATTTGCATATCAGAGGTTAACTGTAATTACAGCTTGAAGTAATGAAGTCATATCCCTCTTCTTTGCTTCTCCCCCCAATTCACTTTTGTTCATACTTTTCAGGGTCTGAGGCAGCTGTTGTGACCTTGGTTTCCAGGCCCAGAAGATTGTTTAGTCTGAGCAAAATGTGAAGAGAACTAGCTAGCATTCTATGTAGAGTTCAGATTTGTGCACTAATCCAGTACAGAATCTGAAAAATATAAAAGCTACAACTTCAGGCAGCACTAGGGACGGCACACCAGCTTGGTTTGTCTAAATTAACTGTTGTTACACCAAAGATAGAATGGATGCTGTTGGAATAGTTCAGCGTTGTGGACAGATGTGCTAAAAACTCATAATTTTAAGGTCCATTCAGTGAGAAGAAAGGGGAGTTGTCCAGTTGAATGATTCTCCCCTATTTCAATATTTTAAGTCATCTCCAGGCCAGTTAGGTCACCTAGATTCTTGCTTTCTCCAAAATAAAAGATACAGGTTGAATTCATTTCCATGGAAGAGTTGGGTGAGATTGTGCTGTCTGTCAGACTGTTGGAGATGATGAGTTATAACCCCTTGAAATGCTAAACCAGTTGCTTTCAAAATTACTAGCAGTATTGATCTGTGAAAAGGAGAATTAGTAGCTAAACATCTCTGTTTAAAGCCACAACCATAGGTGTTTAAAGCCACAACCATAGCCACATCTCTGAGGCTTTTAAGAATCATTCCCAATGTTGGGAGGTAGAGTGATTGCAAATGGAAAAATGTGAATTAAAAATGAGGTTGAAAACATAGATTATATTTTGATGTTTGGAAGGCTTTCTTAGTATCCATATTTTTTACCTCTTACCTGGAAATGATAGGATGGTTTAGAGTTAATTGAGGAACAAGAACATCTGAAATTAAAAATGAAATGGAATTGGGTGTGAGAGAGATCCCTGGGAGAGACCAGCACTGTCAAAACAGGTGTAGAATTAGATTTTTCATGGCTTTCTTGTAGGAAACAGGAAGAATATCGGATTGCAAAAGGGGAAGAAGAGAGACATCTTTATGCAACAGAGAATAAAAAGTCGTTTGAGTCACTGGAAAAGGTACGTGGCAGCTTCTGGAAAAGTGAGCATTCTGTGCCCAGGGACAAGTGGTGGTGTAGAAAATGAAAGCAGAGGTTTCTGGTATGGTCTTCCAAGGACTCTGATGATTCATCTCCCAGTTACTGCAGGACAAGGCTTGATTTATTTTTATGGACACCTGGAATTCTTTTTGCTTTCAGTCTTGCCTGCTTCAATGTGAGGTATTTGGGAGTAATTTTGAAAGGCAGGATGGCTTTCAGGCCTTTCTGGTTTGACTGCAGTTGCACAGTTATTGCAAATCCTGCTAAAGCACTGAGAGCTTTCAGGATCCTGTACTTGAGGAATCACAGGTTGTGTTGCTATTCCTTGTCATTTTACTTTAGATAACAATGCTTTGTGTGTGGGGAAGCTTCTTCAGACTTCCCTCCTTTCAAGTGCTTTTTTTATCACCTTTTTTGGTTTTGTGGGAGAGATTGGCAAGAAGGAAACATTGGTTATTGTGCTGTTTTTATAAGCTTGTTGCCTGATTTGCTGTGTCTTAGAGTACAAAACAATTTGACACAGGAATTCTACTGCACAGTCCCCGTTACTGAGGGGAGCTGGGGTTTGAAACAAAATGATCTTTAAGGTCCCTTCCAACCCAGCCATTCTCTGCTTTTATAATTGCACGTTGTAGGCAGTTATGTATTGATTCTGTAAATACATTTATCAAGTGATGTGAATGAAACTGTCACAGTAGTTTATAAAGAGCAATTTCTTAGAACAACTAATAAATCTTACATTTGTAACAGCAAATTTTCAACTTTGGGCTTACCTGAAAGTTATTTCTTGGGAAAGGGAGTTTTAACTTCATCATGCTGTTTCAGTTTTTGCATTCAGCAGTGCTTTTAGCCACCCCTTCCCCCTCATAAAAATTTGCCAGAGAAATATTTTTATTTAACTCCTGTCCTTTCCCTTCTTTATGAATCAGAGTGACTCTGAGTCTTCATTAATCCAATCGAAGCGCCGACTGCACAGACGGAAATATTCCAACTACAGAACACGGAAGAACATTGAGCAGCTGGAGTCTTCTGAGGAGGAGAGGGACAACTGCTTTGGCTTGATAGAGCAGGTGAGTTCTCCTCTGGGTTTGGATTTTGAACTTGACTTGCTCAATAAATGAAATTTCGTGTAGATGTGCCTTTTCTCTGTTAAACAAGCAAACAAAAAGCCCCAGGGAAAGTATTTCTTTAAGCATCATCATTGTTGGTACTTCTCAAACCTGTTGTGTTGCTCTAAGAAAGACAATATTTCCTGTCAGTTTATAAATGACTCAGCTGGTTTTGCTGAGAATATTCTAAACCAAGTCCACAGCCCTTGTCAAAAATCTGATGGACAGTTGGTTGGTTTCAGATGACATTTGGAGTTTAGATGTGGTTTAGTGTCTTTCTATGGAAATTTTGAAGGTTCTTGCAAATGTGATTCTTCCACAGGGTCTGCTCCTCTGACCTGGGGTGACACAGGGCTTTGTGGATAGCAGGAGCTTTTTGTTGTGTCTGATGTGTTATCAGACTGTAAATGGGTGATAGGACTGCCCTTGGCTTGCCTTGCCCACAAGGAAACAGTTTTAAACTGGGAAAAGGAGAAGTGGAAGGAGCAGAGAAGCTCGGACTTGTTGAAGCCGTCACTTTGATAAGGAAGAACAGTGAACAAAAGGGAGCACGTTCAGATGAGAAAATCTTGCAAATAAGATGAGGAATGGTGCTCCGTGGAAATGGACTCTCCTTTCCTTGCATTTAATAAAGAATTTCAGTGTATAAAAGCAATAAATCACTTAAGTTGAATGTAAAGTTCAGTGAGTATTGAACTTTGGTATTGTAGTGCTTCATCTGCACAATGTATGAGCAGGTTTTAGTGAGAGGACTCTGAGCTTTGTTACTCTGAAAATGACAATCAGTTGGACTAATTCATTTGAAGCTGCAATTGAAATCTCATGGGATTTTCTGCTATTTTTAATTTTTTTGCTTGACAAAATACAACTTGACACATGAGCATTGTATCATACTCAGTTATGAAAAACAGATTTAAAACATTATATTAAGGCAAATAGTTGATGAGCAAGAGTCAGGAAATTAGTAAAGTCATAATATATTTTGGTTTATCTCTACTGTTTAATGTTGCATTTAAATGCATGCATGAGTACTCTAATAAGTACTTGGTCAAACATTTGATACTAAAAGGATGGGGGAGAAAAACCTCTCAACTTGCATAACTAATGAAAGAAAATCATAGCAGTGACAGAACATCCCCTTGTTGTGTGTGATCTGTTCCTTTTGTAATGTAAATTCTTCCATGTTGTATTTTATTATGAACTTTACATGGCCTGATTACTTTTATTTCCATTTTAACAACTTTTTACCAAACTTCTTTAAATTGGATAATATGGACAACGTGTTTTTAAGTTTCAGACCTTTAAAACATGGATTTGGCTTGACTTGGTATTTTTAAATTTAGGAAGCTGAAGAAAGTGAGGGCTCTGGTTCATCTGATGAAGAGGAAGAGTGGAGAAGTGACAAGAAAAGCAACAGTAATAGCTCGAGGTAAAGTGATAAAACACATCCCATAATGAGTTTTACTTGAATGTTGACAAATTAAGAGTTGTATGAAAGCTCTTTTGTGCTTCAGATGTGATCATATGATAATAATAATATAAATAATAATCATATAAGGTAGAATTCATGTACTTCACTGACCCATTATATTGTTACTTACTGTTCCATTTCACCAAAATATTTCAATTTTTTTTAATGTAACTCTAAGTCCCTCTGCTTTTTTTGCTGTACGGCAAAGAGGAATAAGAGTCTGGAATATTTCTACAGTGTGTTTTGGTCAGGTTTTGGAGGGATGAAAGATTTTGTTTGGGAAATTTTTTTCCCCAATTTTGTTTGGGAAATTTTTTGGCTTTTTTTTTCCTTGCTCTTAAAAAAATGTTGAAAAATGTGAATTTTTAAAAGTTTCTGGTTTTATGAGAGCTGTTATAGATAAGGATTTAATCACTTCCTTGTGGCTATTTTAGATACTCTTTCAGAATTCTTTAGTACTGGAAATAAAAAATCCTCAGAGAGAATGATGGTGCTCAGAGATCCACTCAGAGTGGATGTGTAGCTGAGATTTGGATAAGCATAAAGAATTTAAGCAATATTTGGTTCATGTGTTCCTTAGGGAGGGCTCCTAATAAGTCCAGAATTCCATTGCACGTATTTCTTGACTAAAATTACTGATTTTAGAATTCACCAGACTTTAGTTGTTTAAAGAAATACACTTTGAATTACCAGATTCTCCCAAAAATTCATGTTAAGCTTCGAGTGAAGTAAGGGTTACGAGTGTGCAGAGTGATTTTGGAGTTGCTTTCAACAGCACTTGCTGCCTGGTATTTTGCTGAGGGAGTTGAGTGTTCTGCAGCAGTGAGAGCTGGGCTGTGTTTGTGTTTCCCTGCCCCTGTGGACAGTGACTCCTCGAGCAGATACTCGGACTGGATCGCGGACGCCGGCATCAACCTGCAGCCGCCGGTGCGCACCTCGCGCCGGAAAGCGCTGCGCTACTGCAGCACCTCCGAGGACGAGGTGTCAGCTGAGAAATCCTCTCCTCCCAAGAGGAGAAGGAGGAAGAGGAGGAAAAAACCCAAACCAAAAAAGCAGGAGGAGGTACAGTTTTCTTTTTGTTGTAGTCTGAATAGCTGCTAGTAAAGTCCGGGGTAAGGAAGCAGAAAGGGCTTTTGCATAATACGCACAGATGTTTAATTGGGCTGCATGGTGAGATGTTCAGGGCCAAGGCACACACACGTTCAGGGTCCAGCTTTCTCTCCAGGGGCCAGGGGGCAGTGCAAAGGTGAGGGCCAGTCAGGGAAATGGGAGGGAGTGGCTCAGGAACACCTGTGTTCAGACATAGGAACAGGGGAAGGAGCCTGTCAGGTGTAACTTAGGTGTTGCCCCTCAGGGCTTCCACACTTTTTTTTCTGCACAATCTTCATTTTCTCTCTTAGGGGTTAGGTGTCTTTGTTAGAAACTGCTAAAAGAATTGTTACTGCCATCAGCCAAGGATCTTGCTGTCAGCACACACGACCATTCCCAGTGTGAGGGATCTGCTGATTTGTAGGGAAGAATCTGCATTCCAAGAGAGGGTGCTTTCATTTTCCCAGTGAAAAGAGTTCTGAAGGTTGATGGTGTTAAAGGAGAAGTGTGTTTAATAAATATCAGTACACAATATCAGACTTTTTTCAAGGGATAGACCAAGGAGGAAGGCTTTAAACTGAAGGAGGGCAGGATTAGATTAGATTAGATTAGGGAGGAATTCTTGACTCTGAGGGTGATGAGGCATTGGGACATGTTGTCCACACGTTGCCCTGGAAATGTCCAAGGGCAGCTTGGACAGGGCTTGGGGGAGCCTGGAATAGTGGAAGGTGTCCATGCTTGTGGCAGGGCATGGAACAAGATGATCTTTGAGGTCTCTTCCAACCCAAACCATTCTGTGACTCTATAATTTGTTTAAACTGTCTAGTTTTTTACCTGTTTTAATGCACAGGAGACACAGTCACTGCATTGCTGGTAGTGGTTTATACTTAGGTTGAATATTTATTTTTTTTATATAATTACTCTATTTTAACCTACTGATATTTTTTAAGTTAATGTAAATAATTACCTTAAGTTACAATAAGTACTGTTAGTTGTTTTCTCTCATAAAGGAACAAACAAATTAATTTTTTTTTAAGCCTGGGATAATTTTGATACGTTTGGTCTGTTTTTTTCTCTATCTTTTCACTTCCTTCTAAGTAGAATAAAATAGTTTCTTGCAGCTTGAATAATTTTTAATTGGGTACTGAGACTGTCATATAAATTATAAAACTTTCTGCTAAGGCCTGCATAATAAGGACTTGCTCACTCAAATCTCCAGATAGGAAAGGAATGTTTAGTATTAGAATTACAAATACACTTATATAATATTATAAATACACTTACAACTCAAGCAAAGCCTTGGAGGAATTTTGCTGATACTGTTTGGAAATCTGCAGATTAGTCCTTTATAAGTTAAGGTGTTGTCTGCCAAATCAAAATGGAATTATTTGTTTAGAATTCATGTCCATTATGTTTGATTTTTGTGAAGGCTGATGCTGCAGCACAACCACTGAACTTGGAGCTGTCCTATGACTGTCACCCTCCAGTTTGGATCACAGACACAGCTCTCCGAAGGTCCCCGTTTGTCCCTCAGATGGGGGACGAGGTAGGAACAAGGATTAAAATCTTGCAGTGCTTGTGATTGTTATAATTGCTGAATTCAGGAAAACATTCACTGTTTGGGCTTGTTGGGGTGTTTTTTAGGTGATATATTTCCGACAAGGGCACGAAGCTTACATTGAAGCAGTGAGAAGAAATAACATTTATGAACTGAATCCACACAAGGAGCCTTGGAGAAAAGTGGTGCTTAGGGTAGGTCTGCACTGAAGGTTCTGTGGGTTTGTAACAGAGCCTGTGACTGAGGAGTTTTATTATTCTGTTTGCAAAACATGGATTTGGGAGGCTACTAATGTTTCCCTGTGGGGAAAGTGTGTGCAATTATCAGATTGTCTTCAGAATTTTCTGTGGGAAGCCAAATTAAAGACCTGTGTTAAAATCCTAAGGCTGACAGAGTGCCTTCCAGTGAAATCTCAAATCTCATTTCAGTATTTTGCATGTGGGTACAGTTGGTTAATTCATGTTAAACTAACAGTTCTGTGCATGGTCCCTAAGACAAAACTTGCTGAAGCTGTTTGTTGTTACCTGTAGGATCAGGAATTGGTAAAAATTGTTGGAATCAGATACGAAGTTGGTCCTCCCACGTTGTGCTGCCTCAAGCTTGCCTTTATAGATCACGCCACTGGGAAACACACAGACAAATCATTTTCCATCAGGTAGGTGCAGTTTCAGCTTCCTGAAAAGTGTTTAAGAATGTTTCTCTTCTTCCTAAAGCCCTGAGGCACACGTGAGTGATGATTTTTTTTTATCCAGATACCACGACATGCCAGATGTCATCGACTTCCTTATCTTACGTCAGTTCTACGATGAAGCCCGGCAGAGGAACTGGCAGGCCTGTAAGTGTTTGCTGAGTGTTGGACTGGACAGTTTTGAAATCACAAATGTGTCCTTAGCTAATTGCTGCATGTGCTGTTTGTAGGGTCACAGGGTTCTCTGGTAGGCAGGAGTCAGAAATTTGAACCCTGGAGGGACTGCAGTAGATGTAACTACAGTCACCAAAATACATATCCAGACTGTTCTGTTCCCTTTTTTATTTTAAAGCTAAATAACAGGCTTACATGTCAGTGAGTCTAGAACTTTAATTATGGAGAGGAATCAAGCAGTACCTTTATCAAAATTTTTTCTGATTGCCTGTGGCAGCCACAGAGTTAAATCCTCCTCTCAGCAGAATGTCTGTGTTTGCTGCAGCCGACAGGTTCCGCTCCATTATTGACGATGCCTGGTGGTTTGGGACAGTGCTGGGTCAGGAACCCTATCAGCCTCAGTATCCAGACAGTCACTTCCAGTGCTACAGTGTCAAGTGAGTACACAAAGATTTGATTTCCAATGTTATTGGAGTGCCTTTGCTCTCATACAACAGCCTCATTGCTATGAGGATGTTTAAATTGTTCACTTTGATTATTTTACTCCTGAAATCGTCGCTTTTTAATGGTTTTAAGTTGCTGCTGTAGCACAGTGTGGATATGTAATAGCTTGTGGCAACTTGGTAATGAGTTGTGATATGGTAAAAGCAGTTGTTGACCTCTGCACATTTCCTGTACTTATTAATTCGGTGTCCTTTCCACAAAGCAAGCAATGCAGTTTTCTGTGAGCATTAATTATTGGTCTGCACTGATGGTTGGTTTGGGGATGCTGAATCTCCTCTGGCTGCTGACATCAAGGTCCTTAATGCCTCAGATCCTCACACTTTGTCTTTCACATTGTGCACCCTTTTTCATATCAACAAACAGGCCTTCACACAAAGGAGGGCAAGGGTAAACAAAGATATCTCTGGACTTCAGTGTTCAGACTCAGGATATTGACCTTGTCCTGCCCTGTCCAAGCTGTCTGGAATAGATTCACAGAATGGTTTGGGTTGGAAGGGACCTTAAAGATAGTCTTGTCCCTTGCCATAGGCAGGGACACCTTCTGCTATCCCAGGTTTCTCAGAGGTCCAAAGAGTCTGGCCTTGGACATTTCCGGGGATGAGGTAGCCACAACTTTGGGCAATTTGTGTCAGGGCCTCACCACCCTCAGAGTCAAGAATTCCTTTGTAGTATCTAGTCTAACCCTTCCCTCCTACAGCTTAAGGCCATTCCCCCTTGTCCTTCACTCCATTGTGAAGGTCCCTCTCCAGCCTTCTTGTCACCTCCTTTAGGCACTGAAAGGGTAATTCTGGGATTTTGCTTGGTTTGGTTTCCCCCAGCAAGGGAGATAATTTCTCTCTAAGGAGAGTAAACAGTGAATATTCAATATTCCTATTTCCCTCATGCCCAGAGATAATTCCCATGTCTTGTACAGTACATTTAACAGTCAGAGTTTCATTGTTGGAGGACTTCTTAATTGCTTTTCCACTCCAAGGCTTTTGAACCTGTTGCTTACCCCAAAAGGAAATTTTACACCTAATAGACAATCCACTGACACTGCCAAGGCTGTGTTACATGTTTTGGTTCCCTGTCTCATCTACTTGTCTTCTCTCTCAATGATTTTCCTTGGTGGGAAGGCTGAAGTAACTCCCAGACTGAAATTTTTGCCTGTTACCTTCCCTTCCATATTCCATCCATTCCATGTGTTTTGTTGTATCACAGATGTTCCTTAGGAGCACGTTCAGGTGGGCTTTGGATTTTTCTTGGCCAGTACCAAATCAAGTTTCCAGTTCTGAACAAAAGCCTGGTGCCAATTTCCTGAGCTCCTTTCTCCTGTAAGGCCTAAAGGATATTTCAATATTTTAATGCATTAGCCTTTAGCAGAAAAGTCTAGAGCTGCTTTGAAGGAAGGAATGCTGTGTTCCTTACGATCCTTTTCCAAAAGGACTTTATTCTATCTGGCCTCACAAACAGCTCTTCTAGAGCAGAATCCTAAGATATGTGTATGAAAATATCTGGAGTGTTTGGCAGCTGTATTTAGGTTTTGTGACTTGGCTGGGTCTGCTGCTCTTTTAGTGACACTTACTTCAGTTTATCACTGTTACTGTTGTATGAAAAATAAATGAAGATAATTTTTGATTTTTTTGTTATTCTATTGGCAAGACAATAAAAGGTGTTTGTATAGAAGCAGGTTGATTTATTATGAAGTTGCATTACCTGGATGAGAGGAACTTAAACAGAACTAAGTGGGGCTTAAGCTGTACTAAACTCTTGAAAAAGTCTTACATGCAAAATGATGAATTAATGTATCCATTTGTGAATATCAACAGCTTCTGAAGTATTGTACAGTAACTGGGGAGGAGAACTGAACAGATCAACCTTTAGGACTCTTAGTTCATAAAAATCCAGCAGGCTGAATGATCCAAGTTTTCCTAAGCCATTTGGAAATCCAAAGCAATGGAGAGCTGCTCTTGCCAGAGCAGGGGTTAAGTTACAAAATGCTCTGAGCATGATCATAGCAGTTTCCAGTTGGTTTGAAATGAATGCACAGGAGGCATTAGACCAAATATCTGAGTTTTTAAGGCATCAGAAGTAGACCTAGGAATTTGGAGAGCTCTGACAGGAAACTGCTGGCAAAGCTCTGGAGGGAAATTGGTGAAGTGCTGTCTGATCTATTGATATCTGGGATGTGCTTGTAATAAAAAATAAAAAAGGGAGAAAAAGGATTAACCCAGCTGTAGGAAAGATCCAGCACTCCACCTGTACGGGACACTTCTGCCTGTCTGCGTCAGTGAGGTGTGAGTTTGATCCAGTCAGACATTTCTTACCTTGGAAATAGCAAAATTCATTGGTATTTTATGTATTTTTAAAAACATGTAAAAATCTGCCCAAATATGGTGGGATTTGGAGAGATCTCAGAATGATGCTCAAACCTTGTAGTTCAGTATCAGAGTGAATATCCAGATCTATCAGGAGCACCTGTGTTGCTTTTGCTTTGTCTTGAACCTTAATTAACTTTAGTTTCTTCATTTTATATTTGTTCCTTTCTTTGTCTTAATGCCCTCTGCCTCATGAATGGAAGTACTGACATATGAAATGCCTCACTTCCTGTTCTTCCTTAATCCATGGACTTGCACAACTCCTGTTGTGATCAGCAAAAAAAACTCCTGTGTTTTTTTTCAAATCTTCCCCTTGATGTTATCTCACTTTTCCAAATATGCAGCTTATTTTTCTTCATTTTCTTGATACAGGCTTTGTAAAATTGATTTATGTATTGGGTAAGTTGCATACAGCCAAAATCAGGAGCACAATTTTAATCTGAAATTGATCAGGAAGAATGTTTCCTTTTTGCTGATTGCAAACCAATGCCTTTGTTTCTGTACATGTTTATATAGTGTATTTTGTCAATACCTACAAATAGCTGTAATTTAAATACCATGCTTGTAGCTATGATTTAAATATGCTTGGAGTCAAAGTAACTTTAAATTATTATTGTATTATTTTTTTTTTACTTGGTGAATCAGATGGGACAATGGTGAAATTGAAAAGCTGAGCCCATGGGACATGGAACCAGTCCCTGATAATGGTAGGTAAAAATCCTTTAATAAAACAGCTCAGTGTGCTTCTCCCTCTTCCCAGTTCCTTTGTTTCATGCAGGTAGTGGGCCTGAGGTGATTTCTGTCTTAAAGGCAGTCTTGATTCAGATTTAGTGAAATAATTTCAATATACCTATATTTTTTCCTTTTGCATCTTCAGAGCAGTTTTTTAAAAAGTAGTTTAAATGTGTAGCTCTGACTTAGGGAATAAAACCTGCTACTTCCAAATGGCAGGTTTCAAAAAACTTCTCAAGTATCAAACTATGAATTTGTTGTAGTATACTATAATGCAAGGAGGTATAATAAGAATATAAATAAAATAATTTCCAGTCAACAAACCCTTACTGAACATAGTTTGAAACCAACAATTGATAAAGTTTGCTGGTCAAATCCAGATTATCTGTAAATAAAAGAGTGGAATTTGTGGTTTGTCTTAATATTTCACTTTTCCAGTACTTTTTAGTACTAGCTGGGAGGGGGGAGGAACATTTGGGAGATAACTCAGGGAATAGTTAGTGAATAAGCTGTCAAAAAGGTAATAAACTTAATTCAAAACTGCAGAAAAACAGAATTTAAAACACTTTGCTGTTAATATCCATTTTGTATAATTTTTTCCCCACAGCCTTAGCATTAAACTCTACTTCAAGGCAAGAATTTTTTTGGCAGTTGCAAGCACACAATTATTTAATAACTGTGAGTGCTCAACAATTGATCTTATTCTCGCTCCTTCCCCAATTTGCTCTCTGTAGTTGATCAGCCTGAGGAATTAGGAGCAAGTGTCTCTGTGACTTTGGAGGAGGTGGAGAAGCTCCTGTACAAGCCCCAGGAGGGGGAGTGGGGGATGAAGTCCCGTGATGAGGCCTGTGAACGGATTATCCGTGGGATTGATCAGCTCATGACTCTTGGTGAGTGTGAGCTGAGCTTCAGGTGCTTTTCTCCTGATGGTACATTTATAAACAGCCTGGAATATCCATGGCATCCTTTAAAAATTCCCTGTGATAAAGTACTTTAGTGAGTAAAAGTTTTTCTGTGCAGCTCTTTGTGTTTGGACTGAGATCTTTATGATTTTGTACACCATTGGTTTTATAACACCCAACTCTCTTGTCATGGACCTGCAGGCTTTGAAATAGAATCCCAGAGGGGCTTGGGTTGGGAGGGACCTGAAAACCAGTCCAGTTCCTGCCATGGGCAGGGACACCTTCCACTGTCCCAGGCTGCTCCATGCTCCATGAACACTTCCAGGGATCCAGGGGCAGCCACAGCTGCTCTGGGCACTCTGTGCCAGCCCCTGCCCACTCTCCCAGGGAACAATTCCTCATTCCCAATCTTCCCAACCAGCCCTGCTCCCTGGCAGTTTGAAGCCATGCCCTGTGTCCTGTCCCTCCATCCCCTGGAAACTGCCTCTTTCCTATCAGCTCCTTCAGGCACTGGAAGGCCAAAAATGATGTCAGTCCAATGTTGCTGTTCTTGCTGTTTTTAACCAGACATCTCAGCAGCGTTTGCTGGCCCCGTGGACCTGTGCACGTACCCCAAGTACTGCACAGTGATCGCCTATCCCACGGACCTGAACACCATCCGCACCCGCCTGGCCAACAGGTTCTACAGGTCAGTGCTGCAGGGACACACTCAGCAGCATTACAGCAAACCCTGGCATCCTTCTCTGAGAAATTCACTGTTTGAAACCACCAAATATTAAAAAACTCCCTGAAGTTACTTCAGTGCTGATGGCAATTGAGGTTTTGAAGTGCTGTCCTTGAGTTACTTTGAACTTGAAGAAGGTTAAGCTGTTGCTATTTTCAGAAATGAGCTTAAACACAAGAGGTGACATGTTAAATATGAACAGCAGCATTTTAAATGATAAAAACTTAGAGAAGAGAAAGAGGGAAGAGTGTAATGATGACAGAGCTCTGGTTTGCTGGATGCACTGGTCAGCCACAGCTTGAAAATGAAAGTATTTTCTTCATCTGAAGCTGCATTCATTGTGTCTGTAAATACAGTGAAGAGGAAATAATAGTGATTTTCCTCCTGTATGAGATGGGGAAAAAAATGTTTTGGGAAATAATTGGAAATTCTGTAGGTGAAACACTGCAGACTCGGGGTATCTCTGGTTCACAGGTATAAAGAATTGGGAAAATGAGTTGTAAAAATGAAATTACAGGTTTGTGGCAGCTCGTTTCTATCGAGTTATAATTTCAATTTGTAGCAGTTTCTCAAATCTGTCATTTTACAGGGGACACTATTTTCAGTGATCAGTTGGCCTCAAAGCAAGGTCTTTAAGGGAAAACAGAAAGGAACATCATAGCTGGGATTCCTTAAAAATGTAATTGGACTAAGCTCTTGTCACTCCTTTTTAATTGTTTGTGCTTTGAATTTATACACTGAAAGTTCCTCAGATACGACTCAACTTGTGTTCCATTTCTCAGGGCTTTGTAACAAGCAGCTTCTGATATTTCCAGAAGAAATGTGATAATTTAGAGTAGTGATTAAATTATACTCTTTCTGCTCCTTTTAAATAAGTCAAATGTCAGCTTTTTAAAAATGGTTGTGTTTTTAAATATTCCAGGAAATCCACAGTCCTTGGGATGATGTCAGTGGTACTTTGTGATTTAGGGGTAACAAATGCTAGTGCTTACCTGGCCAGCTACATTAACTGGCATTAATTACATTATATGCCAAACTGCCTAAGGATGAATTAGCAATAATGAGCTGGGAAATGAGTGATGAAAGATGGGCATTGCTGGCTCTGCTTCCTTGGGTTTTCCATGTGAAGGAAAAGTTTGAGACTGCCCTAAAGGGACATAAAACAGAGGACCTCTAAATCTAATATGGAGAGAAAATTTCAGAGATTATAATTTTTGCTGGTTTTAAGCTTTTCTTTAGTATTAAAGGTGCAATATTTTCTAATTTGAAGGAGAATTTCAGCATTGGTTTGGGAAGTCAGATACATTGAAAGCAATGCCAGAACCTTCAATGAGCCTGGGAGTGCTATTGCCAGAGCTGCAAAAAAAATCACCACCCAGCTCCTAAAGTTTATCAAGTAAGTGGCATTTTAATCTAAATAATGCTTGAATCCTGGTGCTTTTGAACACTGGAATGTAAGAACAGCTCAGTATCCCTTTGTGGTGAGCCCTGCTTTGACTCTTGCAGTGCACTGGAAGGACAGGTGTCTAATTCTGAGTGTTACCTTAAATACTGACACGTTTAGCTTAGAGGCATTTTACCTTTTTTCCTGGTGTTACAGTCCCAAAATGTCACTTGAGATTGAGTACGTTAAGTAGCTCAGCCTGTAAAATGTGATTTCTGTGCTGTCCTGTGTAGAAGTTCCTGCTGTAGCTTGTCTGACTTAATTGAAAGGTTAAAATAAACTGAGAGGTTTATTTTGAAATGAGTGTGGGCAGCCTTCCTGCAGCTGGGCAAGCCCCTTTCAAATCCCTAATCCTGATTTTTATATTCCATTTAATACTCAGTTACTGTCTTCCCTTTTATATGGAGCACTTTTGTAGCTGAATTTAATTTAGGAAACAAAAACAGCTCTGCTTTTGCTATTCCAGTAACAGAGATTTAATTGCATTGCAGTGACCAGGACTGTACAAATATTTTTGAATTATGTAGCACAACAGATGATGAACAAGATTGTCACGATGCTGATCTGGTAAGTTGTGGGGTTTTTGTGGAAAATGCCAGTAATTTATTGTGGTCAGAAAATACTAGCAACTTTCAAATATTGTTGGTAAAATTGCTGAGTTATTTACATAGCTAATACAAACATGGACTGTATTAGGATTTTTATGAATGTTTTATGTCATTTATTATCAGTGAATTGCATTACTGGTAATAATTAGTGACTGAAATTCAAAGCTGTTAGGTAACTTCTAATTGCAATTTCTCATGGTGGTTTTTCCTTTTCTCAAACCACAGGAGACTCCAGCTTTTTTCCTTATCTAGGATATTGCTTTCCAAGTCTCCCAGATGCTGTTGTGGTTTTTTATGCTCATTTTTTGTCTTACTGACAGAATTAAAAAAAAAATAATTCATTTTATCACAGTTTCAAATCTAATGACACTTTTAGCCTCCATCACCTATTTTTTCCTACACCACTTTTAAGGTAATTGATTTTATTTTGTGCAGGATGATGAAAAATGTGTTCCAAGAACATCATACAGAAGAAGAAAAGTGAGTTGGCCAATCTTTACCTTATAACCCAAATCAGGTTGAATTTTTTCATGTTGTATTCCAGTAATGCTTTCCCTAACTTCTTTTTTTTTTTCCCTCAAGGGAAGGGGCTTAAAAAAAGGGAAAAACCTGAAAAGTGGCTATGATGAAAACTGTTGGAAGAAGCAGTGCATGGAACTGGTGAATTTAATTTTCCAGTGTGAGGATTCTGAACCTTTCAGGCAGCCAGTTGATTTGGATCAATATCCTGTAAGTTGTACTTGATAACATTAATAGATTCTTCTTTTCTTGCTGTCTTACTGTGCCTTGTAAGGGAATTATTTTAGAAAAATCTGTATTTTCTTAAATAAAATGAGTATCTTGAAGGTCTAAAATCTGTTTACTGAGCCTGAAATATGAACTTGATTTTTTCCCTCTCTTTTAGCTGTTCATGGTAATCTTACTACCCCCTTTGTCTCTTTTTTTTCCTCTAAAAATCCAACAAACTTAATTTAAAGGAGAGAAACTTCTTTACAGCACATAACTTCTCCTGAGTTTGAGTCTCACTTCAGGGTTTAGAACCATCTTGAGGGTCTCTGAAAAAACAAGAATGGGAGAGAAAGAGAGATTGAGGTGTTTTGATGGGGTTTGATTTAGGGGTTTTTGTGTGGTCATTGTGTTTTGGAGCTTTTTTTTTTTGCTGTTTTTTATACCAGATCTGTTGTTTCTCACAGTAAAATTCATGGGATAATGAAAAAGGAGATTTTAAATCAGACTGTCTTAGCAAAAGTGTTGCTTTCTGCTGTGGTGCTTCCCTTTCCACTGCTGCTGAGGATAATTTGTGTAATTTTAGCTACTCCTAAATGACAAATAAAATTCAAAAGGTTTTCTTTTCCTTTATACTTTCACACTTTTTAAAATTTTTTTTATAGGATTACAGACATATTATAGACACTCCAATGGATTTTGGTACAGTGAAGGAAACTCTGGAAGCTGGGAATTATGACACTCCAATGGAACTGTGTAAAGATATCAGACTGATATTCAGTAATGCAAAATCTTATACTCCAAACAAAAAATCAAAGGTAGCTGTTACCATCTGGGGGTTTGTGAATGTCTTATGAAATAAATCTTCTTTTGCAATTTGTTTATTAGTTCTTTAGATAAAGCTGCTGGTTTGGTAGATAGTGGAGAGAAATAGGACAAAAATATTAAATATGTTCATTTCCTGTTTATTTGATGTTGCACGGGACTGTGCTTTTCCTATTGCTTTGCTGTTCTGTGTCTTGGATCAGAGGCTCTGTTTTTAATAGGAACCATTTCCTTACCCAGATTTACAGTATGACCTTGAGATTGTCAGCACTGTTTGAAGAGAAAATCCGAAGAATTGTTTCAGATTTCAAAAATGGGCAGAAACAGAACGAGAAGCTAAGGAGAAACCAGAGGTACACGAGAAGATTCAATAATCAAAGCTCAGTGCAGCAGCCCACCAAAATGCTCAGGTAATAAAGATCTAGCTCAGCTGACTGATAGTCATATTGACTCACATTTAGTCTGTGAAGAGGGGAACAACTGATTTTTTACATGGTTTCTAACCCCAGTGAAACTTTTTATAATTTTCATGCAGTAGAAAGAATAGGTTAAAAAAAAGGGGGGCTTTTTTATAGTATGAAACTGAGAAATACAAGGAGACAGAAGAGTAGAAAAGGTTGTGTTTTTCTTTAATATTTGAATCAGAAAATCAATATTTAACTAAAATAATGAGGAACGAAACAAATATTTACTTACTGGATATATTACAAAGATGAAAATCTGCATAAATTACATCTTTTGTTACATACAGGGTAGTCAGTCCTATGGAATTTCTAGAAATTGTCACTTGCTGTAACATTCAGTTGGGAGCCAGACTGGCCTTTTCCCTTTTGAAGGCAAACAAGCTTTTGACACAGTCGCTGTTTGACATGATTAATTCCTGTTCTTAATTTGCATGTGGGACAAAATACAAAAGCTAAATGTGATAAGTTACTGAAACTGAGCTTTTCCTTTCTGCTGCTGTCCAGTCTTCCTTCTCTAGCAGGGAAAGGGCAGGAGTAAGAGTTTTAATTAAAAAAAAAATCTCATTTCAGGGGATTACTTTTATACTTTAAAATAACCACCCACCAGGATGGGCAGAAATTGTCTTTTGACTTTCATTTGTGCTCATATCTGGAGAATTGTGTGTGACTGTTCAGTGGGGCACAGCAGAAGTGAGGTTTGGGATAACAGAAATTACACACCTTGTGCACCTGGATGAATGTCTGAAAACCTGCACTGTAAGGAAAAAACTGACAAAAAACCAGTTCTGTAGGTGAAAATAATGGACTGAACAGGATGGCAGGTAGCACTCAGGCATGTGGAGGTAAGGAAGGATCAAATTAGTGAGGTTTTCTCTATTTTAAACAGTGAACTGTAAGATTCCACCTTCTGTGTGTGTTGGGAACTCAGTTTATTGTGGAACAGTGTTTGCCTGGCATTAGTTGGAGGCTCATGTGCACCTAACCAGAGGCTGGGAATCCAGCAGGAATTGAGGCTGCTGCTGCTGCAGTGAAAATAAGAGAACATCAATTGTCTGGAGGACATCCACCATTAAATTCTGTTTCTCAGAGCAGAGAAAGATTGTCTCCTCTTGTATGACTGCCCTAGGAGTACAGACTGTTATTTAATGAAAGTCAATGTTTTTCATGTTTAGTAAAACATTAAATGTTTTTGTTCATGTTTATCCTTGCCAGAGTTAAAACTGTCCCACACCACATTAGCTCATAAAATACCTTCCCAGAAATAAAAAAATCAAATTAAATGTTGTTAAAATACATCATTGCCTTCTCTCTCCTAGTTTTACATCCTCTGTTGCTTTTCCTACTTTCACTCTCACTAGAAATCTGAAGCAGAAACCACTAAAGTCTCAGGCCAAACTTGAATCTGAGCAGGAAGATGCTTTTCCTCAGCCTACCTCAAGCAGAGCTGCCTGTGTCACAAGCCATAAACCCACCCCTGGCTCCTACAACCAGAGCTCCTCGGGAGAATCCTCAGATTCAGCCTGCCTGGCATCCTTTGAGAGGAATGGGAAGGCCAGATCCACACCACTGGCTAATTGTTCTGCTTTATCATCAGGTCAGGATTTACAATTGCTGCAATGTGCATTTGCACTTTTTAAATGAGCTTTGTGTTTTTAACCTGAAATTTTTTTCCACAAGGTTTAGGGTTTTTGTGTGATGCACAGTTTTGTGTTTTACTGGATTTTGGACACTTACATTATTTACAGTGAATGTTATAAAAAGATTTGTGTACTATATAGAATTTTTTTGCTTTGAAATGGTGTAGAATACAGTAAATTTACTTTTATTAATGAAGAAATGTGTCAATAGAAAAGCATAGAGTATTTGATAATTGATACTATATAAAATACAAGTTGTATGCCCATATATGTGTATATATGTCATATAAAACTTCTTATCCACAGTTAACAAATGGCAGAAGTTCCCTGAGACTTTAAAGCTTTCCCTTTTCCCCTACACCTCACCTTGAAAAAATTCAGCTTATTTCAAAGAATAAGAATGCAAGTTCTGGTTAAATCTGTTAGAAAATGTTCTCTGTTTTGGGTTTTTTTTAAACATGCTTTTCACTTAAATCTGGTGTTTGAAAAAAGCTGTTTCGTTTTAATTGAAGCTTAAATACAGGTTAAAGAAGCTTCCTGTCTCTGAACACTGCATGAATATGGATTTGGTTGAGGTATCAGTTTGATCCCTGTAAGATATTCAGGCATGAGAATGCATTTTAAGATGATGTGAGAAAACTCTGAAGATTCAGGATCAGCACAATGTAACTCTTTACTGGAAGCTGTTTAGAACTCTAACTGCCAACTGCTTATTTTTTTAACAGAGAGTGAAATAGAAGGTTCTGGGGTTTCTTCATCTACTTCCTCTTCATCTTCATCCTCCTCAAGCAGCTCAGAAGACAGCAAAGGCCCTTCTGGGGCTCCTGTGTCCTCCTCTCCCCTGCACAACGGGGTGTGCAGGAGGAACAGCAGTCGCAGGCTGACTCGGAACCGAGCTGCTCAGAGAAAACAGACAGGTGGGGTGCCAGGAGTGTCTTGTGAACCGCAAGAAAAGTCCAAATTTTTAGATTTATATATTTATGAAAAATAACTGAGTGGAGGTAATATTTTTTTAAATAGTTGCATGTGTAAGATACTCTTTTTTTTAATCAGTGCTAATTTTGAAGCTCTCAAGTACTACACTCGACTTTTAAAAAGATTTTTTCATTACTAGGGGAAGAGGGCAGAAAGCCAGAGCTTGGTGAGAGGGAATGACTTGCAACATATCTTAAGAAAAAACAAAACCAGAATGAATCTGAAACTTATGACAGCAAAAGCACCTGACTGTCACTAGGGCTTATATTTCATGCATGTCTGTGGGTTGAACCTGTCCCAGTTTTGACAAGGTTTCAAAGCTGCTGTTCCATGTTTAAGATACTAATCTCTGCTTTCCTTCACAGGAGCACTTCTTCAGGAGAACGGGAATACAAGGAAAACAGTCAGGAAAAAGTTATATGGAAGTGACTCTGAAAATACTTCAGCAGTGACATCTGAGTCCCTCAGCAACAGCAAGGGCAGGCACAGGAAAACCCCTCGCAGGAGTGCTGCTGTGGCTGCCAACAAACTGAGGCTGATGAGTGACGTGGAGGAAGAGGTGTCGAGCTCGGAAAGCATCGGGATCTGCAGGAACAGGAAGCTGCCGCACCGCAACGCCTCGGCTGCCGCCAGGAGAATGCTGCTGGAGGGGTCTGAGGATGAGGCAGGCCTGAAGTCTGAGAGTGACAAAGAAATAGAAGAGCAGCTCACCAAGAGGAAAACTCTTTCTCAGCCTGGCTGCTCTGCTCCACGAAGGAAATTTGTCAGCGAATCTGAGAACGGAAGCTCAGATTCTGAGCCTGACACGCAGAGCAAGCAGAAGAGCTGGCAGAGCAATGGGCACAAACAGCTCCGGGGCTCTGTCTGCTCTGCGTCTCCCAAAATGAAAAGTCCCACCTTAGACTTTTCAGAGGAGGACTCCAAAAGCCATAACTCCGAGGATGGGGGCAGCCAAAAGGTTTCTGACCAGTCAGCACCTGCACATCACAAGCCTGCAGTGAGCAATTCTGAGGATGAGGTGGACTCTGAGTCGGACAGGTGGAATGGCAGGAAAGCCTCTGGGCTGCAGCCGTCTCCTCCTTTAAAAAAAGCAAAAGTCTTGAGTGATTTAGAGGACACAGCAGAATCTGAAGCAGAAGCCAGAGAGGAGGAGAAGAGTTTTGTGTGGGAGAGCTTGGTGCCCACTAGGATTGTGAGGAGTTCCAAATCTGGAGCTGCCTCCAGCTTCCATCGCTCTTCTGATTTGGACTCGGAGAGTGATTCCAATAACAGCAATTACTGTGAAACTTCTGCAAAAGGAAAGATGAGGAAGAGGAAAGGAAAAACAAAAATAGTTAGAAAAGGTAACATTTTAAAAGTGAATTTCTCTATTTCTTAATACTGAGTAGATGACAGAGGAAATCTCCAAGAGAGCATAGTGTTCTCTCTTTTTGTCCAGCTCCTTGTTTTGAGAATACCCAAACCCTCTGGTTTGCAGTTCTGTTACTTGCCTTAATTTCCTGTTGAGATTTTCTGTGCTACAGCAGATTTACAACTGTTAGTTTCATTTTGAAGTAACTTTATTGATAGTTTTCCAAAAGGAATTTGATGGAAAGGTGTTTAAATTATTCTCACATCCACAGTGTGCACCAGAACCTGAAACTTATTTGACTTTGAGGTTTTACTTTGTCAGTGATGTGTGGAGTCCTTAACACAGGCACTTGGCAGAAGTAAGATTTATATTCCACTTGATACAGACAGTGAAATTCTTTTATTTTTGTGTTTTCTCTTGTAATTTTATCTGTCACTCAGACATTTGTGTGGTGGCTGATCATGATTTTGAGAGTTGGTTTGGGGTTTTGTTTTTTTAGCTTATGAGAATGATGCTGATGTTTATTAAACCAGGTCATGTACATTGTGCCTTTATATAATCAGAGAATTGGTCCTGATTTGGAATTTGAAAGAATATTCAGAGGTTGGTGTTTGGTGCAATCCTTCCAGTCCTGTCAATATACTTTAAGAATCTTAAGGAAATGAGTAGTTTTTAAATTAATTACTGTGTCTGTTAAGATGACTCTGTCTTGACAGTTTTCCACAAGGAATATTTACTTGTTTTGTTCCAAGATCTTCTATTTAATACATATATAGGGGCATACTTGTAGAGTTCCTAATTTTCAAACAAATATGTATTTTATGTATATATAACTGTAACTATATATGTGTATATATACACTGCTCAATTAGCCAGCTAAACAATTAATGTGGAAGCTTTGCTTTGGTTATTTTTAATATCTGTATATATCATAGAAATAACACATAATCTATTTTGATATGTAAAACAGTCTATATGTAATTCTGTAATGTTTGCTAGATATAATATGTATTATAGGTATGTAGTGTTTAGCATGGGATTTTATGTGTCAGAGAAGATTGAAAGCAGAGTTTTCAGATAAATTGTGCCAATACCTTGTGGGCTGTAGTGCCCCCTGCAGCTGAGCAGGTTGGAGCTCAGGCTGGATTTTCCTGCCCAATATTCCAAGTTTGGAGTTTGGCTGAGCTCCAGGACACCCTGATGAACCAAACTTCACATTTTTGTGGCTTTTAAAAGCTTTTCCAGTTTCTGGGGGTACTTGGTTTAATGCTTCTCTTTCTGCCTCTGCCACCTGCTTGTAGCTTTGCAGCTTTAATTTCTGGATGTTCAGGGGGGAATTTCAAAACATTTTTTATTATAGATTTGTTCCAAATTTAAGATCTTGTATACAAAGTATAAGTTTAATATTCTGTCTGTGTTGCAGAAAGGCTGGACTTCTTTATTCTTTAGCTTTGTGTTCCAGCCACTTAATAATATTGGAGGACAGGTATAATACAAGATCTAACTCTTCTATTTAGTCTGGATTAATTCAGTTTTTATACAGCATTTTGCAGTGTGCAGCAGAAATATGTTGTGCTTTGGCCATAAAAATCACACAATACAACTACTACAGGTAGTAATACTCATGTATAATTTTTTGGAAACTCTTAACAAAGGAAGAAAATTAATTTTCCTTTGAAAATGTAAAAATAGGAATATACTGGAGTAGTACATAAAAAGATCTACATTTAAATAAGGACCAGATTTGGTATATGAAGAGATTGTTAATATTGGTACTCTAGCTGGGCATTTGAATTTATGCCTCATAATTTTTCCCTCTGTTTATATTTTTAAATTTACTTCAAGAACTTTGGATTTATTTTTTTAATTCTTATGTATGAATAGCCTTATTTAGAAGGGAAAAACTGATCTTCATAGTATATGATTTACACATGGAATATTTGCTTTAAAACACAGCATAAGCAAGTTCTATATTAATTTTAAAAACACCAAATGGAAGATTCACTGTTAGCAGCAATCTGAGTGTTAAAGTCACCAAGGAGCTGAAGGGTTTCAATGTTCTCCACGTGAAACCATCTAAAATTGAAATTTGAAATGCACATGAAATTTTCATCCACATGAAATAGTATAGTTTCTTTTTTAGGATAAAAGTCTAAAATGTGTAATTAACACTGCAACTTTTATTCTAGTAAGAAAAATACAGCTTTTAATGATACAAGTATTACTAATATGACAGCATTTGTTTGGTAAGTGAGGAAATTTGGAATTTCTGAGCTAATGAACAGGGTGATGCTAATGAATGCTCTTTTGAGCCCATGAAAAGGTTTGAAAGTGACAATCTCAAGAGTTAAAAGTATCCCTGGGATACTGCTGGTATTTTTAGTAAAGAATCGAGATAAAATTGCACTTAACAATTGAAATCAAAGTAAAATTCAATATATGTGTATTACATTAAAGGTGGGAGCATTTGGCCATAATAAACTAATAATTTCAGGAATGTGAGACATTAAAAAGAACTTTTCCATCTTCCTTTTGTAGAACAAACATCAGAGGAGGCCAGCCAGAGTGCCAAAGTGCTGCGGAGCAGGACGTGCATCATCAACTACAAGAAGCACATCAGGCTGTCCACTGTGGGGGAGAAGAAGAACCCCCGCAGGTGTGCCACGCTGGCAGCCAGCAAGATCAAGATCATGAGCGATGCAAAGGAGGAATTATCCAGCTCAGAAAGTGTTTACCCAGTCAGGAAGAACCGCAAGCAGCTCCAGGGCAGCGTGTCCTCAGCCTGCAGGAAGAAGCTGTTCAACAGCTCGGAGGTGGAGGCTTGTTCCAAGTCTGACAACGAGAGTGAGCAGGTTTCTGGCAGGAAAAAATCTTCCTGCCCTGAGTCTTCTGTTTCTAAAAGGAAATATATTATTGAGTCTGAGAATGAAAGGACTGACTCGGAGACAGAGACTCAGAAGCAGAGTGATAACCACGTGCAGCCACACAAACCCCTCTGTGCTGCAGCTCTGAATAATTTTGACTACGACTCCTCGGAGGAGAATTCCACAAACCACAGGGTAGAAAATGGGGGAAACTGGGGAATTTCTAGGCAGGCAGCTTCAGCCCACAACCATTGTACGAGTAACTCCGAAGAGGAGGTAGATTCTGACTTAGCTAAACTTGAAACTAAAAATACCAGAGTAGCAGCAAATAAAAAGCCCAGAGCTTCTTTCAAGAGATTAAAACGGGTGGATGACTTCAAGGAAACAACAGAATCCGAAACAGGGGGGAAAAAAGAGGAGAAAAGCTCTGTCTCTGAGGATGTGGAAGCACCTGGGACTGCAGGAAGCTCCAAAGCCAACTTCACCTGTTTCTCCTCGGACTCTGGAACCGACACCACCATCTGCAGCGACGCCACGGAAAGCAGGAAGCGCAAGAGGAAATCCAAACCCGGCAGGAAAGAAACCCTGAACCACGACTCCCTGAAGCCTTGCAGGAGGAGGCCGCAGCGCAGGAAGCGGCGGAAAGGCAGCCAGGAGCAGGACTCGGAGGAGGTGGAGTTTGGCCAGTGCCGGCGGCAGCGGCAGCGGCGCTCCAAGATCCGCACGCGCAACGGCGGCCGGCGCACCGTGCGCTACCACGACGACGACGACGACAGAGCCCTCGAGGAGGCCGCCTGCGAAACGTAACCTTAACTAAAGGATAGCCAGCCCATCTCTTTTTTTTTGTTTGTTTGTTTCTTTTTTTCCTTTTTTTTTTCTTTTTTTTTAATGGTAATAGCACTAGAACTCCTGATGGGTGCTGGCTCTTCTTTGTCCTACATTTCAGGGAATATATTTATATTTTTCTATGAAAAAGTTACGAATGTGATTAGATGATGACTTTCTCCTTTTTCATATTTTGACTTGCACTTGCCTGCCCATGTAGCAGCATTTAGCACAGATGCCAAAATGTGCCTCATTATAGGGGCAATTTTTTGTCTTTACTGGTATTTTATTACATATAAACAAGAGTTAAAAAATGTTAAAACACTGCAAACAGGTTAATAGCAGTATGTTGAGTATTATTGTTATGGGTGCTGCAATGAAATACTACCTAGGTCATGCAACATTCAAGAACAGATTTCAAACATCTCTAATGCTGTATGAAATCATCTACAATAGTAACAGGCTTCTAAATAATAGCACACACTCTAAAAACCTGGTGGATGCAAGCATTGCTTCCGAAGAGGAATGAACAGGCTGATAACGTCACAGCTCGGTTCAGTGCAGGTGTTCAGTGCTCTGTACCTGCCTTGCTGAGAAGCAGTTACCAGTGAAGAAGTTTATTTGCCACTTCCAGAGGCTTTGGTGAACAGAGGGTTCTGCTGACAGGTAGTACATCATTAATGTGACTTCTATACTGTAAACTTTTAAGATTATGAAATGCAGGTGAACTCTTGGGCCTAAAGGGTTTTTGTGTGTTTTCTTTATAAAATAGAAAAACAAACAAAACACTTGTTCTGTTTTCTTTATGCGTGGAAAGCTTGAGGTGCAGGATTCCGACATTCCAGACCTTTTTTTGCTATGTTTCTGTTGTTCCTCCATATTTATAGTGTTTGAATGTTGGATTTCCCCTTGATTAAACCTTACCAGTTTCTGAGCTTTGCAGTAGATCTCCTGTTTTCACAATGTTTGAGGTGGCTCTCGTTGACAAGAAGGAAAATTTCTCCAGGAAAATACGTGGAGGTCCCCAGTTGAACACATATCAACAACAAAAACACAGAGCAGCTCTCAGTTCTTACTTTTCCCTGGACTTGTGCTGGTGGGAGCCCCACAATGGCTGCCCCCAGCCCAACACCAGGGAATCTCTGCTCCTTCCCTACTCCAGGGTTCCTCCTCTTCTCTGCAGTTTCCCTTTCTCACACTATGGAAAACTCGGTCATTCCTGATTTCATCATTCAGTAAAAGATGTGACAGAGTATCAGATTTATCCTGACCTAGCTCATGTGAACTGAAATAGCAAGTTTGGGAATTGGTTTTCCAGCAGGTTGGACTGGTAGTGGGATCTGGAAGGGTTTGGAGGTAAAAAAATTAGTGCAGCTGCACAATCCTGGTCAATAATGACAGAACTTCTTGTACAAATGGAAATCATTGTGGAAAATGGGGCTGCAATCAGTGAGGGCCACTTGTCCAGCACCCCCACTGACATTGTTTGCATTTACCATCACTTTTGCTATCCCAGATGTTAGCACAGAGAAATACTCTTTTTTTTTTTTTGTTCCTTAACACTTCCACCTTCAGTCCAAAATTAATTTAAATGGTTCTTGTCCCAGGAAGTTTTATTTAGAGCAGAGTCTTTAATAAGATGCAGCAGAATTCTGTAAATTCAAGATAAATGTTTATCTGGATTCTGTATTTGGTTTCTGAAATACAAACACAGTTGTGTTTAGTGGTAAAACTTGAAGGTGGCTTTTTGTTTTCTTTGAGGAGCAAACTTTGTTATAAGATAGTAAGTCCACTATTTTTTATATTTTCCATAAACTTGATTGCTTAGCAGCTGCTTATTCTCAGTGTTCTCTGGAGTACACCCTCCAATTTGGGAATAATTGAACTGAACATCAGAGTTTTTATTAATTTTCAGTTTGAACAGCTGAAATCTGGTTGGTAGGTTTGTATTTCTAATCTAGGCTTAGCTTTACAAAGCTGGATTCTGTCACTGCACATACAGGTTCATGATCCCTGAAAGCTGGAGAAGGTTCTGGCCTTTGGGGCTGCAGATCCCAGAGGGGGTCGCTGCCTTGGGGACCCTGACACTTTCATTTTCTAGGCAAAGCATGTGCTGGTCTGTATTTCCTAATTTTATACACATAGTGGGAAGAGAAATTATTAAACTGGAAAGCTATTTTGAGTCTTTCACTCTTTAAGAGTTTATTTATTTTTAATTTATTAAAGGAGCATGCTGACTCTTATGGAACTGGGAGTCCTTTCACCTTCCTTTAAGTGAGCATTTTTGGTTTTGTCTGGCTGTACTCAGGGAAGTGAAGTAATAGACCTTTAAAAGTAGGATCTTTATTTAATGTGACTTTTGGGGGGTGTTTTGGTTTGTTTTAGAGCAGGACCTGAGTCTGTGATGGTGATCAGGCAGCTTGAACAGAGGGAAACATTAAAGTGCAGGACAGAATCGTAAAGGAATCAAATTCTTTCATGTTACAGGCTTTGATGATGTACATGTGTTAGTGGACCAAAGTAAAGCTGTACATACACCTGGAATGTCACTGTGCTCTTATTTGGTTCAGCCAGGCCAAGGGACAACGACCCCGTGGGGCTGGAGAGCTGGAAAAGGCCCTGGGGGTGCTGCTGACAGGGGCTGGACACGAGCCCAGGGGTGCCCAGGGGGGCAGGAGGCCCCTGGCAG
>JAYDZK010000001.1:111945666-111959081 GCA_034509185.1 Euphonia xanthogaster
AGTTTGTCAGAGTGAAGTGCTGCAGAGCTCAGGGTTTGTGAGGCTGTGACAGAGATAAGAACTAACAAACATCTGAGCCCCAACAAGAAATTCCATCTTGTGCATTTAATCCCCACCTTGGCAGGAGAAAAAAGAAGCAAAAGAATCAACAGGTGAGTACCTGTTTTTCTCCATAGCAAAGCCATTTCTGCCAGGTTTTAGGGAATTACACAGCAAAGTGACCCCAACACAGCCACCTCGAGCAGGGAGCTGCAGAACCTGTGCTGGACTCATCCAGAACTGTGCCAGGTCTTGTCCCCACCACAGAGCCATCCCCTCGTGAATTTCTGAACTCCCTGCTGGAATCCCAGCTGAAGAATGGGATCCTGTCAGATTCCTTGTCTATCCCAGAGTCTTGCTATATATACAGATTAAACACGGCCCTTTGTTACAGCCACAAACATCATCAGGTGAGTGAATGAATGGCTCAAGTGAAAGTGAAACTTGATGAAAGCATTTGTGCTGTTCAGGTGTGCAGGGGTTGATCAGCTCCTCCTTCTGCCCCACCCCGTGGTACAAGAAGAGGCTGGAAGTGGGTCACAGGAGGGAGGTGTGCAGGAAAACCAACTTCTCCTCCTGCAGTCTGTGGAGTACACAGCACCAAGAACATCACTAGATGCCCTTGCTTGGCTTTCAAAGAGAATTGGCAGCTTTCCAACAGGTAACATCTTTATCCCTGTGAAGCCAACAGGTCACGTGTGGCCCTTCGGCCTGGAGGATGGAACTGGAGGGATCTCTGGGGCTTCTCTAGGTGCAGCTCCTGGGGAGGATTACTGAGAAGTTGGCCCCTGAGTCATCAGGCACTAAACCAGTGCTGAAGGGCAGGAGCTCCCAGCGTGGTGACTCAGTGGGAATCAGACCATGGAGCAGCGGGACAAATGACACATGAGTAAAAACCCAGGAAACCAAAGCTAAGGCAGAGGACAGCTGAGCCTCTCTCTGTGTTGTGAACAGGTGCCCCCTCCTAAGAGGAGCAGCATCACAGTAAGCCCAGGGTCATGAACACACACCTGTCCACAAGAGACTTATGGAAAAACGAGAACCATTTTACAAGGGACAACTAAGCAAAGAAATTCCCTTTGAGCAGATTTGGAGTCTGTCAATGGATGTGTGAATTCCAGCTGTGGCAGTGGCAGGGTCACCTGAGCTATGAGCAGCAGCATTTCTTGTTCATTGCAGAATCCCAGACTGGTTTGGGTTGGAAAAGACCTTAAAGTTCATCCCATTCCACCCCCTGCCATGGGCAGGGACACCTCCCACTTTTCCAGGTTGCTCCAAGCCCTGTCCAACCTGGCCTTGGACACTTCCAGGGATCCAGGGGCAGCCACAACTTCTCTGGGCAACCCAAATACTTGCAAGGACATAACAATTTCCTTTGGGGAACATAACTACAGCAAATTTATTTGCCAGGCAAGCCCACGTGGTTTGATGTGAACATCACAAGGGTGATCTGTGTGCCATAAGCAAATGAAGTCTTTCCCATTATCACTTTGGGGATCACAGGATGTGCACTGCCAGGGTGGCACGGGGCTGAATGAGCAGCAGGTTGGCTCCTGGAGGCTGCTTCTTCTCCTGGACACAGGGGTTGTATCTACACTCCACAATTTTTCCTGCCTGCATCCAGCTGGCTGGGATGTGTAGGGAAGCACTGGGTTTGGGGTGTGAAAGGGGATGCACAGTCAAATCATATTATTTCATAATAATCATGGCTTGATCCATAAAACCTTCCCAAATGGAGCTGCTCTGTAGGGTTGATATTGTATTCCTGCAGCACCCAGATACCAGCAGAAGCGTTTTGCCCCGTTCATGCAGCCAGCCAAAAGGGGAAGGCCACAGGCCTGGCAGGTGGATGGGGAAGGCTTTTGGCATTCCCAGATCATACAAGGCAGCTCTGTGAGCACAGCAGAAGTTTGCAGAGAATCTACAAAAATGGATGTTGGCACAAACGTGACATTCTATAGAACAGTAGTGATTCTGTACTGCCTTTCCAAAGCGGCTCCATCATATCAGCCCCTGCCCTGGCACTGCAGGCTCTGGACACAACATCAACTCTGTTTTCCTCCCAGCACAGGGCAGGAGCCTCTCCCTGCTCCTGTCTGGCTGCTGTTGGCAGCTGCAGGGCCTCCAGGAGGGTCTAATCCCACCCCTGTGAAGAAACCTTCTTCCCCAGGGAGTCCCTTCCCCATCCAAACCACCACCCACCCTCTGAGGCATTTGCCAGCCAGCAGAAGCCCAGTGCCTCTCTTAAAAAACACACATAAAAGCTAAATCAGGTGGCGAGAGGCTGTAGGAAACCACATTCTTCTTGTTGTTCTTTTCCCCTCTCGCAGTGACTTTTGAAAAGGAGCCCTTGGGCGGATCTGGCGCGCAGCGTTCCGGGCTGACCTCCCGCCGTGGAATTTCACCTAGTAATTTCTGTGGCACACAGAAATCCTTGGAGGGGCTTGTCTGGCCTCAGAAGTAAATCTAAGTGCCTGTGGCTTGACAAATAAACAATCTGAAAGCGCTTAATGACTCACAACCTTGCCTAAGAATAGCTGAACTCTGCAGGATGGAAATTCAGCGCGGGGAACGCGGCCTCCGACGCTGCCCGAGCAGGGAGCTGGAGGACACAGTGGGAAACGATGGGCAGGGAGAGGCTGTGGCTGCATTCCTGATGTCCCCTCCCAGCTCCTGGCAAGCAGCATCTCAGAGGATTCTTGGATATTCATGTGTATCAGCCACCTTGGAGCGCTCCCCAAATTCACCTAATCCGCTTTTAAACAAATTATCGGGTTTCGTTTGTGCAGACAGCAAAGTTCCCCTTGTTTATCCCGGATTGTTTGAAAGCTCCATTTATTCTCTGGGGTTAAAGAGGGGTCACACAAGTTAGCCACATCTCTGTATACATTTCCAAGCACCTACAGCTCATGGAAAAGACTCTTTTTCCTCCGGCTGTTGAGCAAGTAGAACTTCAGTGACTGAAAAGGGGAAATGGGTTTGGCTGTTTCCTCAAAAATGGGGTTTTTGGTAGTTGGTGCTTTTCTGAGGCACAATTACAGAAATGTGTGCTATGAGCTGCCACCACAGCTTCTTACCTCCCCCCCCACACCTTTGAGCACTTTAATCTAACCCCGGGGAAAAAAGAACAAAAACAAGTTCAGCTGAATATCTGCGACCACCAGAGCTTCCTGTTGGTACCCAAAGCTCCTGCTGCAAAAACCTCGTGGTTGTCACTGGGACACAGGGATCATCATGGCTTTGGGATGAGCACAAGGGATGGGTAATGGATAAGGTGCACAGTCCCAGGAGCAGCAGGAGATGTGCTGTGTCTCTGAGGCCACGGCTGCACATCAAAGTTGGTTTGTTGATCAGGATTGAGAGAAGAAAATAATGTCAGAATACCCCAGGCAGCAGAAGCAGGGGCTGTCCTGGGAAGCCTGAAGGATCCCACACTTTCCCCTTAGTTCTCTATCTGTTGTTAGACTCCTCAGGAAATGTGTTCCTCTCACTCAGCACCTGAGCCCCTCACATGGAAAGGAGGGCAGAGCCCTGCTCACTGCTGAGCTGGGTAATGGGATATTTTATTCCTCCCTGTTTACTGGGAGCCTGGGCACTGCCAGGAGGACTCTGGAATTGCTGGGTGGTTGGGCAGCCCAACCCTCAGATCTGCCCCCGTGACGTTCCCAGTCAGAGTTTAAAGGTCTTTGGGTTCTTCTGGAAGGAAGGGGGGATCCCAGTGGGCCACATCCATCCCCGCTGGATGCTGAGTTCCTGGCCCAGATGGAGATCATGTGGTGCCCCAGGATCCCTGGAGCTGCTGCTCTCCCACGCTCTGGAACAGCTGGAGCAGGGCTGGGATTTGCCCCTCTGTCTCAAAGACATGGAAAATCAAAAGCTTTACCTAGTGCTGAAGGAATTATTTGGCATCACTAAACTGATTTCTGCCTGTCCTCACGTGGTGCAGCTGGATGAGCACATGGGATTGGGCACATGGGGAAGCTCAAAGTCTAAAACCCAAATTGCCTTTTCTCTGCATTTTCCATGTGATTGCATTGAGGAACAAGGGCCCGAAGTGAACCGGGCGGGGCTGAAGGGCCGAGCCAGAGAACAGCTGGTGCGAAAACAGTTCAACTTCTGCATCCCGAGCCCATCCCCGCAGATTTCCCTTCCTTCCCACCGCTCTTGATCCGCATCTGTGCAAACAGGATGAGCTACAGAAGTATAAATAAAGCGTTCCGCCGAATACAGCGGGCATGAGGGAAAGTTTAAAAAACAAAAAAACCATCCTAAAAAGCAGCCTCCCACAGCAGCCGCTCCCCCTGGCTCCCGCTGTCCCGCCTGCAGCCCATTCGGGCCGCCCCCGGCCCCGCTGCCCGGGGGAGGGCACCGGGTCCCGCCCCGCCCCTGCCGTCGCTTCACTGCCGCGGGAGGCGGGCGGCGCGTGCGCGGGCGGCGGCCATGGCGACCTTCTTCGGGGAGGTGGTGGTGGCCCCGTCCCGGGCCGGCCTGGACGAGGAGGAGGAGGCGCGGGAGGAGACGCCCGAGGATCGGGAGATCCGCAGGGAGATCGAGAAGAAAAGGTACCGGCAGCGCGGGAGGCTCAGGGTGGAGATCAGGGCGAGGTTCCTCCCCCTGAGGGTGCTGGGCACTGCCCAGGGAATGGGCACGGCCCCGAGGCTGCCGGAGCTCCTTTGGCCAGCGCTGCCAGGGATGCCCAGGGTGGGGTTGTTGGGGTCTGGGCAGGGCCAGGAGCTGGGTTTGGATGGTCCTTGTGGGTCGCTCCCAGCCCGGGCTGTTCTGTGGTTCTTTCCCCAGGGAGATCGAAGTCCTGTGGAGCTGTGCCGAGGAGCCCCTGGTGTGCTCCAGGTTCATCGTGGCCATCGGGAGGAACGCTGCGGGTGCGTGCAGAACCGGAGCTGCTGGCTTTGGGGGAGGCAGAAGGTGGCAGGGAGGTGTAAATATGCCAGGACATTCCCTGCTCCAAGCCCCAATGTCCAGCCTGGCCTTGAGCAGTTCCAGGGATCCAGGGGCAGCCACACCTGCTCTGGGCACCCCCACCCTCCCAGGGAACAATTCCTTCTCAAAATCCCATCCAACCCTGCCCTCCTTGAGTTGAGTTCATTCCCTTTTGTCCTGTCATCCCATTACCTTTTGAAAAGTCCCCCTCCAGCCTTCTTTAAGCCCCTCTGTTTACTGAATGTGCAGCTCCTCATTTAGCAGCAGAGGTTAAACCTGGAGGCAGCTGAGATGTCCCAGAGGAAGCTGAAGTTACTCTGTGCATGTAAAACACAGTTACTGTTTCAGCTGTTTACTCCTCTTGAAAATGGGTGTATTTTCAGTTGAACAGGAAAAGTGAAGTGTGTTTTAGTGTGGGATTTTAGTTAGGACAATCTCCCTTTTCCTTTACCTGGCTTTTGTTTGGTAAACTCTCTGCCACTTTATTAATTAGCAAAAGTTTTGATCTAATAGTGCCCAGAAGTCTTGCTTGCATTTAAGTGACATTTAGATGACATTTAGATTTTATCAAAGTTAACTTTGCTAATATGTTTGGGTTTTGTTCAGGTTTTTCTTTGAAAAATAGTAAGAGGTATTTTGGATCTGTCTTCTGTAGCTTTTGACAGGAATCTGATTTATGAACATTTTTGCCACACTCTTGCCTCTGTTTTTTTCTAGAATCAGTGTAATGGCTTTGCCTTGCTGCTTCAGTGATTTTTGTTTTTAATCTGCTATGTCAGAAAGTATTGAGAAACTTAATATCTCACATCCTTAATCAATAAAGAAATTGAAGTTGGCCGTAATGCTGTAATTCCTAAGAACAAGTGATTTTTGTGCTAGGGATCTGTATATGTTGAAATCTCTTCATCTTTTTAAATTTGAGTACAGTAGGGCTAATCACATTGCTGATGTTTCTTAGATTTGGTCAGTAAATCTAAGTTGATAAAAATGAGTTATTCTTTCTTCAGATTGCAAAGGAATAATCTAATTTAGTCCAACTATTTATTTGTAAAACAGAGGTGTTATTCTTTATAAATTAACAGTATTTTTAATGGGTTTTGCAGCTTTCCTGTCATCTTTTATCCTGGATTCTGTGTGCTGGGAAGTGGTTGGAGTTGTGAAGCTATGGAATGAGTGGTGCAGAACATCCAGCACCACAAATGTCCTGCCCACAGACTCTTTCTGTTTGTTCTACAGATTGATATCAGATCCCACAGTAAGTGACTTAAGCATTAATTCCTCTGTGGTTTGGCTTTCTGAAAAAGAGAGCCTTCATCCACCCCCAAACAAGGCACTGCAGGATCATGGGTTAATCTCCTAAGTGGCCTGAAGGGTTAATTCTCACTAACACTGTGTGAAGTTCTGTCTGGAGCTCAGCACAGAGATGTCACAGCCTCGTGGCTTCACTGCATTTGTGAGCAAAAAAATCCTCATTGAAACAGAGTTAAAGAAACCCAAAATAACTGAACAAATTATTGTTTGCACCCACATCACCCTTACAGGTGATGCTGAGCTGCTGTTGTGCCCTTTGAACCACTTGCTTACACAAGTTTTTGCTTTTTTTAAGGTTTTATTGTGCCAGTGTAGTTGCTACGTGGCTGAGGATCAACAGTTCCAGTGGCTTGAGAAGGTAAAACTGGCAAGAAAATAGATGGAGTAATAAAATCCTGAGGGTGGGGAATCTTCCTCTGTGATACTTTAACCATGACAGTGTTAAATAAGTTTCCCCTGTGGTTTTCTTTTATTAAATATTCAAAAGTTGATAAATTTACTCTCTGCAGGATCTGTGAAATCCCTTTCTAGATGCTGCCAGCTGTATCTGCTGTAAGCTCCCAGCTGAGTGCAGTCACTCCTTCTGGACACTTTCAGTTTTGTTGGCCCTTAACCACTTCCCAAACCTTTTTCCTGCTTGCTTTTCGTTTCCCATGGCTTATTTCAGCTGCATTTCACCTCTGGCAGAATTTTTCCTTCAGAAAACCAACAGCGATTTGTCCCAGCTGCCAAAGGATCACCAGACAAACCAGTTGTGGAGCTCCTGGTGGATGGTGTCAGCTGCTGGGTGTGGTCTGTGCCTTTCCCAGGGGGGAACTGGAGGGGAAGGAGCCTCCCAAGCAGCATTTGTCCCATTTCTTCCCAGATTTAACATTCCCAGGGCCTCACCCCAGCATCATCCAGGTGCAGGAGCACTGCTGGCTCAGGGAAGTCCCTCCAAATATCATTTTGATTTTAATAAGATGAAGCCAAGGGATGAATGTTCCTCCTCTTGATTTTCCTGATGAATTTGGGTCACTGCTTTGCCTGCAGGAATTGTGGCTTTTTTTGTCTTGCTGTCTGTCTGCTCCCTCCCTGCCTGCCTTTAAATCTCTGCTGAGCTGATGGACCAGCAGGGATTCTAAAGCTGGGCTTAGAGATAAGTACAGCTTTGCTGGAGGATCATGGCTCGTTTGGAAGTTTAAAAACCCTGAGACCTCAGATGTTTTGCTGTAATCCACACATTCCTGCACTTCATTTAAAGTGGGATTGCAGAAGTAGGATGGCTGGGGGGTTGTTGTCTTCCCCAGTTGTTTGTGGATATGTGTGATTTCCAGCGTGGGTGTTCCTTAACAGCAGGAGTGTGGTTGTACCAAGTCAATGTTCCTGAGTATTTTTAGATTTTTTTGGTTATTAGTATTTTTAAATGTGCAGCAGAAACAACATGCTGCCAGTCTTTCTGCTTTTCATGTGAGTTGCAGCCCTGTTTGGTAAATCCTGATTGACTGAGCATCTCCCATCTCCACAAGTCAGATCTTTACATCTGGGTGGGTTTTTTCTCTAAGGATCACTGACAAACCAGAACACACAGGTTGGAGTACTGCAGCCATGAATTCCAGCCTGTGTTCCCTACAAAGCAAGTGAAAAATATGTGGGCATCTGAATATTTCTGTCAAATTTCTGTCACAGTTGGTGACACAGTGATGGGAGGGCACAGGCAGCTTCCCTGCTGGGATTGGTACACAGACAGAAACAGGCAAGTTTCTGTCACAGTTTCCAAATTCTCTATTTCCTTTTCTCCTGTTGGTATTTTGTGATGGTCAGAAGGTTTTGTACTTCAAAACTCTGTTCTTTAAAGATGAGAAAGAAAATTTAGGATTCTCTTTCTCAATTCAACTTGAATAGAATGAAATAAAATCTGTGCATTTAAAATAAAGTCTCTTACAATATTGGAGGACATCTGGGGAGCACAGTTTTCATTTCAAATGTTATGCAGCTCAGTGAACTGCTTGTTTTTATTTGGAATCCTTTTTCTTTCTACAGTCACCATTAATTAAAGCAGTAAATCTTATTATATTGAATACAAAGTGCTGGAAACCTAAAACCTCTCCAGAAGAGCACTTGACTTGGTAAATATGCCTGCTGTTATTTTGGGGTTTTTATCTCCATCCCAGGAGCAATGCCTGACAAATTTCTACCTGAAGGCTGTGATTGAAACTGGTCTTGGTCCTGGAAACCTGAGTTCAAGTGCCCTTTGCTCTGAAATTGAAATGAATCTTTGATGTTCCTCTGCTTTTATTGTGAGAAGAGAACTTTTGCTGATGTATTTTTTTTTTTAATTTCAGGTTTTTGGCTCCATGCAGAAGAAAGGCTTGCAAGTCACCATCCTTTCCACGTGTCCTGTAGCTGATTATAAAACTCAGGAATCCACTCTGACACTTGTATCTCCATTCCTGAAAGCCTTGAAGACCAAAGAATTCCAGGAGCAGGTCTGCTGCCCGCTGCTGGAACAGCCCAACATTGTGAGGGACCTTCCTGCTGCTGGTACTTTGCAATTTCAATTATTTCCACAATTCCCCCTGAGGAGCATCCCTTTGCAATTAATATATTTGCTTAATTGTGGGAACTGGCTGACAAGTCAGCTTTTTAAAAATTAATTACTGACAGGTTCAATCTTACACATTGCCCTGGAAAATAGGGACAATTTCCAAACCAGCCACAAATCATTTTACCAGTTATGTGTGGGACAGAAGTACTGGGAAATTCTTCAGCAGAGCCTTACAAAGCATATTGTACAGTGGGGTTTTTTAGAGATTTTACTTAGTAATTAAGTTTTTTTAGGAATTATTTTCAACTGAGCATCCAAAATAAAAGCTCATAAAGTCCTTTGTGTATATAACAGGTAGGGAAGCTTGCACAGGTCTACTGATCAACCTCATGGAAAAGTTAGGTTCAGTTTTATTATGTAATTTATTAAAAACCTTGAGTTTTGCATTCCAGAATCCCTAATGGAAAAGCTTGTCTGGCAGGAGCTAAAAGTGGATGATTCTCTCTTGTTCACATTCCTTTTTATTGGGTTTTTTTGGGGGGGGGATTTGGTTGGGTTTTTTGCAGATGTTGCTATTATTTTTATTTATTTTATTTTTTATTAAATATTTAATAATTTTTTTTTAATATTTTATTAATTTATTTTTAGGTACAGCCTCCAGGTAAGGTATGTACCAGGAAGAAACACCTGCATTTAACTAATTTTTGATTTTAACTAATTTACCTTGTGTAGCTTGGGGATGAGGAGTGGCTGCTCCAGCCGTCAGCATCCTGAACTAGTAATTAAACTCCCATGGGTTTAAAATTCTTGATTTTTATACACAGAAGAGAGATCCCTTTTGTGCTGAGTTTAACAGAGGTTTCCTTTTGCCCTGTGTCAGTTCTGAGCTACTGCCAGGTGTGGGGGATCCCTGCAGTGCTGTACCAGTGTTACACTGATGTCATCAAGCTGGACACAGTGACCATTGAAGCCTTCAAACCTCTGCTCTCTTCTAAACTCCTGAAGAGTTTAGCCAAGGTAAAATTCCACATTTAAAATTAATGGAAGCTTTTGTCTGTTTTCCTGTGGTGATTGCATCTGAAAAGGCAGAAAAATGCAGATTTTAATGACAGTGCTTTGTACCTGCTGTAACATCTGTGTGGCTTAGAAATAATGAATCTACAGTTTCCTTCAAAACTTCATTTTGAATTTTCAGGCTCTTCTAATGGTGTGAATATATCAGGGAGGGGTTTCTTGTGCTTGTGTAAGCTGCAGTTTCCTTTGGAGTTGCCTCATTTAAAACTTTTAAGCTTTTTGTTGTATGTTTTTTTTAATTATTTTTACGTTTTATGTTCATATACCAGATGGCTCTGTTCTAGCTCTGTATCTGCCTCTCTTCTGGTATACAGAAAAGTTTCTGAAAATAACCCATTTTGACCTGTAACTTCTTTTTGGAGCTAAAAGGCCAAATTTCTGAAGAAATTTTTACACTAATCTAGCAGCTGTGAAATCCAGCCTGGCCTTCAAAACTTCAGGGACGGGGCAGCCACAATTTCTGTGTGCCCCCACCCTCACAGTAAATCCCACTGCTCCCGTAAATTCCCATTGCAGCTCCTAAAATGAATGTTTTACTCTTTCTGAAATGTTTTTAATTTCATTTTAGTTGGTTGGGAACACTTTGAACCCAGATTTAAATGCCCAGAGAGGTCTGTGTGTACTGAGGTGTTTATTTCAGTTCTAAAATCAGTTTTCAGTGCAGCTTGTTCTGTTCTGCTGAATAAGTCTGAGTAAGGCATAAATATTTAAACTCTGAAGGAGAACAATGACAGACTCTTCCCCTCATGTCCAAGCAAGGAGGAATGCAAAATAATAAATCCCATTTTCTTGCTGCACTGCAGATTCCTGTGGATAACTTCATTCAGAAGACCTGAGTTTCGCTCAGTTAATATCTTAATAAAAGTGATGCTAATATATTTAATTAATCTAATTAAATAATAGATAATTATTTAATTATACTACCTAATAAAAGTTAGTTAATATCTTAATTAAAAGTGGTGTTCAGAGTAATGAAAATGGGGCCAGAGGCCAGTGGGGCTCTTGCTTTATTCCCAGCACTGTGGGTGATGCTGATCCTCTCTTCCTTTCCCCAGGATGCCTCTGAAAGCACAAAGATTTTGAAGAAGTTCCTGACAACCAGTGAAACTCACAATAATATCTACATCTGACAAGGACAGTTATGCTGCACTTTTGTAAACTCCAGTTTCTTCTCTAGAGGACTCCTGGGATTTTATTTTTTTTTCCTTTAAAAGTAGAATAAATTCCACTTTGCCACTCATTTTTGTTGCTTTTAACTTCATCACTGAACACCCTTCTGCATGGCTTGGGAAGACTTTTCTGGAGTGATTTTAGGAAAGATCTTGGATATGAAAAGCAACTCCTTTTTCTCCTCCTGAAAGGATTGTTTTACCTAAAAATAATCCTTTTATATTTCAAAGAGGAAAGTACGAATAAGGAATTCTGTCTGTATCTAACAAGACCTTTCCCTTTTTTACTTTATTTTGAGATCTGAAGATTTTTGTAATATTTGATGCTCTTCATAGCTGTGATCAAGCAAATGCACTCTTTGTCCTTTTCCATCCACAGAGAATTTTGCTTACGTTTATTCATGGCTCCACATGCCCTTTTTAATGTATATATTGATACAAAATGCAGTAATAAAGTGTGGTAAATGCCTTTAAAACTTGCTAGTGAAAAATAACCTCTCCTGGCCAGAGGAGCTGCCAGGATCACAGGCTGCTTCAGCTGGATTTGCCAGGGCAAACTGATGTAATCCACTTTAAAACACCAAAATTTGGGCAATGATAGGAATAATAAAAGATCTCTTAGGCAGACCATGTGATTTTTAGAGGAAAGTAAAAGGTTTTAAAGTGTCTTCAGAAAATTCTCTGGAAGCTGGTAATAATTTCAGCAGTTTATGTCAAGTATTAACTGGGAGTGAGGTGCAGTTCTGAGTTGTGCTCTGTTTAATTTAACATTTTGTTTAAGAAAATGGTGTTAAAGTATTGATTTCCTCCCAGGTAATGCTGTTCTCTGCTGGGTGCAGCTTTGATTTACACTGGATGCTCAGTGGATATTTCTGAACAGTGTTTTCCTTCACAGAACTGTTACTGATTTAAATTTCAGTTCAGGTAATTACAGATGAGCACATCTTGCCTAAAGTGGTGCTGGATTTTGGAACTGGATTGTGGAACAAATTATGAAGCTTTGTTGGGGTTTTTCCCCCCATTTCTGTCCATCCTTTTAATTCAAAAATTTGTTTTACATGTGATCTGAGCTGAGAATTCTGTTGTTTTGAAAGTTGGCTGCACCATTTTCTTACTTTTACATGTTTGGTTCATAATAAATAAAGCAGGTAACAAGAAATCTCTTTAATAGTAAATTATGCAGACCCTTAGAGGAATTGTGAATGTATTTCTGGTATTGGTGTGGTCACCCAGGCAGTTTGCAGTGTTTCAAAAGAGTTACTACATTATATTTAACTCAGCTTTTACTACCTGGCTTTATGCTGGGGTGTGAGAATGCTGCTAAACACCTTGAATAAAGGTGGCGAACAAAACCATGGCAGCTTGGGAGATGAAATCTGACTGAAACCTGATGTTCTGGCAGAATTCCTCAAGGGTTCACTGTTCTTGGTTGAAAGCTCTCCATAGCAGGAAGTGTTTGGGTGGGATGTAGTGGAGAAGTCCTGTAGGGCAATGAAATAAGAGATCTTAATTTAAAATTCTACCTTTTCCCATAATTTGATGTAGGAAGCTGCTCATATTCACCCCTTAAATATTCTGGAAGCCTCAGAACTAATGATGAACTGTGTCTCTCATCAGATGTGAGTGTTGGCTGAAGGTTTTTTTTCCATATTTGAATGTTGCTGCCTTTTTTTATTTTCCCTGCTGTGCTCTCCAGTATCTACCAAGAGCCTGCAGTGAGGCTTTCTTGTTTCCTAACAGCTGCTTGGTGTAATCCTTGTAGGAGTTCACAGACTTCAGACTTGTCAAATGTGGCAGATGGCTTCAGAGCTTTGGGGGGAGAAGCTTGAAATGAGATTGTTTCCTGAGGTATTTTCTAAATGCAGATTGTGAAACCAGAGTAAACTGTGAGACTGGAAGAGGGTTTTTTCCCCCACTTTTTAAAGACATTTAAGTCATTTATTACCTTTTTTTAGATAAGACTGATGTGTCTTCTGCTGAATGCCTTCCAAACCAAGGGCTCTTCTCAAGTCCACTCTGCTTTGTCACACTGCAGAATTTATTTGGTGGGCAGAGGTGTTTTCCCATTCCTGAAGGCTCTGACTCCTTGGTGATGTGCCTGACCTAAAAGTCCTGGATTCAAGGTGCATTTTATGGAGGCTCCTTTGCTTTTGCCTTGGAAGCTGTTGGAGTCTGTGCAGTGCAGGCCACAGGTGTGAGAGCAGGGCTGTGCAAAGGTAAAGTCCAAGCCAGGTTTGGGCTGGAAGGGACCTTAAAAATCATTCATCCCACCCCTGCCATGGGACACCTTCCACTGTGCCAGGCTGCTCCCAGCCCCAGTGTCCAGCCTGGCCTTGGGCACTGCCAGGGATCCAGGG
>JAYDZK010000001.1:112003939-112019936 GCA_034509185.1 Euphonia xanthogaster
ACTGACTCCTCAGAGTCTGACACAGCTGATGGTGATTGGTCATTAATTAAAAACAATTCACATGGAACCAATCAAAGATGCACCTGTTGGTAAACAATTTCTAGACTACATTCCTAAGCACTCAGATAATTATTGTTTTCATTCCTTTTTGAGGCCTCTCAGCTTCCCAGAAGAAAATCCTAAACAAAGAGGATTTTTTCAGAAAATATTATAGTGACAGGGAGGCACCTCAGCTGAGACACAAAGCTGTAAATATCCAGGGAAAATCACCAGAAATCACCATCAGCCAGCACAGCTAGACCCAGAAAGGATGTCTGTATCCAGAGGTTTCCACAGGTTGGAGCTCACTGGCTGGCTTCCCCTAAAGCAGATTAAGGAGCTCTGGCACTGTCCTCAGGGTTGGGCTTTGGAAGTGGCAGGCTCTGCCAAGGGGGTGATGACAAACACCTTGAGAGTGATAACATTTTAAGCCACCAGTCACTTCTGCAACAGCTGAAGGCTACCTAGGATCTATTTAAGAAGACAGTGAAAAGCAGCACCCTTTTATCCTGGAAGCTCTCCATGCTGCCAGTGATTAGGAATATTAATGAATATCAGGGGAAGGAAACACTAATGATACGTGTGAGAAACAACTGCTCACTTTGAAAATTTAAAAAGGTTTATTAAACCTAAACAAAAATACAACAAAGGACTGCATAAGGAAAAAGCTGCAGTGCTGGGAACTGCCCCTCGTGTACACCATGTGGCCAGTTCATCTTGAAGCTGGATGCTCAGTCTTTTGTACCCGTGGGGGTTGCATCAGCAGCCCTGGCCCCTCCCAGGGTCTGTCAGTCAGCTCTTCTTTGCCATTTATCAGTGGAAACTGCTTTCTTGTCACTGGATGGGAGGTCAGGTGTTGCCATGCCTCACCTCCTAAGCACCAAGCTTTTCCATCTCAGCTGCCCCAGGCAAGGGACACCTGTGCAGCTTCTTTGTGCCTGTCCTAGACAGCCCAGACTGTCTGATGGCAGCAATGCAGGGGGAAAGGGAACTGTGGGGAGAGCAGAGGGCATCTAAACTACAATAACATAACCATACATCACTAAAGCTTTTATTAATATTCACCCAATAGTGATCCCTTAATTGTGAGAGCCAATCATCTCATTATCGATCTGTAACAGCAGCCTCTGACCATGCCCTGAGCACCAGCCTGTCCATCCATCCCGCTCCTGCAGACACAGGAGTGAAATAAGTGTTTAAATTCCAGTGGGAGGCTGTCAGAGCCCTCAAACCCTTCTCATTGCTGATGGCAATTAAGGGATTGTGCCTTCCCACTCACCCTGCCACAGGGAAAGCAGGTGTTCTCCTTTTACCCACTGTAAACACATCCACGGGATTGGGTGACTGCAACAAGGTCATGCAGGAAGCTGTGGCTGGACTTGGGAATTTTGGTGTGGTTCTGGCAGCCCTGGCCTGCCTCCCTGCTCATGGGCAGACTGCCTGCCCCAGTAATGATAATAAATAATAATAAATAAGCAAATTTGCATCTTCTAAGTGCCTGTTGCGTTACTGAGCTCGGGGATTTGCATTGCTGCCTCAAGTTCCTGATTTCTATTATTAGGTCTATTACATATCTCTGTGTGTTGAATTTGCCATAGTAAGAGATAATAAAAGATGTAAAGACATCTTTTATTATATCCCCAGACATTATTTTAATGTGACTGTGCAGCAAGGGTATGAAAGCTGTGCTTAAACCAGACTATTATTTTAATATATCCATTTCAGCAAGCTCTAAAATCCAGAAAGGAGCTATAACTAGACTGCATATCTGAACTGAGTCTCACTGTAAATGAATTGGGAGAAAATTGGGTAGGAACACGGCTGAATGAACAGGGAGTGTTGGGTAATTCCATTTTGATTTCCTTCCATTTGGTGGATGTGTGTTTCTTCAGCTGCTGTGTGTCAACACGGGGTATTTCACAACCAGTTCTTTACTGGTGTGCGTGCAGACCTTTCTCCTTGCACATCACAACACCAGGGCTTTGTTTGCCTGCCCAGGTTGTTTGGAGAGTGTCTCATTGGATGGAGGAAGAGCATGCCACAAGCTCTCACTTGTTGAGCAGGCAGAAAATGTAACTCTGCCAAGGCGGGGCATGGCAGGAAGGAATGGGCACGCTGATCATCCCAAGGTGTTTATCTGAAGGGCATTCATTCTGCAAGTCACTCCTCTTCCCCTGGGAAAAAGAGATGCTTCCTCTGTAGTGATGTTTAACTCTTAAGATTCCCATTTACAGTTTTTTACAGGGAATATCCAGGAAAAGTTGTCCATTTTACCAGGTTAATCAGGATGGTTCCATTCCACACCAGACATCCCTTCTGATGCAAAAGCATCAGCATCCCTTCTGATGGTGAAACACCTTTTCTTTCATCCTTTTAACAACAGTTTCCTTCCTTTGCAACATCTGATTTCATTAACAGGGATGCTGAGTCTGTTTTGGAGTGAATTTTCAGCTGAGGTCTTTCCCAATCAGTTAAAATGTTTTGCTGAAAAAAAAGTGTGCAAAACAAATCCCGAGGGAAAAGCCAGACCCATCCTAAATAAACTTTGCTGAACAGGAGATTAGATTTCAAGTAGTAACAGAGTTTATAATAGAGAGTATTTGCTCTAAGGGTTGCCAAGGATAAATCATGTCAGGAAGGAGAAAAGCTCACTAGGTAACAGAATGAATAGAGGAGATCTTGGGAATAGGGGAAGAAAAGGAAAGCACCACGAAATGAAGCTGGACAAAGAAAGGGAACACAAATATAGGAAAACAGGATAACAGTTGTGATAGGGAACTGGATAAAGAGTATTAAACCAAAAATCCACTCATATTTGTGCATATAATTAAGGAAATTTACTGATCTGTTCTTGCCTTCTCTTTGCATGTGCCAGTCATGAGTTTGGCCAGCTGAGCCATAATGCCACCAACACTGCAGGTGCCAGTGTCTGCAAAAACAAATGGAAAAATCAGTGTTAATATTAGCACTGGGTCTACTTGCCTTTCCCTCCAGCCAGGAAATGGAAACAATGGCACACAACTTTATGTGGCCAACAAAACTTTGTTGCCAACAGCAAACAGTCCCAGGGAACAGCTGGAGAACAATTGATGGATGCTGAGTAGGAGATTGCATCACTTTGAGTCATGAAAGTGTGGATGGAAATAGACCTGGTGTTGGTTATTCCAAGGATAGAAAGTCATGGTGTCGCTGTTTTAGCTGACATAAACAGGCAAACACCTTCAGCCGGGGGGAAGTGGGGTTAATGGTGATGTGGAGGGAAGAAAAATCAGAATTTGAGGGATACTGTGAAGGCAGAATGATTGATGGGGGGATGAAACAAGGGAATTTGGAAATCTGTTAAGAAAACTGGCATCACACTTCTGTCTGTGCTCTTTGCAACTGTAGAAGTGCTCAGGGGCTGGACAGCGAGCTGTTTCACCAGTGTGAGGACAGCTGGCCTGCCCCTTCCTTCCTCAGGGATGAACTTTTCATGGTGTTTACTCTTCTCCAGCAATGCTGCCTCACTGCATCCTTTTCTCTGCCTCCTCAGACGATGGGGGACTAAAGATAGGAGCTCTTTCCTTCACAGTTCCTTGGCAGCTGGCAGCGAATGAGCCCTGTCCCTGCAGATGTATTTTTGGTTCAGTTATTCCCTCGTTTGTGTTTCACTAATCCTGAGTCCTGTTATCTCCCAGCCTCTGGCTCCCTTCACCTGTGCAGTGACTGTGACTGCCCAGGGTTTCACCCTGTTCCAATAGTTTGCCATGCCCTGAATTCTTAGAGGGCCCTTGTGCTTTTTTTCTCTCTCCTCACTCCACTACTTTAATTTCTGAGGATTTCCATTGGATTTCTAAGGCCTTTGAAATGTCCTTCCCTGTGATCTGCCCTGCAGCACTCCTTGCCAGCCCTGCCTTGGAGGTAGGGGACAGAAATGCTGCTCCTGAGGTGTTTTTTGGACTGATTCTCAATGAAAGCTTCAAGAACACCTGGCAAGTGTAGCCAAAATAGTGCAGTTTATTGGTGGGGCAGTGCATAGCAGCAAAACACGTGTGGTACCTCCTGCTGGTGGCTGAAAAAAGGAAAACCACTTTGATGAGCTCTTAAAAGGTTGGTTTACTTTTACAGATTCCACAAAAAACCCTCTCTGCAGCCAGAAACTGAAATACCACTCTGTCCACCGAGGCAGGATTGACTCTGTTTGACTTGAGGTGTGTAACAGAGGCACCCTGGATCACACCACCCTCCTTCTTGGTGTCTCTCTTGACTATAGAGGGAATTTGGTCAGCTAATTTTGGCCTTGAATCACACCCACAGCAGATGACTAATGCTGCCCTAGACAGAGATTTCTACTTTAAACCCTCACTGGATGGGCTTCGTGCCCTTCTCTTGGCAGATGAGCTGCTGGCACTGCCCAGAGTTGTAACTCAGGTGACCTTGGCCAGGCCAGTGTCCCCTCCCTCTCATCCCTGCCAGGCTAGGAAAGCTCTCCTGGCCTGGGACAGCACAGCTGCAATGCCAACCACTTCTCTCCATGGATTATTTACTGCTCCCCTCCCTGCCCAGTGGCTTCCCAGGTGGATGGTGCCTGTGGGGGCTGGCCAGGGTGTGCTCCTGTGGCTTTTTGGGAAACCAAGTGGTGCAGAGCAGGAGCTCCATCCAGCTGGAGAGACTGGAAAGAGGGAGGGGAAGGGCTCAGAGCTCTCTGAGGCTTCCCCCCAGCCTGTGGACAATGCCACCTTAGCCAGGTTTTACCCCAGGTTTCTTCAACCTCCACCTCGTGTTTCCCATTTTTCTTGCATCCAGATCTTTTACTTATTTGCCCATTTTTCCATAAATAGCCTAATGCTTGTCAAGTCCCAGCCTTGGAGGGGGGAAGGGTGGACAGAGCCCTGCCTGAGCACTCACTGCAATTCCCAGAGAGGAACCAGGTGGGAAAAGGGATAAAGGATGGGCAGAAGAGCTGAGGTGCCCCCTCAGTGCTGAGGCTGCCCAGGGGGAGGAATCTGAGATGCCCAATCAGCAAAGATCCCTGAGCAGCCAAGGGTGTCTCCCAGCCACTTCTGGCCCATTTCCCCAGTTAATCTCTTTTCCAGCAGTGTTGTCACACCTTCCCATTCCCCTTTCTCCCAGCCACCTGAGTTTTCCAGCTCTTTGTGGTGAGGATGTAATTATTTAAATTGCTCTCCATAGTTACAGGCAGGCTGTAAAAGCAAGAACCTGAACCAGTGCCCCAGCCTAGATAATGTGCCCTAGAATCTGAAACCCTGAACTCCAGCACAGGTACATTTGATACCTGTGGCATAGATATGCAATCAGATTTCTGCTGATCCACCAGAATTCCTGAAAAAGTTTCTAGTGCTCTTGGGTGTATTATCCCCTGCTTGGTTTCCATGCACAGGGCTGCAGCCGTGTGTCCAAACCCCGGGTCTGACACCTGGGTGGGAGCTACAGGAGAGTGACATGAGGAGAAGTGGGATTGCTGCTCATTAAAAAAATAAAAAGTCCCTTGAGCACACATTCAAACCCAGCTTTTGAATTGGAAATGAGTGAAGACAAAAAATACCTAGAAAGCCATGGAAGTGTGGCCTGTTCAGAGTTTCCAGCTGTAAAGTGCTTGGAATTCTGAGCCAGGCAGGGAAGCTTTGGTGCTGCTGGAGGGCACACCTTGTGCCAGCTGGGCTCTGCTCACCTGTGCCAGCCCAGCTGCCAGGGGGTTTGGCAGGAATGGGAGCTTAGGTCTTTTGCCAGCTTGTATAAAAGCTATTCCCGACAGAAAAACAATGAAGTTGATATTTTTTCCTGCCTGGGAGCCATTAGGGAAAGTCAGAGCAGTCCTTTTACAGCCAGGCTTCCCTTTGATGGCCACCTTCCTTATCAGCACAGCTCTGCCAAGCTGGAGATACTCAGGCTTTGGTGTTTGAGATCACAGAGCTCAGAAATGACTGGAAGTGTGTAAGAGCTGGGACAGCAACTGCAGCTTTCTTCTTTCCTTGAGTCAGCTGGCACTTTATCCTCAGGCAATGTCAATTAAAAATTCAAACAGGCAGGCAACTCAGTGTGCAAAACCCCATTTATTCTGTGAAAGAGCAAGCAAAGACCTGGCTTTTGGGGCTAGATCCACTTGAGGGTTGGAGGACTGGAGATGGGAAGGTTGTAAATCCCCCCTCATGGCAGCCAAACCACCCAGGAGCTCTGCAGAGTCCTCTCCCCTTTTTCACACTCGCTGTTTACAGAGCTGAGCTCCAGCACTTCCAGCCCAGCCAGCAGAGGAGATCCAGGCTGCTCTCAAAGCTGGGCGTTTCCACACCATGGCTTGTGGAAAAGCAGCCCTAACCCAAGTCCCTGGCAGGAAACATTTCTTACTCATGCTCTACTCAGAAGTTACTCTGGCCTGGCAGCCAAGCTGATGGAGAGCAAACACCTCTGCCAGCAGCAGGGATGGGCTCCAGGTGTGAGGGTCCGTGGGTTATGGGCTCTCATAAAGGGAAAGGAGGCTCAGGAGCTACCAGGCTCAGCCCTGTGGTCCCAGACAAGCTGCTTTCACTTTGTTTCAGTCTTTCCCACCCAAGAAAAGAGAAAAATATTTGCTCACCTCCCCCGCTGGGCTGTTGGGAGATGGCAATCAATGTCTGCACAGTGCTGCAAACATAGAAGGTGCTAGAAAAATGTGGAGCCTCCATGTTCCCAGCAGCATATTTGAACATTGCAGGAAAGGGAAATAGGGTGCTCAGACACTTGTGGGGTGAGCACGACAGGTTTATTGCAGGCAGGAATGTTTAAACTCACAAACACAGGGGGTGCCAAAATGGGTTTATGAGGAGGTGATGGACTGCAGGCACTTCATAAAGCACAGCCCTGCTGACCAGTGGCACTGGGGGAGAGCTGGATGGCTGACCTGAGCAGGCTGTCACATCTGTCACCCTGCCAGGGGGCTGGGCAGGGGTGAGGGAGTGTGGAAAGGAGGGTGATGTGTCCTAGGAGTCACCTCTGAGCAGAGCCAGAGCAGAAAAGTGGGTGCCACAAGCCCTTGCCTGCAGACACTCATTATCAGGGACGTGTGAGAGGTGTCTGTGCTCCTGCAGGGCTGGTGAGGGCTGCAAGTGCCACCACTTCAGCAGCCTGCAGAGCTGGCACTGCTCCTGGGGACATGCTGGCTGCTGTGCTGAGCCCCCTGAGCGTGCCCTCATCCCTCTGCAGCTCCTGAAAGGTGCCTGTGCTCAGCTGGGGCTGGGCTCTTTCTGCAGCAGCACTGACACAAGCAGAGCACACAGCCTCGAGCTGCACCAAGGAAAATACAGGCTGGAGAGCAGGGAAAAGGTTTTCCAGCAAGGGGTAGAAAGTTCTGGAATGGCTGCCTGGGGAGGTGGTGGAGTCCCCATGGCTGGGTGTGTTTAACAAAGCCTGGATGGGGCACTGGGTGCCAGGGTTTAGTTGAGGTGTTGGGGCTGGCTTGGACTCGATGGGCTTGAAGGTCTCTTCCAACCCAGGGATTCTGGGATTCTGTGAGGAAGGGGACAGGAGCCATTCCCTGCTCTGCTTTCCTGGCTCTGCAGGGTCACTGTCCCAGCACACTCAGCCTGAGGCTGCACAGTTTGGTCCAGGCTGTTTCCCAGGGTAGGTACCCAGCTGGACATGGCCATGTGCACATTCTTCCATGAGTTCTGTGGTGGTGACAGGGATTTCATGGGGTGGGTGGTGTGATGGAGGAGTAATGCAATGATTGACTCTCACAATTAACGGACAAATATCATGGATATAGGTTAAGAAAAGTTTTATAGATTTATAGTTATGTTGTACCCCCTCGCGTGGTTATCAAGGGACAACAGGAGTTGGGACATCTGGGAGGGTTGGCTTGTCACTATGGAACACCTGACCTCCAGTCAGGATTTGAGGAGGAGATCTCCACCACTGGACAGCAAAAAAGAAGTTGATGGACAAAACTTTGGGAGGAGTTAAAGAGTTTAAAAAGGGAATAAACTTCCATTGTGGGGGAGCTGAGCACATGGCAGGGAAAATCTTTTGCTCCCAGTGCCGTAACCTTTTTTCTTTATTCAGTATTCTGTTGTATTTTTGATAAGGTTTAATAAACCTTCCTAAACTATGAAAAGTGAGTTGCTGTTTCTCACAGTGGCACTCCTGGCAAGGGGCAGCCCAACAGCCTTGTCCCCAGGCACCACAGCTCTCCTGAAAGGGCAGAAAATGCTTTGAGGGAAGGGGAGATGCACTGATGCCCCCCTGCCCCGGGAGGCACTGGGTCAGGCACTCAGAGGGACAGGGAGACAGCCAGACCTGGGGCTGTCACAGAGCCACTTCCCTGGGCTCAGGGACCAGCAGGACACTGCTCCCCAGCAGGGCCTGGCAGCCAGAGCCTCCCCATAGCAACAGAGACAAACAAACCCCGGGGCTGCAGCGCAGCGATGACTGAAAGGAAAGGGTAAGGGAGCAGCCAAACTATTTTTACATTTCCGAACCACGCAGCACCAGCAGCAGCAGCTATTTTTTCCTTTTCCGTGCTGAGTGGTCATGGTGGTGTGCTGGGTGATATCCCCCCCTCCTTCCCCTGCCTGCTCTGAGCTGAAGTCTCAGCTCTGTCTGAGAAGTTTCACGTCTGTGGGTCTCTGGCTCATGCCCAGTGTTTGTTTCCTGACATCAATTCATAGTGTGAGTGTGCACACCCAAACATCTCCCTGGCAGAGCTGGGACGTGCATGCAGTGAGTGTGGATGCCCTCTCTGGGTTGTTACATCCCTCCAAGGGCTGGGGACAGCCTGCCAGCCCCCAGGCTGCAGGGGATCCAAGTGGCTCCGTGCCACCAGGTGCCACCTCGGACATTTCTGCTCCTTGGAGGCTTCTCCCAGGGGCCAAGCTTGGGCATAGGCAGTGGGGGTGGCAGGGAGGCAAGAGCTGGGTAGGAAATCTCTCCACACAACTCCTGGAGGTGTGGGAATGTTCCCTTTGGGAAGTGGAGACCCTCTGCAGCCCTTCATGAAGCATGGGAAGGGATGAGAACAGGGATGAGAAGGGATGAGAAGGGATGAGAAGGGATGAGAACAGGGATGAGAAGGGATGTTCTCCTTTCACAGCTGGCTCTGGGCAGGGGTTGGACCAGGCTCTGGTGGCTGAGGGCTCCCAGGTGGGGGTGGATTTGACTCACCTGCCTGGGCTGTCTCCATCACCCAAGGCTCCCTTTACTGGCAGCAGGAGAAATGAGTGTGTTTTGGGCATGAGTCAACTGGCCTAATTTTGCTTTCTGTCTTAGGGTAAGGTGAATTTCTCTGGATTTTCCTCCTCCTTTCTGTTGGCTGCTAAGGGACATTAGCCCAGATAAATTGATGCCTTCAGTGGGCTGATGAATGCCATGCCAAGTTAGTTACTGAGGGTTAGCTGCCCATGTGCCCTCCCCTAGCCTGGGCAAACATAACCTCAGTTGGCTTTGCTCATGCTGGAAGAAAGCCTGTCGGGATCCCTGAGTTGTGACAACTTATTTTTTATTTCAGCATGAAGAGAAGACAAAATTGTGGCTCAGAAACCAAAGGCCAGCAGTTAGGAAGCCAATGCTGCCATGTTCCCTCCTATTAATATGATTTTTTCTGTTAAAAGGTTCTTTGAGCATTTTGGTGGAAAGAGTTTCACAGCAATCCTCAATAACACAGAGGGAAGTGAAGGAATTCCTTCAGAGGTAGCTGTCTTTTTTCTGCCTTCATTTACTTTTACTTTTCCACCAGATTTACCCACCAGGCTGGAATCCATGGCCAGAAATGAGGGTATCCAGGATTCCTGGAGCTGCAGCTGCAGTTTATTCTGGGGTGGGTTTGGCTTAGGCCACCACTGTGTCAGGCAGCACGCAGACAGTTCCTGTCCCAATTCATCACAACAGCAGCAGCAGTTGCTGGTGCTGATCACACGTTTGATGTTTTCCGTCTGGAAACTCCTGGAGGATGGAGCAGCTCCAGTGAGCAGCCCCTGGGGCCAGAGGTGAAGCCCTGACCTGGAAAGGAGCCTTTGTGGGGTGGTGATTTATGGCCAAGTTGTGCAGTCATCACTGGGGGACATCAGAGCAGCTCCTGCCACAGTCGTCTCGCAGAAATCTCTCTTCTTGCTGGAAATTTGTTGTTTAAGGAGCTGTTGATCAAACCAGCACTCGTGTCTGGGCTTTGAACACCCCTGGAGGTCAAGTTTCAGCATGCAGCCAGGTACATGCTAACAGGCAACTGAATGAATGAATCAAAAGGAAAATTAATGAGGTTTCAAGCGTGGAGACAAGTCAGAGCCACGTCTTTACACCTAAATGCAAATTTGGCTCAACCCACCCCCCCCCCATCCCTGTGTGTTTGCCAAGGGGTTACAGCTCTGGCTCAGGGCTGGTTAAGCAATGGGGTAAAGCACTCTGTGTTCCTGCCTGGTGCCACAGACACATCAGCTGAGACATCCACGGCCTGGTGGTGTTTGGAGGAAGGGCTCCGTCCTGTTTGGGTGGGGATGTGTAGGAAATAAAGGAACAATAAACTCATTCTTCTTCGAATCGGCCCTTTGTTCTCTCCTCCTTGATGTGCTGGAGGAAAGTCCCTGCAAGTGCCATTGTTTTCCCAGAGTGTTTTTGAAGGCCTTCAGTGTGTTTCATTCCTCAGCTTAATTCAGCAGATTTATTTGTTTTCAGAATATTTCAGATGAAATATTCCAGGAGAAAGCCAAGATGTTAATTCTGTTTCTCCGCTTGCATTGGGAACCACCTCTGGAAGATTTTGAGGCTCCTTTGTTTGCATTGTAAGAGGTGTCTAAGAATGATTTGTTAATGACTTCAACCTAGAGAGTCCATAAAGAGGCAGAGGTGGTTGGATGGGGAAAATCATCCTTTTATGTCCATTACTCTTTGCTTTGTAGGCCCTGCTGGGGCAGTGCCTGCACTCCCCTGGCACTGTTCAGCTGACCTGCACCACTCCAGCAGGCTGTAATTCAGCAGTTCCCAATTTCAGCAGAAGACCAGCAGAGGAATGGAAAGGGTGGTCCTGCTGAAAAGCTCACAGCCACGCTGATATTCTCAAAGGGAATTTTTTCTTCTTTGGCTGTAGGTGTGCTGTACATCCGTTACACATCCTAAAGCAATTACAGGAGAAAGAAGCCATAAGAAGGGCTCTGTGCCCAAAACCTCACCTGTGTTTTCCAGCTGTGTTAGGGAACCTAAGAAAAGCCATTTCCTCTTTCCACAAACCATCTTTCTTTGAAGGCAGCTATGTGTGGAATAAAAAGTGGGTTTTTTTTCAGTGCTGCTGCAGAGCATTTAAGGAAAATATTAATAAGAAAGGTCTCCTTCAAAGGCCAGCTGAAGAACCCTTGAAGAAAAGTCTGCCCTCCACCACTTCAGGGACACTAGAAGTGTTGTTTTGCTGCCTCAAAAGCTGTCTGTGCTAAGGATTACAAAGGATGAGACAACTTTACCCTCTGGCCATGTTCCTGTTGGCGCTGTCACTGCACTCCTGCTCTCACCTGGGGATAAATCCTCTTCACTTCAGTGGCAGAGAGACAGAGACACGTTTCAGAGGGAGAAAAGCAGCAAGGACTGAGTTGCAGCTCTGTGGAGCACTGGAAAAAGTAGGAAAAAGTGGTTTAATACCTGGGAAGTGATGGGTCCCTCTGTCTGCCTACCCACACAAGCCCTGGCTCTCAGCATAACATAAAACAACTTTTTTTCTTTTTTTCCCAAAAAATCAACTCTATCAACAAAGTGGTGGTTGCATGTGATGTTGATGAGGAGCAGCAACAACAACAAAAAAATGGTTCTGAATTAAAACCTTTTGGGAAAGCTTGGCTTTGAGCTTGGAATTGGAGTCAGGAACATGTGTGAGCTTGCTGGGAGGTGATGTAAGTCTGGTGTGAAAATACACCTGAGGTGCTCCCTGGGGACTTTGTTAAGTGCTTCTTGTTCTGGGCTCTGATCTCCAGCAACAAGATCCGCGGGGATAAGGCAGGGCTTGCTTGCAGGGGAGCAGGAATGAGAATGTGCTTCAAGGATTATCCATTCAAAAGCTGCAGTGCCTGGAGTGCTGGAGTGCTGGCAAGGTGTGAGGAGAGCAGAGCCTGGAGGCTGCTGGAGGGGTGTAGGAAAGTCTTCAGAGATGACTCAGCCCAGGATGAAAGAGAGGAAATTTTGGGGGAGGGAAGGAAAACTGAAACTGGCTTCTTTTCAATTTTCACAAGACTCCAGAGGGGCTGGGTGGGGCTGGATGTGAGGAAAGCAGGGCTGGATGCAGAAAATAGGATAAAAAAGAGGAGCCGCTGAGCTGGAAAGTGCTCAGGTGGAGATGCTCTGGCTGCTGCTCGTTCCTGATTTACCAGGAATGTTGGAAAACATGAGCAGGAGGCATTAATCATGCCATTCCATGTAGTCCTCAAATACACTGGATTACTGGAGAATTCACTAATAGAGAGGTGGGTGATGACTTACAAACAAAGAGCTTTTAGGGCAGGAAGTCCCAGTTGTTGAGTGATAATAATTGAGTGTAATTATTTTAAATAGAACATTTCCAAAGAATGAAAAACGGTGCAATTCCCTCTTGTTGGACAGTGCTGTAGGCATCAAAAAAAAAATGAATGCTGCACAAGGAAAAATGCCTTTCCTGCCAAGCCAAGACACTCAAGCTTTTGTGAGTCCATGGGGAAAATGTTCTAAAAATGGTTTATATAACTATTATCACCACCTCACACCTGCAGGGCTCTGTGGAACCACAGCAGTGCAACCAGACAGATGGGGAACAACTTCTGAGCCTCTTGCAGGTGACTCAGTGGTGAACGGGAAGAATCTGTTGTGCTCAAAATTTGTTGTGGAAAAAGACCAAGGACAGCATGCAAAATAAAAGTATTTGAAGCCTTCACTACTCCCAGTTCTTTTAATAGGGTTTTTTTAAAGACTTTGCTGTAGTCAGATTTTTTTTCCCTTCAGTATAAGTAGTTTGGACCTCTCACTTTGAACTCTCACTTTCATACTCTGTGTGCTAATTTATACTCAGAAACCTGAGTCCACACTCTGCAATCCTCTGCAGGCAGGGTAAGGCTTGCAAATGCCTCCAGTTGTATTTTGAAAGCAGAGAAAAGGTGGAGCTTCAAAGCTCCATGTTTTATCACTTATGTTATTGATGGACAGCACTGAGGAAGAGTCAGCTAGGACAGGGGAAGGGATTAAAAAAGAATTGTTGCATCGCCTTGTTCAGGTTTATCCTTTCCTTTTCCAACTCATCAAAGAGTAGGTGGATTATTTGACTCTGTGATCCCATAGGAAGCCTTTTCCTAAATCTGTGATTCAAACATTCCATCTAATTTACACCTAAATAAATGGATGGCCAGTGGGTATCCATATGTTCTCATGAGGAAATGATCCTGGCAGCTCTTCCCAAATGTTTGTGCCCAGCACACTTATAAGGGAACACCTAACTTACAGAATTATAGGATCACAGAATATCCTGAGCTGGAAGGGACCCACAAGGAATTGAATCCCACCCCTGCCCTGCCCAGACCCCACCAACCCCACCCTGGGCATCCCTGGCAGCGCTGGCCAAAGGCTCCTGGAGCTCTGGCAGCATCGGGAGCCTGGGCAGTGCCCAGTTCCCTCTGGGGGAAGGACCTTTCCCTAAATCCACCCCAAACCCTTATGAGATTTTATTCTGCTCTTTTCCCAAGGCAAAGCTTTTAGCAAAAGTATCCTGGTGATGCAGGATACTTTTTCTCTTCTGATTATCCCGATAACCCTTCTCCACACCAATTTTATGCCCCTTGGGAGTTCATGCTGGGAACTGGAAGCAAGAATTGTACAGTGGCATTACTTCAACCCTCCCTAGGGCATCCCTAACAGAGGCACCTCTTTGGAAGCATTTTAAGGCTGAAGTTCTGTCGGAACTCAGGACATCCTTTTGGGAGTCCAGAGTTGCTGGGACCCTTGCCAGGGGGCTCAGAGACCCTGGCACACAGCCCAGAACACCAGTGGGTTTGATTACGAGCCCTGGAGCAAATTGCCAGCTTTACATGAAGAGCTAAAAGCCACAGCAGTTTAAATGGTGTGATAAAAAGATTAGCACAGGGTGTAAATGTGGGTTTTGGGATTTTTAGTATAGGAGTTTTTGGAGATCAGATGGAGGGACTTGGGCGTGTCCAGCCTTTCTTCTTCTTCTCTGCCTCCATCTTCAGAGGTGATGTTGGCACTTTTAGATTGGTCTAGAGCAGAAGCTCACTGTCTGACACAGGTGATGGGTATTGGAAAACAATTGAAAACATGCTACAGGTAGTTTTTAGTGTATAAAGATAAAACCACCCCGGGGGCAGGCAGAGTGCCTGGGGCTGTCCTGCTGGATGGACCTCGGCTGGACAGGAGAAAGAATTTTATAGATGAGATCCAATAAACAACCTTGAGACCGAGAACTGAAGAGCCCTGGCTCCTTCTTCAAGCACCGGGCTGGGAAAAGAAACTTTCAAACTTTTCTTGGGGTCACTCTGACCAGCTAGAGACCCCGACAGGCACCCAGGAGGAAATCTGGGGAAATACTGAGGTGGTGCAAGTCAGGTTGTAAATCCAGGGAGGTTCCCACCCAGGGAAGGTGCTGGAGGCTGCAGGGATGCGAGCAGAGGTGGGGGCTCCTGCTGCACATCTGGCAGAGAGAGCAGCAGCTGCACTGCCCCCATCCATGGCAGAGGGGGTGGGAGTAGGTGCAGGATCAGGCTGGGTTACAGTGTGCCTTTCAAACTTCTCTTCATTTCCTAATCTCCTCTTTCAAAAAGCAAAGAGGGCTGGGAATGAAGAGAAGAATTTCGCTGTGAGCCAGGCAGGCCTTGCTCCCCCTCAGATCTGCTCACCCTCGCCCACATCCAAGCAGGGAGCTCTTCTTACCAGCCTGGTTGGTATTTTGTTGGGTTTTTTTTTTCTCCTCCCCTGAAAATATTTGTGAGAGGGCCTGGGAAGTTAAAACAGAATTTACAATGCCAGGGTGTGAAACCTGACTCACCTGTCTGGTGAACCTGAGCACAACCCAAATCTCTGATCCTTAAACATTAATTAATCAAGCTGTCAGAGATTAATCAAATAAAATTAATTTAAAATGTAAAATGAGTCCATACTTAAGGGCTTGGCTTAGCAGATGGTAAGATCACATCACATCATTTTGCTTTGCCAGTGTGGAGGCTGCAAGGGATTTCTGAAGGAATTGGTGCAGAGTTGGAGGGTGCTGAAGGTAAAACCAAGCTGGGAAGGGTGCACAGAGAAATACTAAAATTACTGGGGCAGAATTCCCTGGAAGAAGCACCTGCAGCCCAGGGAAGGGGCACAGCAGCCATGGTCTGCATGAGAGGAGCAGCTCAGAGGTCTGGAGGAGGAGCAGGAACAAAAGGATAAGACTGATCCAGGCAGGGAAGCAGTAAAATGAGAATCAATGAAAGAGACAGCAGTAAAACATGCATCTGTGACTTAATCCTGGCTAAAGACCCAGATTAGTGACATCAGACTCTGCTGTTTGTTTGGAGTTTACTCTGGAGCCGTGGCTCCCAAGGCTGAGGCAGCTGGGATGGAGCCCATGGATCCAGCCCAAGGATTTATCCCAGACATGGCTGTTCTTGTGCAGCACAGGCATCAGGCAGAATTAAAGCTTGGATGGAAAAATTGGCTCTCCAGCCCTCATAAAAATAAAGCTGGCATGAGCTGGCAGGGGGAGGGAATTCAGAAGTTTCATAAATTGTCAGATCATTTCGCAGTCACTCGGTGCTTGGCTGGGCCTTGAAGGTCATGGAGGTTAAACATGGACATTATGTCTCATTTTTTCTGTTGGTTTTTATCCCAGATGCCATTTTATTTCCCCACAAAGGCTGAGTCTGGTTGACAGAATCCCAGAATCATTAAGTTTGGGGGAAAAAAAACAAGATTATGGAGTGCCAGCTGTGCCCCATGGGCACCTTGTCCCCAGCCCAGAGCACTCAGTGCCACCTCCAGGGGACACCTGCAG
>JAYDZK010000001.1:112101131-112123555 GCA_034509185.1 Euphonia xanthogaster
TTTACACTATACAGTATCTGTTAAATAGGAACATCAGAGTTTCCAAAGGAATCACAGAATATATACAAACTGAATATTGAAATGGTGTGATTTTCCTTCCCTTCTTTGAAAGGGTGGGGTTTTTTTTTGTTAACAGTTGCTACATCTGGTTTTGGACACAGAGTGTTTATGTACCTATGCAGCACATTTCTGGAGTAGTAACAATAATAATAACAACAAGAACAAAACGTGCTTTAAAACAAAACTAATACCGGTCTCCTTACTGCTCATTTCAAATAAATTAGTTTGTGTTTGTTTTTAAATAAGCTGCATGAGGACGGCGGTGTTTCAAAAACATCCCAGCCAGAGCTCTGCTGCACTGCTGGTTTCTCACAGCCAACCTTTGGTTCCACAGCCAACCCATCCTTCCAGGGCAGCGTCAAAGCGCTTCGCGGGGCAGGGCAGGCAGCTGAAACGCTGCCCCCAGGAGCATCCCCGTGTCTCCAGCCAGAGCCAGGGCTGTGCCCACTCCCCAGAGCCCCACCGAGCCCGCCGGCCGCTCCCGCCCCGCTCTCCGCGGTCACACAATGGATCAAGGTCCCGCTCTGCCTCCCCCGAGCGTGGCGGGCCTGGCTGCCGTGGCTCCCGGCCATTGTCCCCACCGGTGACTCCAGATCCACGCCCAGGGGCTGGGATCAGTCCTCGGTGTCGGGCTGCACGCCCAGCATGGCGTGCAGCTCCTCGGGGGTGTAGCCCAGCAGGTTGTGCAGGTCGCACACGAAGCGGTACACGTAGCGCTTGCCCGACGTCTTGTGGATGATGTTCTTGTCGTAGTAATAGCGCAGGCCCCGGCTCAGCTTCTCATAGTTCATCTTGGGCTTGTTCTTCCTCCTCCCCCAGCGCCGTGCCACCTGCCAGAAAGCAAAATTCATTCAAAATTTGTTCGACTCTTCTTCTTCTTAGTGGCTGATTAAAGAAAGCCCTTTCTCAGTCAGAGCGTTTTATTTGATTTGGATGGCCCAGCCTCACAAGAGGAGAGTCGGTGACTGATCCCACAAGAGACCTCAGCAGCAGCTCCAGGAGGAGGTGGCTGACAGCAAAGGTCACCTGTGGGAGCTGGCCCAGCTGTGACCCAGAGTCAGACAGATTTTACTCCAAAACACCCAGGCTTGAGTTTCAAGGCCTGGGAATCATTGGTTTAACTTAGGGTGAGCTTGAGACTTGCCCCAGAAGCCTTTGGTGTTGCTAAGTTGTCCAAGTCCTGCTCTCCTTTGGTTACTTGTTTCCCCTATATGGTCATTGTTCTAGAATGTTCTACCCCAAGTGTATATATATTATTGCTTCCCCTTTATCTCAGGTGTGGGGATCCTGCCCCTCATACTGTGTTCCATGTTTGTTGTTTTCACCCTTTAATAAAAGTTCCTTTTGGGCAACCCCATCAAACCCACTCCTCATTTCTGCCACCCTTGCCCTGAGGTCAGGGAACCAGGGAGGTTTGTCACAGGCACCCTCACTGCAACAGACACCAGATTGCAGGGGATGGGCCAAAACATGCTTAAGGAGGCCAGGTTTAGGGAGAAGTCACAGAATATCCCAAGCTGGCAGTGTCCCACAGGGACCGAAGTCTAATTGCTGGCCCTGCACTAGACCACCCCAAGAAACACAGAATATCCTGAGCTGGAAAGAGTCACAGAATCAACCAGGCTGGGAAAGACCTTTGAGATCAAGCCCAAGCTATGACCAATACCACCTTGTCATCCAGACCATGGCACTGAGTGCCATATCCAGTCTTTTCTTAAACACCCCCAGGGACAGTGATTCTACCACCAGTCCAGCTCCTGGCCCTGCACAGGACAAGCCTAAAAATCACAGAATACCCTGAGCTGGAAGGGACCCCCAGGGATCCAAGCCCGACTCCTGTCCCTGCACTGACACCCCAACAATCCCACCCTATGCCTGAGAGTTTTGCCCAAACGCTCCTGGAGCTCTGGCTCAATCTGCTCTCTCAAAAAACCACTGTTTGACCACTGATGAGCTATCAGGCAGCAAGGGACAACTCTTTACTGGAAGTTCAATGTTATGAAGCTCCTTGGAGTTCATGATTCCTCTCCCCTCTTTTTTCTTTTTTTTTTAATCTAAAAGTTTCACTGGACTATTTATCTCTTAATACAATAATTTTCCTACTGGAAACAGTACCAGAAGATGAAAATACATCACTTTTAATGAAGTTCCCAAAACACTTCAAAAGCAGCACTACTATATTTGATGTGTAGCTAAACACACATCTATATTCAAGACTGGGCCCACAGAGGTCAGATCAAGACCCCAAAAATCTTTGTTTTCACCCCAATTAGCTACATACCTCATCTGGGTCAGCAAGTTTAAACTCCCATCCATCTCCTGTCCAGCTAATGAATGACTGACAGGACTTGTCAGTCAGTAACTCCAGAAGGAATTGCCACAGCTGGATAGGTCCACTGCCTGTTGGGAAAGAGACAGAAAAACCACAAATGAATACCTCTGCCAGCTCTAACCACAAGCAACGTATGTGACCAGACCTGTATCACAGACCTCACAATTAATCTGATTAGATTTATCTTTTTTATAGATCAGAAAGAAACCTAAGGTTTTACTTTATAGCACAAGCCTGCTATTACCCATGGGAAAATGAAGTCAGGTTTTTCACGGAAACAAAGGATTTGACAAAAATTCTGGCTTTCCCTCTCATATGGATCCTTTAACCATCACTCCCACCTCCCAAACAGCTGCACTTTGAGCTCCAGGGCTTGTCCTGAAGTCTCTGGCTTGGCAAAGATCCTACAGGAAAAAACCAATTTCAGCAAGGACTACAGCAACAAGGCCTTAACAACACCTGTGGGAATTTCCAGATCTGGGAGATTTTGTCCAAGCTCCCCTCTTTTTCAAACAGATCAAAAAGTGCATTTGGTTTTTACTTGATCTGACATGCCTGCCTGTTCTTGTTTTGGGTGGATAATCCCCGAGACTTTGTTTAGTAACATAAAAAAATTGAAATTATTTGTGAATTGTGGTCTCTACCCCCATGGCACACACTTGGAGGGAACACTGATGTTACATAAAAAACAGGAGTGACCATTTTGCCTCACCACTCACCAGTAAAGCCAGCCAGGATGGCTGCTGGTATAACTGGTTTCCCTTGCTCCACAGGATCACTCCTCTCTTGAATGTAGTCTTTGAAGGACATGGTAGGTTTGCTCAGGCACAGGGACTGGCTGCAGTCATCCTCAAAGCTCTCATAGGATGGCACACGCTGCAAATCCACCAGGGAGGATTGGCTGTTCCAGGACTGCAGCATGGAATCTGAGCTCTCATAGCTCTCAGCACCACTGTCACTGGATTCGTGCTCTCTCAGCTTGCCTTCATCAAATAAAACAGTAAAATAAACAAAATACAAATAAATATGAATAAATAGAATAATTAGAATAAATAGAATAATATAATAAATATAATAATAAATATAAATAAAATACAGTGTGGGTGGTTTCTTTCCCTCAATCCAGCCTGTCCATATAAATCATGCAAAGGAGTAAGAGGCATTCAGAACATGGCCTCGGCCCCGTGGTTACCATGCAGATAACAACTCACCAGAGTTATCCATCAGCAAATTGAGATTGTTCCTTGGGAAATCTTGGTTTACTGCACAGTAGTTCACACCAACAGCATCTGCTTGGGTTTTAGGGAACAATGGGAAGTCTCGTTCTGGGTTGAGGAGATTCGGTGCCGTGGAAGTCGGACAGACGTCTGTCAGGAGACTGGGTTTGGGATAGCTGAGGGGTTTAGGGTATCCAGTCATTTGCATTCCATAGGAATTCTGATCTACATTAACAGCTGAAAAAAGAAACCAAAGAATTAGATGATTTTTCCCCTGGAGACCCTTAAACAAACTAATACACTAAATACGCCAAATCAGATTCTGCAAATCCCTCTCTCTAACTTGCCTGCCACAAATGCACATTGTTCATTCTTCAAGGAAACAACAGAAAAAACTGGGGAAGTTTTAAGTGGTTTTGAGCAAGGCTCTTCCCATTAAGTGGTGTAATCAGGCTGAGCTGAAGCCTGACTGTGGTAGAATAGAACACACCATCAATCAAACAATCCGAGGGAGCCAGCACTGCATCCCACACACTCCCAACAGCTCTAGCACACTTCCAGAGCCTTTAAAAAGCCTAAACAGAATTCTTGCTGCTTCTCAGTTTTTGCCTCTGTTAGCTAGAGATGGGAGTGGTCACTCTGCTCCACAGATGAAGGGCTTGGCATAGCAAGAGGAAATTTCATTTTCTCAAAGCCTTTGCTCTTCAAACGATTTCCGATATAAATTAGGTGACAATTGAACAATACAAGGAAAGAAGGCTGGAGCAGCTGAAGTCAAATGCTCTCCTCAAGCACAGTAACTATTCTGGTGCTTTTTGTTTCTACCCTGAATCTGTGACATGCTCAGAATAAAATGAGAGATACAAAGTATGAGTTTTTAAAAATACTTACTTAGGGAATTATTATTGACCCAGTGAGGAACTGAGGTGAGGTGAGAGTTCTCCACATATTGATCCTGTGTTTTCTCTTGGCTGTCTGGGGAGAGGAGAAAAAGAGAAAATTCAGGTTTATAGTTTCAAAGATCCAACCTGTATGCCATGGAAAGCTTCTGACCCTTGGGAGTATTTTGGGGTCATCATTCACAGAAATTTTTGTATCATGCTCTATTTGTACTGCATTTTCTCTCATGACAGAAATCACACAAAAAAACCCCCCAACCAACTTCCAACAGGCTTTAAAACCATCCCACCAATTGAATTTTCCCATAAAACTTAAAACCAACAATAACTGCAATGTTCTTTAAGGTCACACTGTTGGTTACCTTTGTATTTATGGAGTTAACTATTTTATTTATGGGGTATTTACAGTGGTCGTACCGCAATCTCACTTATTCCAATGATCTTCCCAAATAAAACCTGCCCACAAATGTACTCAGCCTGCACACAGAATGTCTGCAGCCATCTGCATCTGTGCTTTGCATACCAAGGATGTACTGACAGTGCTGATAATGCTTTTATTAAGCAAGTTTTAAAGTTCATTTCGAATTTTCATATGCAATAAAACCCTTCATAGTGAAACCACCGTTGAAATCGAGTCCCATTTCTGTTTCTGTTAGGAGAGTCCTAAACCAAAAGCTTTTTCTGCTCTCTAACTACCTTTTATCATCTGTTCCAGGTGTTCCCACAGAATATCACCCACATAGTCAGGTGCCAGTTCCAGGAAACGCTCCTTGCCCAGGTTGCACAAGTCCTGGCCACTCATAAGAAACTGATGGAAGTTCACATTTGCCAAGCTGAACTCATTGGTAGCCCATGAAAGCCACTGGCAAACTTGCTGTTCAGTCCACAGCCAGGGATCTGCAAGACAGAAAGGATCCAACATTTAGAGATAACTCCTGGCCCTTGTCAAATATTCTTCCTTAGAAAACAGTGAATTAAAAAAAACCTAAAGTTGTTTAGCCAAGTTATTGAGTTCTGAATGAATTCAGAATGAATGTATTCTTGACTTAATTAAAAAAACCCAAACAACCCAGTCCTCTCTTTTCTTTCTGCATTCACTTGCAACCAGAGATGTCCTCAGCTTGCTTGACTCTCTCATGCTGCCAAAGCATGAGCTCTCCATGCACCCATTTTTAACACCAGCAAGTCTGGCCTCTCCAAGGCAAGCTGTGCCAGATTCACATAGGATCCATTCTTGTATTTCCTACTGACATCATTCTTTCCTTTTCAAAGAGCAGCTATTCAGCCTCCTCCTTAGCATTAAAAGGAAAAAAAAAAAAAAAAGCTTATAAATAGCAAACACTTACTATTTGGGATACCCAGCCGACACTGTTCCTTTGTGAAACCACTGAATGTATCTTTCAGGGCCTGACTCATCACAGCCTTGCTGCACGGGGTTAACAGAGGCAATTCACAGTTGTTCGACTCTGCAAGAAAAGAAAAGGGGTGGAGGGGAGGAAGAAGACACATTAACTTCAGGGCACTGAAAGGACTGATTGGCTTCTACTATTTGAAGAATTTAAAAAAAAAATAGCATGCTAAAAAGTTGGCATTTTAAAAACAGAGACTACCAGACTCTAAAATCTCTGTGCTACTCCTTTGATAAGATTGCATCACTAATTAGAGCTTTGCAGCTTTCCATGCATAGATCCTTATTTACTCTCAGTACTTACATAAAGTGCCTTTGTTGCAGGGAAAACTTGATTATTTTTTTAAGGGAAATGAGACTGCTTATTCCTATTTTACCACCTATAATTTGCCCTGAGACTTCTTTGTAACTCCAGACAATCTTTATTTAATTTGAGAGCTAAGTAACTGACAGCAGGGTTGTGAAGAGCCAGCTTGCACTATTCAACACTGCATTTCAGACCTTATCATATCTCATCACCCAGGCACATGGTGCAATGGATTATTCCATCATCTGGACCAAACAAGTGTGACTGGTAACAAGCTGGGGGTGAATAATGCATCCAACCACAAAGCTGGCACCATTATATGTCAGTAAAAAACACTGATCTACTTCACTGACTTTCAAATTTACAAGAAGATTCTATTTTAAGGATAAATTCAGCTCCCACTCAGCTTTTCTTATTGGTCAATTTTTACCAGAAGATGCCTCATTTTATCACAGAACAAGGTCACAGAATGGTTAGGGCTGGAAGGGACCTTAAAGCCCATCCAGTGCCACCTCCTGCCATGGGCAGGGACACCTTCCACCGTGCCAGTCACTCCTGGCAGATTCCAAGCCAGTTCAGAGCTGTGCAGCTCTTCTTGCTCTCCCAGACTATCTACAGGCTGCACTTGTGCTTTTACCACACCCTTCCTAGTATCTGCAAGCACTTGCTTTGCTGACCAGAGCAGGTGACTGATTAGAATCACACTAGAACAAAGGACCTGTGGTTTTCTGGGTTTGAGGGCTTGAGGTTTTTTTTCCTTTCCCTAAGGGGAGATAAAAGCAGCATCAGGTAAAATATCTACATTTTGTCAGGGATTTTAGGCAAGGATATGTAGGGCACTCTTGGTAGAATACTGACCTACACACACACAAAAAAAAAATCTTAAAACATCCTCACCTTGTTTTTCAAAGTATGGAATAAAAGATTTAACACCAGAGAATCGAGAAAGCTTTCAGAATATTTGCACTTTAATTATGGTTGAGATGTTGCAAATTTAAATATATTAAAACCCTCTTTTTAAAGATTTCTAAACTCTTAGCTCTGCTTAAACTCCTACTAAGGCTTCTTCCATGAAAAATCAGTCCATTAGGCTACTGCATCCCAGTCCATATTTCTTTTCAGAACAGAAAACAACAACTATCCACAAAGAAACTCACACGAATAAAACCAAGTACGTACACAGAAGTCTGTGTATTAAACCCCAGGAAAGGTGAGTTAGACCACAAAAATTTCTGCTCTACCAAGTGGACTAAAGAGCAAAGTGAATATTTACCATAAGAAGTGGAGTCAAATCCTGTTGGCACTTCCTGAAGCGTTTGGTCTTCGCTGAGTGAGAAAAAATATCCAGCAAAAAGCGAGTTAGAGCTGTCAAAGGTGTCAAATGCTGGCTGACGCTGCAAAGGAACAGAATAAACACAGAACCACGTCAGCATTTTGCTGGAGAGCTGTGAACTCCTCTGCTAGGAAGTGTCTGGGTTTGGTTTCCTAGATCTGGAGATTATGTACAACCACTATCTTGAATGAGCCAGCTTTGAAACGTAACCAGAAGGAGGGCACAGCTTCTGCTACGTGAATAAAACCCACTGAATGAGGGCCCTCGAGGTGGGGGATGTTCTGCAGCTTACAGTAAAGCCAAATCAAGATATTCTTAGGTTTATTTCCTGTAATTGAGGCTTTTAACAATAGACAATACATATGTGTGTATAAATACATGTTTATTTCCAGGTACATTTTAAAGAAATCCTGATTTCCTTAACCCTTTAAATTGATTATCTACTCGATGAGGATTTGATGGCAGATCAGTAAATTATGGGAAAACTACCAGTGCAAAACCTACAGTAAATTTATGAATTTGTTTTTTTCTTCTAAAAGATAAAACTCATCTGAACCACATCACTTGAAGCTACACAGCCAGCTTTACAGGACTTGAGGAAGGATGTTGCAGCAACTTTTACACTTCTGCCTTACTGGATTTGCCAGCAACCACATTTTGAAGTCTTTAAAGTGCTCAGATGCTCAGTGGAACACTTCTACTTTCGTTTTACAGCAAGGGATAAACAAGACTGATAAAAATGCTCCAGATAAAAGTGGATTCTATTGATACAGTGACGTTCAAGAAATATTGTTGTATTTTGATATCCTGACTCCTTTCGAACTTGACTTGAGCCAACTGTGTATGCCAGAAATATTGGTATGAAATTACTAAATTCCCCTCAGCCACTTTAGTCTTTGGGAGGCAGAAGGAATGTGAGCAGAGGAGGAAATAACTTCAAAAACAACTTATGAAACTTGCTTGTTAGTCACAGGGAAACCCTACCTGCAACTTCTTGAGGCAAAGATGGATAAAAGTTGCCTCTGAGACTTTTTTTCAAGGCACCTGAGGATAGAACATTGCTCTGGAAAGCTGCAGCTGGCCCATGGCAGCTCCTACCCTTCAAGGAGCTGGACACAGAGGCAACTTGCAAATGTTTATTTGGTTTAGGCAAACACTGATTTGCCAGCTTGTGCCAAAGGAGTGGATTTAGCTGAGGACAAGGCAAGGATTTTTCAGGGCAGTATTCACGTGCAATGCAAAAAACAGCCTAAACTATGTTCCTGGAACAGCAAATTAGGATTAATTTTCCCTCTCATTCCCTAACTTTCCACGTAAAAATCTCCCAGCCAGCAGGGACAAATTGTGGACCTCTGTTTCAGGTACTCCCCAAGTCAAAGCCAGCCCTTGGAAAGGCTCGTGTCTGAATAAAAGAAGTTAATAACATCTGCCAAATCCGCTGGTAAAAGATTCTTTATACGTTACTAGATAAAAGCTCTGACTCATCTCTAGTACCTAAAAGAAAGGGCAAGTTCTTTCAACACAATCTGGAAACTCCTGCATTTTGTGTAAATGACCCTTCTCCTGAGTCACTGGAAAAAATGCTGTGGCATGTGAATGAGTAAAATCCATACCGTGCTAGTTTCATATTTCAAAAGGGAGAAAATTAATGTGCAAGCATGTTCTTCATTTAATAGTAGTAAAAGAGGAAAACCACAATGCAGGATGAATTCTGCTCGTCCTATCAGTTTCACAACTACTTTGTTTGGCTTTTCAATACATTTAATTATTGAAGAATGAAATAAAATGGAATGTGAACAGCCACAGCATGGCAGAACACAAATCTCTGACTTAATTCCATGACAACTGAACACTGAATAACTGCTTAGAGCAACCACTGTGGAAAGAGCACACAGATGTTAAGTTGGGGATCTCTCGGATTTTTTTGTGACGAGATAAAAAGTTCAAGAGGGAACATAAAGCATCAGAGCAATGAGCATCCCAGAGCCTCACTGATTCTTCAAACCATGGCCATTCCTCAAAGCTAATGAGAGCAGAAAGGGTCTCCCTAACCCTTACTTGGTTTACATTAATCAGTGCTGTGTAAAAAATCAATACTGGGATTAAAAAGCAACTTGCATGAATGGGGAGAGGGGAAGCCCTTTAAGACTGAGCCTTTATACTTCTGACCTCAGTTTGTAAATTCCTTTCAAAACAAGGTAACAGGCACAGTCTACCTAAAGATAAAATAAATTTAATGACTTTTGGAGTTATTACAATGTATTTGGCTTCCATTAATAACTTTTAATCCAAACAAGGTTCAGGAAGGTACCAAACCTGACCAGTCCTATCAGAACTGGCCTCTGCCAGCCTCATCAAATTAAAGATACAAACCCTCTCCTGCTCCTGAGCTCAGTTCTTATCTACCTCTTTTAAATTTAGGGAATGGAGAGAGGGAGCCTTGTTGGGGGAGAGGGTTGAGGGTTCAAGATTTGCACCTTCCTATTTAAGTCCTGCTTTCCACATCTCTGTGGAACTCAGTGGGAATACTCTGGCAGAAGATTAGAGGGGGGCAGTGAAACCTGTGCTCACTTGGCTTGTCCAATTCCTGTTCTAGCACTGCAGGAACACAGCAGAAGCACTGGCTGGGAGCTGCCCCAGCCGGGTTTGGGAGGTGACAGCTCCAGGGTACTCACCTTGAGCATTCCTCTGTACATGTTGGACACGGGAGCTACTTGATCCATGTTCCTGACCCCAAAGTCACTCATCTGAAAAAGGAGAGGGGTCCCATTAAATCCACAGCCAAAGGAGGGGGAAGCAGATGTTACCAGATGTTACCAGACGTACCCTGAGCCAGCTCTGGGTGTGGAGCAGCTCTGGTAGTGAGATACAGGGAAAGCTTTTCCAACATCCCAACCACACAGGGCAGCTCCCACCTTGTTTTTCAGCTGGGAAGGCTTTCACAGAATTTGTGGTTGCCTGCAAAGCCCACAGAAACCCCTTGCCCACCGAGTACCTGGCTCTTTGGGCTGTTTTCCAACTTTCCACCCATTATCTTAGGTAATCAGTTTTGTGTTACTTTTGTGCCCTCTCACAGGCCATGATTCACTTCAGACTTTGCCTTTCAGAGGAAGAGGAGCGACAGAGTGACACCGTGATACACCTTCACCTCCTGCATTCACCCCTCCATGAATAATCAGAGAAGCCAATTCCCAGTGTTCCCAACCTCCTGCCTTGACTACTTTACTCCAAGCCACATTATCTTGCACATTTCCTAAACACAGGATTAAGGCATTTATAAAGCTTTAGAGGGCTTAAGTTTTAATTGAAATGGGGTTTATGCAGTAAAATACTCTTTTTAAAAGGCTGATAATGGGACCACTATCAATATGTTCATGCCACTGAAGTCAAACCTTTATCATATTGCCTTTATTACCAGGAACAGAGCTGTGTGAGGCCTGTGTGACTTTTCTCCTATATATCACTTAAGGAGAAGAGTGATAAGATTCATATGTAATGGGAAAGATCAAACATAAGGAATAAAGCCAGTTTTATGGGCATTGTTTAGGTTTATCATGATGCAATTCAGGTGTCAGTGAATGATACCTTATCAAGCTACACTCTTAATTTTCCTTCCCTTTTTACACAGCACTGGGCTGAATTCCCTTGCTCCACAGCAACTGCCTGAAAACATGCACTTGCACTTAAATCACAGAGGACACTATCAAGATTTCCACAAAACTGTGGTCACTTCCTACAAGCCAAACCTATCACTCACCATGCTAACACAAGGAAAAAAAACACTTTAAATTTCAGAAAAAATCGTAAATTAGGATCTTAACAAACTAAGCCCAGATTGTTGAAAATAGCAACACTTTCAAAAGCCGACCATATAAACAGAGAGGAAAATAAAAACATCCAACAGCCAAAGACAAGGAATCCTTTCATCCTTTTAAATAGCTGATCACTTAAAAATAAAACTAAAAAAAAAAAGCAAGAGTCCTTAACATGAAAGGCCTATTTCAACTTGACTGGGCCTTCTAATTGAAACAAAATAAATCAACTGACACTGAAAAGAACATTCATTAATGTTACTCAAAAAGTGCAATCTACTGAATGATGTTTTTTACCTCAAACAGCACGTACAAATATTTGATCTAAATTACACATCTCATTGAGCAGCAAAGAATTTCACACAGCGTGAGTCTCACTCAGCAAGCATCCTAATCTGTTCATTAATTTTGCCACAGTTTAAACAACTGTTTATCCTTGCATTTGGCTGGGCTTTTAAAAAAGTATATGACAATTTCCAACACCCTTTGTTTTGCCTTTGAATTTTGCTCTGGTGGCCAGGGATAACTGGCTTGGGGATTTGAGTATTTGTGGAAATACTGTATGTATATTCTGTAAATTGAGGTCTGATTCCTGGTTAGGAGTACAAATAAGATTCCTGGCACTCGTGTGCAATTCTGACCTCTCCACAAACCCTGTTAGGCACTTGCCCGTCCACTAAAAGGGCTGAGATTCTCTCCTTCCTGTCTTTTTTTTGTTTGTTTGTTTCTTTGAGACGTTTAGGGCCCTGAGACAAAAGGTTTATACCAAGTGTTGATGACATGGCATTGCTTATTAACCCAAGACCGTTTTTCCCCATGCTGGATTTGTTTCAAAGGAAAGCTTTGGAAAAACAAGACCCCGAGCTCTGGCTGAAAAACACATGGAGATCCTCAGCATGTTTTGCAACACTCCAGCCGAATATCTCAAGCAGAGGAATTTCTATACCCTCTGCTCATCCCACATCAGCTCTCTCCCCATCTGCAGCACAAATTTCCAGCCCTGAGATACAAAATTCCTCACAGACCAACAGAGCTGGAAAGGCAACGCGGATTGGCACAGAGGGTTAAACCTGCCTTTCTGCTGCACTTAGAAAGCTGCTGGGTTTTTTTTTTTTAAGTTCAGAAAAGCCACTACGGCCCAACACGGTGTGACTGGGCCTCACCTCCAACTCCTCCACTAATGCTGATGACTGCGACTTGCCAGCTATAATTGGTTTAACTGGCAGGACACCTTCATCAACACCCCCGCATAGCTGAGTGGGTGAACCAGAACAGGGTCAACAGGATCAGGCACTTATTAACTAATACTCCTGAATTCTGATCGCCTTCTTCTCCGCAGCAGCCAGGTGCCCGCCCACAGCTGGGCACAGCTGGGCAGCATCCACATGGACAAGGGAAGCGCGCTGGTGTCCCCGATGGCTCTGATGTTCCTCTAATATTATTCCTCCTTGGTTTTTTTTGGGGTATTTCTCTGGGTGGATATGATGCCTGGTTGTTGCTTTTCTTTTAAATGGCAATTTTTATCAGGGTTAAAAACCAGCCTCCTTAGGAAGAGGGTAGGAGAGAACGGCGTGCCCCGTGCAGCCCCCGAGCTCCGCCGGGAGCCTGCCCGGCTTCTCACACACATGACACACGCTTCGCCCACGTATAAAAAACTTCGGTGGGCAGATCACACAGCCCAGCGTTTTGGTTTCTTTCTTTTTTTTTTTCAGTCCCTTTAAACTCCTAACCAAATCCATTAACCCCTTCCTGCCGGGGCCGCGGCATCCCGCAGGGGATGAGCCCCCGGCCGTTCCCCTCAACCCCTCACGGCCCCCGGGGGAGGCCGATCGCGGGGTCCGGGGCTGTGATCGCCATCCCCGAGGAGAATCCGCGGCGCCCACGGGTCGGGAGCACCAGCGAGGAGATCTCCCGGAGCCCCGATGAGCCCTTTTCCCTTTTCTCCCCTCTCCGTGCCCCTCCGCCTCACCTGGCCCCCGATGCCGGCGCTCCTGCGCTCCCTCCCCGGCGGCGGCCCCGGCGCCACACGCGGCGTCCAAGGGATCGAGGCGCCGCTGCCTCTCGGCGAGCCAAAATATCCTCGATGCGGCCGCGCCGGCCAACAACAACAACAGCGCTGATCCCGGCGGAGAGTCCCGGCCAAAGGAGGGGGGCACAGAAGGGGCGGGATGCGGCGGGGAAGGCAGGCGGGTGCCCGCGGTGCGTGGGCGCTGCCGGCCGGGCCGCGGGTGCGGGCGGCCCGCGGTGATGCTGCGCTGGTTCCGCGCCGGTTCCGCGCCGGTTCCGCCGCCTCTGGGCTCCGCTCCGCGCTCTGCCGCCCGCCCGCCCTCGCAGGCGCTCTTCAGCGGGCGGGGGGAGGCGGCCGGACCCGCCTCCCTCAAGCCCGGCCCCTCCGCTTGTTGTCGTCGCTGGTACCGGCACAGCCGCGCTCCGCCAGCGCCGGGGATGCCAAGAGCGGCTCGGGGAGGAAAAGTGGGGGGAAAAAGCTGTTTTGTGTCGTTCCGAGAGACGGATGTTGTTTTTTTGTTTTTTTGTTTTTTTTTTTTTTAATTTTGTTTCCTCCCCACTCCCCGGTTATGTGTGATATAATTCATGCTGGACGTTTTCCATGCTTGTTTTTTAATTAATGCCTCTGGTCGAGATGGGTGAGATTCGTAGGGTTAACCCCTAAAATTACAAATGGAAATAGTCTGTTTGGACATCAGGATGAATTTCTTCACAGAAGGGCTGATTAAGGCATTAGATGGTGGAGTCACCATCCCTGGAGGTGCTCGCCCCTCGGTGCCATGGTTTGGTGCGCTGTCAAAAGTTGGACTCGATGCTCTCAAGAGACCTTTTCCACCCTGATTCTGTGATTTTCCTCAGTAAACTGCGACACTCGGTGCTGTGGAACTTCAGGGATTATGTCATGTCGCACCTTCTGCAATTATTTTGGGGAGTTCTTAATATAAACCGGGATGCGACTCGGCAGAGCTGCAGCCTGCGAATCGCAGATCCTGACGCTGCAGCCTGTGAAACAGAGTTGGCGTTCCTCACACCTTGGGGGAAAAAAAAAAAGAAAATTGGTGGCCCTTGGAAAGTTGCAAGGAGCTCAGTGACACCAAAATGTAAAGTTACTTTCTGCTGAATTTATTTTATCAAAGTGAGTTCCCCCTGAAAGATTTCGTGGACAAGCAGGCCTGGGTGGCTTTTCTTAGTTTGGAGTCACCTAACTTGCCTGATTCTCTTGCCAAATCGCCTACAAATGATTTATAATGATATTAAACACTTTGTGTGCCTTCAGACAAGGGACCCATGTGCCCTTCCCAGCTGGCTGACCATTGGAGCCACCCTTTCCTCTTGCTTCCCCCTTGACTTCCCTGGATTTGCAGTGAACAACCAGGGATCCAAATTGCACTTAGAATCCAGCTTGCCCTTACACCTTGCTTTATTTAATGTCCCATTTCAAATTAACACTTGTGTCATAGGGTTGAACTCTTCTTATAATAAGAGCCCACTTACTGCTATTTTGCAGCTCCTCACCAGATTTCAGCTGATTCTTTACCTTTGCCTGTGAATATTTTTGCCATTAAAAAGCCACAGTTCCTTTGGCTTTGCTGGTGCAGTTGTCAGGGCTCCCTCCTGTACCTTCCAGCTATTTCTGGCTGTAGCAAAAACTGGATTTTTTCTTTTCAGTGTTTCTTTCAAACTCCTCAGAAAATTTTCTCCTTAGAAAAGCAGGATATATTTCATCCCTTAGGGTCAAATGTTACTGGGAAAATTGTGACAGTCTACTTTGAGAGGCTTAAAGATGTGTCTTGATTATGCCAATGACATTTCTTACTCCAGGAGAGCCCGGATCTAATAAGGCAACATCTGCTATAATCCTAGGGGAAACCATTAAAAACTGTATGTCAGCTGCATAGCAATTTTAATTATAACACTGACAAAAACAATTATGACACCCTTTTTATAGGGGAAACATCTGTCAGAAAGATAAGATGAAAGGCTGGGAGTTATTTATTTCTTGCTAAATTAACATTCTGGGACCCAGAGCAAAATTGTTAACCTGGCCATATTTTGCTCTATTGAAAGGTCTTATTTTTAGAGCAGTTCTTCTTATGTAAGAGTATTTAAATTCATTAAATTTTACTTATTGTTAGTATAGAAATAGACTTCATTAGAAGTGGTTTGTGCTTAGTGGGCTGGATGATGTATGAGGAGGGGCTGGGGGAGCTGGGTTTCATTAGTTTGGAGAAAAGCAGGCTAATGGGAATCTCATTGCTAATTTCAACTCCTTAATGGGAGGCTGGAGCAAAGGGAGAGCCAGGCTCCTCCAGAGGTGCACAGTGGCAGCAGGGAAGATGCCAATTCGATATTTGGGAATGAATATTCCCAGTGTGAGTGAAAGCTTCACCTGGGGGAGGCTCTGATCTGGAGTGGCCAAAGCCCAGAGCAAGCCCAGCAGGTCAGAGCAGAGAGATGAAACTTTCCACTCCAGTCCAAGTCCCTCTTTAATTCTGTGTCCCCTCTGCACAGCTCATTTTCAAAATGTCACATCATTTACTTAGAGAGTCACAGGAAAAAATAGGTTTGGCTTGGTTTTTGTTTTGTGCCTTATGTTTGGTTCTATTTTAGGAATTGTCCATCCTCCTCACAATTTTCTGTGGTTTTGTTCCTGTGTGTGTTGGCACTCTGTGAGCCAGAGACAAAAGGGGGAGTTAGGTATCAATTTAAGGATAATTGAATCAGCATCTAGCTGCAATCTCCTGAGATATTTTTTTCTGATATTTTCAGGTGGTTTGTTTTGTTTTGTTTTTTGGTTGTTTTGTAGGAGTGAGGGAAAACTAGCTGTGGTGCTCAAGAGTGAAGTAGCTAGGAAGGGAAAAGAAAGAAAACTAGCAAAGAATAAAGAAAAAACATTGCAAAGTTCTCTTTTCTGTGGTAATCTACATGGGTAAGACTTTTTTCAGTCCTTCTTGATCATAATTTTTTTTACTTGAATGAGGACCTATGCTGAAAGTGAGTTCTGGTGGTTTGTTTTTTTTTTTGACTGTGTTTCTCTGCAACAGTGCCTCAGAAATAAGCAGAAGAGTTACTTTCCTGTAATGAATTTAAGTAAAGGAACCAGTTAGATTATTTTGAAGTACCTGGCAATGGATGGCTGTCCAAGGGGATTATTTGGCCTCATATTTCTGATCTGAGCCGCTGCAGGGCTGAGCTCACTGGAGGGAGAGAAGGGCAGCAGCTGATGGTCAGGGAAAGGCTTCATTGCTGTCTGCACACCATATTTGTTGGACACAACAAAGAGGGGGAATAAGATCCTAAAAATGCCGGGGTTTGAAGTGTGGAGGGGGAATGTGAGGAGGCAGGTATGTGGCAGGGCTGCATTGCAGCTCTGGAGCAGCTGTGACTTACTCCTCCAGAATTCCTCTTGCGCCACAGAGGCAGAGGGACACACACAGCAGTGAAAATCCCTCTCATGCTGTGCTGTCCCTCATCTGCATGTTGGCTCAGCTCCTCTGCCTCAGGAGGTTTGGGGTGCATGTGTTCCTTCTCCTCCTCCTCCTCCTCTTCCTCCTCCCTTCTCCTGGAGCAGCTCTTTCCTGGGAGCCCCAAAGATGTCTGGTGGGCTCTCATGGTCCAGAAGATCCCTGCACCTCCTCCCAGTGCTCCTGGCATCCCTGCAGCACCAGGGATGCCTCCTCCAAAGCAAGTTTGCATTCAGCAGCATAAATAAACAGAGCCATCCTGAATTTGAAAGGAAAGGCTGTATATTTGTGCCCCTAAAAAAGACAATTAACAATGAAGCTCCAGTGGTGGCGGCCGGCTGTAAGTTCACAGAGTGAAGGGTCTCAGGAAATAACATCTTTGAAAAATAAAGGCCCAGCTCTCCCAGCTTGAAATAGCAACTTCAAACAAGGCACTGTTATGGTTGAAACAAAGGATGAAACTCATTTAGTCTGCCATTCAAACTCGACTGAAACAAAATATTTATACAGGTTTGGGGGGGGGAAAGGGGGGTGTTGGATGGCTTTTCACTCAGACATAGATTGTTCACTGAAATAAATTGTTCAGCTAAAATAAAACAAGGCTGGCTGTCCCCACTGGAGAGCTCTCCCCATGGTGTTTGGTGCACAGAGTTTGACCAAGGTAATTTCTGCGAAGGCATGGCAGTGAGTCACAAAGTGCAGTGAGTTATTTGTGTGTGTGTGTCATTACTCTGAGCACATGCAAACCAACAGGCCTAATTACCGCCCAGAAAAAAAAAATAAATACTGTGTCAAAATTTGAGCAGCAGCAGATATTGCTACATTTTGCCCTTTAAGTTTCACCTCCATAACTCTCAAAGAAGTCAGGTGAACTCCCAGCTGCATAAAATATAAAAATTGGAAGTGGTTATGCATCTGTTTGGGGTTTTTTTTGTTTGTTTGTTTTTTGTTTTTTAATTAAGTGAAAATGTTGCAGGCATGCCTCAAATAATGTTGCCAGTGGACAGGAGAGATGCCTAACACATGAACTGTAGGATGATGCCTCATATGATTGAAAAACCTAAACCTTTACCTTTCATACTAAAGCAGAAGATTCGTCGTTAAACTAGTTAGTGCTTGAGAGATTGCTCATACCATTTTGGGTGTATTTAATTCACTTCATGCAGTCTGAGGCATAAAACAAAAAGCACATGTTAATATTTTAAGGCCAAGTGTATTCAGAAACAACAGAGCTTAATAATTGCTCTTGGATGACTGGGTTCAAAAAAGTATGTTTGAGCTTCCTTTAGCAGCAGAGCTTTTTCTTTTATTCCCTGCTGGTTTCATTTAAGAGTTACTTTGCTTGTGCACAAGCTTGTGATTCTCCTGGTCAGCTCACTAATCACTGTGATGTGCCCTTCAATGCAGCAAGGGCAGGAATTCATCTTGCTGGGTGTGGGCCCCTCTTTTCTTCCTCCCCTCGCCAAAAAGTAGAGGAGTTTGGCATCGTTGTTCCGTGGCTGTAAAAGTTGTGTGCTGGCACTTTGATAAGGTGTGACAGCTGGTTAAAAGCTTTGCCTTAGCCCTAGGTGTGTAGATAATGATGTTCACAGCACAGAGTGTGAGAGCCCATGGCTCAGAGCCCTGTCACTGCTGCTCTTGTGCTTCTCTAAGTGGGAACTGTCCCTGTGAGCACTGGGAATATTTTTGGAACAGTGACTTAAGATTATGCTTTTCATGCTGACATATTCCACTGTGGGTCAGGGCTTGAGCCTTGGCATCATAGAATTTGTTCATCTTTTATGTTTTCTTTTACCTTCTTTATTATTCTCAGCTTACTTCATTCTCTTTCAGCTGGAGCAGAGGACACTGAGAGCAGACAGAGCTCCCTGGGATCTGCAGCTCCTCCCGAGGGACAGCTCTGAGCTCTAGGAGAGGGGCAGGGGCAGGAACCTGGCTGGAGCTGGGCCAGGGCAGATTTAGGTTGGATTTTAGGGAAAGCTTCTTCCCCAGAGGCTGCTGGCACTGTCAAGGCTCCCCAGGGAATGGGCACGGCCCCAAGGCTGCCAGAGCTCCAGGAGCCTTTGGCCAGCGCTGCCAGGGATGCCCAGGGTGGGATTGGTGGGGGGTCTGGGCAGGGCCAGAAGCTGAACTTTAATATTCCTGGTGGGTCCCTTCCAACTCAGGATATTCTGATTAATCCCTCCCCTCCCAGAGCAAACTCCCAGCTCTCTTTTCCCCTCATTGCCTTTGGTCTGTGGAGTGAGCTGTGCGAGCCAAGTGCTGGGCAGTGGCAGAACTCGTGGCACTGAAAGTGAGAACGGAGTAATTTCTGATCACTCGGTTCCTTTTGGCAGGTGAGTGCCATGATTTCACTGCCATGCATCCCATGTTCAGTGCCTAGACACAGCCTCACAAAAAGCACAGCAGTGACTCTCTCTGTGGTCAGTGAATAAGAATATCTCTGTTTACACAATATTTTGAAATTCATTACGGGCAGGTGCTGTGTGTTGGGACCTGAGGGAGCTGGGGTTGTTTAGCCTGGAGAAAAGGAGGCTCGGGGGGCCCTTGTGGCTCTGCACAACTCCTGACAGGAGGGGACAGCCAGGGGAAATCAGGTTCTGCTCCCAGGGAATAAGACAGGAGAAGAGGAAATGGCCTCAGGCTGTCCCAGGGGAGGCTCATGTTGGACATCAGGAGGAATTTCTGCACTGAAGGGCTGTTAAGCTTTGGAGGTTTGGTGTCCCCATCCCTGGAGGTGCCCAAGGAAGGCCTGGATGTGGCACTCAGTGCTCTGGGCTGGTGACAAGGTGGGGATGGGTCAATGACCTTGGAGGTCTTTTCCAGCTAAATGATTCTGGGATTCTACTGGGATATGTGTTTCTAAGTTCTAAGAGTGAGGGAGAAGTTGGTGGCTTCTCTCCTGACCCAAGCAAAAATTCAGGAGTAGAGCACTGTAGTGAGGAGCATTCACCCCACTGCATGTTGAGGATCTCAGCCTGAAGTGTCTTGAGCAAAAATTCATCTATTGAGTGACCTTGACTAAAACAATCTATATGTCAGATCTAGACCCTGTTTGATTGACCTCCTCTCCTGCTGGAAGGTTGTTCAGGCCTATCCATGAGGGAATCCATCCCTACTCCCACAGAAGTAGGAAAAGCAAAGGCAATGCCACATTGAGCTGTAAGTGGATGAGAAAATGGTTGTGTCCACTGGTGCCTACATTGGCAGACTTGGAAAACTGCCTGTGTTTCATTCACAGCCATCTCTGGGAAGCTCAGTTCCATCCTAGCCAAGCTGGCTGTCTTTCTGCTTTTACTTCCCCAGGGGCACAATGTCAAATTAGTCATTTTTACAGGAGCAGGGAGCTTTATAGCAGCCCCAACATACGTTCTCTGGAACACTGACAAGATAAATTCACTTTGTACAAATACAAGCAGCAGTTGCTCTATCTGTCCTGGTTGCTTTTCCCTTTTTTACAATGGAGCAGGTGCAATGCCTGTATCTGTTATCAGTATCTAATAGGGTTTGGGCAAACAAGGAATTGCTCACGTTGTCTAGGTGTTGCACACAGTCCATTAGTCACCCTGTCTAGTGCTTATCACAATTCAAAAAAACAACATTTGGGATGAGTCACTGAGATTCATTAAAGAAGATCTTTGTCACAGCAGCAAATGAGGGAGAAGTATGGAAGGGATGGGCGGGGGTATGTTTAATATTTGTGGAGAACATAAGACATATGCTGTGTACCAAGATCTTGGGAACAATCCTGGTTTCACAGGCTATTATTAGCAGAGTAAAAAGTGAGCTTAGTTGTGTTGATCAACCCTAGGAAGCAAATTCTGTATTTGGAGTGTGAAATAATTCACTTTTTTGGGGGGGAAGCTGGGTTATAGGGTATGATATCCCACACCAGTGTCCAGCTGGGGCCAACCCCTAAGTCTTGTTCCACCCGGTGTGCAGCTCTGTCAATGTCAGAGGCCCCGGAGCACTGTGGTCCCTTTGCCTTGCTCATGTTCCCAGCAGAACACACATTCCTGCAGGGTGTGACAGGGCCACTTCTGGGGCCACATGTCCCTGTCCTGTCCACTGTGGCCACCTGGTCCTGTGTGAAGCTCGGATGCTGCAACCGCTCAGCAGGAGCTTACTGACCCAAAGGACTGGTGGCACTGGCCAGCAAACACTCTGAGGGGCACAGGCAGTGCCAGGCTGGCATGAAACAATGGGAAATCATTTCCTCAGCCCATGAGAATCTGCTGGACTTTAGGCATTAGGGCTTTTTCCTCCCCTAGGAACAACAAAGTCACTCTCAAAAAAAACCCCTCTGTGAATTGTATTTTGAAAAAAACCCCAACAAACAAAGTAAACCCAAGCTGTGATTGATCAAACCCTTGTATTCTTTTCACTCTTTTTAATCTTATTTTAAATGTTTTAAAACATGTTTTCACTTTGAGTTGTCTTTTTTCACGAACAGCGGGTTTTGGTGGAGCCCTGGACACACCAAGCAGAGGGAGGCAGTGCTGTGAGCAGTTCCTCTCCACACAGATCTCCATGTAGAGTCTTCCCCACTGGCATGAATTCCCCTCTGCGGGCCAGATGTGCTTTTCTCCTCACAGGAGATGAGTGTTTCCATAGCTGAGCTGTCCTGCTGACAGCACTGAGATTTCTGGAGTCACTGCTCACTCCCAGGTGTGAAGTGGATTGCTCTCTGGCCTGGGGCAGATAAGCAGCCACAGAACTTTGTTGCTGCTTCTCCCAGCATTGGAAATCTTTTAATTAGGGGTGAAATAAACTGTCCACATTGTTCCTTTCTTTCCTGTAGTGCAGTCTCTCTCCTTTGTCTCAGTGCAATCTGGTTTCCTTAACGTGGCTGATTCAGAAAGTAAGCTGAGGGTTGCCCAGAAGTCTTTAAATGAGAATATAGATTTTGCTATGATCTTTATGGCAATAATTCAGTTTCTTTTTTAGCAATGTGATAAGTTATTGCCCCTCACATCCCAGCTTTCACTCTGCATGGAAATTGAACTTTGGAAGCAATACACTCTCAGGTGCTGTGCAGGGGAGCTCTGCTGATTCCCATTGGATTTCTTGAAGCAGAACCTGTATTGCTTTCAGTGCTCCTGAGTAAACCCAGGAGAAACTGGAGTTGTGTGGAGCTCTTATCTCAGGGGAACACACACTTTGACCAGGCAGGAAAGAAATGGAACAGATTTTTAGAGATAGGGATTTTGATCTCACCTTCTTTAAATTCCTTCTGTGCTTTCCCAATAACCTGGCATTTCTGGGAACCCAGACCCAGCGTGTGCCAAGGTTTATGGTTGGCAATTATCCTTAAATACCCCTGGACTTGGACCCTCTGTACCTTCCCAATGTTTTTGCAGTTTGCAGCCTTGCTCAAACTGGTTGAGTTTTTGCTGCAGCTCCCAAACACGAAACACATTTGGGGCACAGCTGTGAATCACAGAACCCCAGGATCCCTGAAGTTGGAAAAGCCCTCCCAACCCATGGAGTGCCAGCTGTGCCCAGTGCCCACCTTGTCCCCAGCCCAGAGCACTCAGTGCCACCTCCAGGGGACACCTGCAGGGATGGGCACTGCAGAGCTCCCT
>JAYDZK010000001.1:112123790-112140227 GCA_034509185.1 Euphonia xanthogaster
TCAGGGATTCTCCAGCCCCTTCCCAGCTCCCTTCCCTGCCCTGGACACGCTCCAGCCCCTCCAGGGCTCTCCTGCAGCAGCAGAACTGGACCCAGCCCTCGAGGGGCCTCTCAGAGCCAGCACAGAGGGACAGATGATGCTTCCAGAATGGATGGGACTTGCTGGACTCTAACCCATAAAGCCCAGCATTCATGTAGTAGCACCAGCCTGATGTAAAAAAACAAAACCAAACAAACAAAAAAAACACAAACAAACAAACAAACAAAAAAAACCCAAAAACCAAAAACCCACCCCAAACCAACAAAGGCAACAACAACAAAAACAAAAACAAAAACAAAAACAAAAACAAAACAATCAACCAAACAACAACAAAAAAACACACCAAAAGCCAACCCCAAAAAAAAAATCACCAAAAAAAACCACCCAAAAACCCCCTTGAGGATTTCACAGAAATGTCCCATAAATCCTTATTAATGTGTTGGCTTCCCACAGCTGATATTCTGACATTAAAACCTCCCTTCACTTTCCTTAGGTCTCTGTATCCTGTGTCGCTACACACTCCAGTGGAGAGTTTAGTTGCTGAGGAAGAGGTGAAGGGATTTTAAATGAGCACACTCCACTCCTTTTGCTGTTCTCAGGCACCTTGAAAACACCTAAAGGAATTTAGTTTTTCTGGGATATTCCCTTCTCCCGCCTCTGTGTGTATTCCCTTGAAAGGAGCACGTCCCTAAAGAAGAAGTTTGTTTACCAAGTGATTATTCCAGGGATTCTTGTTTTCTCTGCAAGGATGTGTTTTAGTTTGGATTGAGCTGAAGGAAATGGCAGTCACGGAGTCACTCAGGCTTTCTTTTTTTCTGGCTTCCTGTTTCCCCCAAACAACTTCTGAACCATTTGGTCAATTTTAACCGAAGCTGGGAAGGATCTCCTGTTCTGAGGGAAATAAAGTTCTTACACGTCTCAGAAATAAGAGGCAGCAGAGCAGATAAAAGACACCAGACCTTGTGCCCCCACAGAGATAAAGGCAAGAAACGTGGGGTTGACAGTATTTGTTTCCAGAGAATCACACAAGAAATAAATGCTATTAACAGGAACCTTTGATCAGGGCTCACATCTTACCAGGCTAGAGATAAGAATTTGTGTGTTATTAGAGATGAGATAAGGCCCTCCAAGACTTGGGGCTTGGGAGAGCAGCATCATTTGTTCTCCTGCTGGCAGACTGACGTGCTGCTGTGGTGAGGTGTAATATTTACCTCAATTCAGGGGCTGCTCAGCCCTCCTTGGGCTCTGCCTGAGCCAGCTCTCTGTGAGGATGTTTGCTGGGGTGTGAGAGACCTGTGTTGCTGTCTCAGTGTTGCCTGAAGAGCACAACCCTGAGGATCAGTCTGAAATCTGCTCCGAGCCTACCAGTGGTGGGGCTGGGTGACTCCACGAGGAGATGGCAAATGGAAGCATTCCTAGAGTCACAAAAGTGGGGAGTTATGGAATGGTTTAGGTTGAAAGGGTCTTTAGTGGAAATGCCAAATGGCAAATGGAAACATTCCTAGAATCACAGAAGTAGAGAATTATGGAATGGTTTACGTTGAAAGGGTCTTTAATGGAAATGCCAAAGGGGAACATTCCTAGAATCACAGAAGTGGGGAATTATGGAATGGTTTAGGTTAGAAGGGTCTTTAATTGCCATCAATTTCCACCCCCTGCCATGGGCAGGGACACCTTCCACTGTCCCAGGCTGCTCCAAGCCTTGTCCCACCTGGCCTTGGACACTGCCAGGGATGGGGAGTCCCCAGCTGCTCTGGGGACTGTGCCAGGCCCTCCCCAGTATTACAATAAAGATGTTTTTCCCAATATCTAATCCAACCCTGCCCTCCTTCATCTTGAGCCCATTCCCCCTTGTCCTGTCACTACGAGCCCTGATGAAAAGCCTTTCCCCAAAGGAGGTAAGGAATGACTGAAAGTCCTGACTGTCTGAAGGTTAGTCCAATTCCAATAATTAGTGAGCTGGCAGTTTCACTTGGGAGGCCATTTGGCAAATGGCCACTGCTATTGATACTTGGGTTTGCCAGATCTTGCCAGGAATGAGTGATCAGGCATGGAAAATGGGCACCCATCCATGCCTAGAGAGTGAATCACACACCTTCTTTCAGGAATACCATTAATGCCTTCTTGTTGTTTTTTTTTTCTTTTTTTTTAAGGTTGGGATTAAATGTTTGAGATGGTATTTTTTTGGTTTGGATTTAGATGTTTGTTAGTTTTTATTTATGTTATAGTTTTATAAGTTGTGCATTTTAGTGTATTTTATTAATAAACTATAAAATAGAGTTGTATTTTTAATAAGGTTTTTAAGGATAAATTGTCTAATTAAGAAATGATATTTAAATTATTCTTATTTTAATTTAATAATTAATTATTTGTGGTTTGTAATGTGGATTTTTTTGTTTAATTATACAATATTATTTAAATTTATGAAGAAGGTGAAGAAGGTGAAGAAGAAGGATTGCTTTTTGTTTTAAAAAGTAATCCTTTTAATTTTATTATATATATGTTATTATATTTTAAAACATTAATTTTATTTTTTATTTTATATATATTTTTATTTAAATTATATATTTAAAATTTTCACTCTATTATTTATTTTTAAAGTTTTTTTATGGCTTTAAGTTAAATGTAGTGTTTTCTTGGGTGTAAGTGTTTGTTAGTATAAAAAGTCTAAAATTCTCAGCAACTAGGGTTCCGACACCTTCTTTAATTTTTTTTTAAATATATATTCCAATTCTGTAGGTAATGTGAGGACCTCATGCTTGACATCCCAGTGGGAAAAGTGACACTTTTCTCTCTGCTGTGACAATCTACTGGATTTCATTGTACCCTCCCAAATCCTACCAGTTTCTGGTATTTCAGTATGGATGGTCAATCACATATTCCCATGCCTGTTAGTGGTGCCACAGGAGATCCATTCAATTTTGTGATATTTGTGACACTCATCATGCAGCTGATGACCTCAAGCATTAGCTTAGCAATGTTGAACTTGGGACCTGCACATCTTTTGTCTCTGGGTTTCCAAAAATAAATCTTCCCTGCTTATCTCTCTGGCATCTTTTGTAAACAGCGAATTCAAGAGCAAACTTTGTAAAGCTCTTGACCCTAATCTCCCCCATAAGCTCCAAAGGTCGAATTACCAATTATGCCCTGTGTTTTCTTTGTGCTCTGGCTCTCAGTTTTCATGCCTGGGCACTCTTTGGTCGGGCTTTACACAAGGAAAGCAATCCCTTCCTTTCCCAAAGACCTGCCGTGGAGTTTAAAAAGGCAGGGGAGTGCAAAAATAGCTTGTACTTGGTAGCACATAAGTGGCAGGTTTTGAGCCAAGGTTTACAGGAGAGGAGAATTAATTAGTACAGAACTAACTCACTAATCAGCCTGCTGTCTGACACCTTCATTTAAACCTACTTTCTGTGCTCTCCACAAGAAACCCAGTGCACCACCAGCTGCTTGGCATTTCTCAGGGGGGAGAAGCAGCAAAGATCCTGCAGGAGTGCAGTGGGAGCTGGGGAGGTGCAAAAGCTGGGATGGAGGAAGGACTGAGTCTCCTGAGTCACATCCCCGGAATCCTGGGGCTGATGTGATGTAAAACCTTGGGGGAAAACGGTGTTGGAGGGACAAAGCACACAGGTGACTTCAGTGGCAGCATTTTCAGCTCAGTTCTGAGGGAAGGGTTGAACCTGGGAGAGACAGGAACAGTCCAAAGGGAAGAGAAATTTGGAGGATTGTGTCTCTTCTTCTTCCTTAGTGGGATACTGGTTTAAAGCCCAGCAATAGATACTGGCAGCCTGTTTCCCTGCCCCTGGATTCCTGGTTAATTCAAATTTCTCTTTCCGTAAGGACTCTGACAACGTCCCTCTCCTCTACCCAGTTGCTCATTTTCAGTAGAGTTTGGAGCATAATTAATTCCTGACCTCCTGTCAGCTGCCAAATGGGACTGCAGTTGGGTAAGGGATCAAAATTTATTATAGGAAAACAGCCCAATCATGTGAGATATAGCATGATCACATATTTCCTTATAAAAATGTGATTAAAATAGCAAAATATCGGAATCAACAGCTTTTAAACATCTGTTGAATGCACTTTAGTGAGTTACATGCTGTATTTAACCTTTTTTTTTTTTTTGAGCTAAAAGCATTCCAGAAATGGCTTTTGCTGGACCAAAAATTGAGAGAAAAGCTCTGAGAATAAATGTTATCATGCTGTTGGCTGATATTTTGGTTTCCTTACTGGGACAACAAACTATTTCCACCACAGAAATGACTTTTCTGGGAGATGGTATTAATTCTGCAGGGCAGGTGGCTGAAGAGACAGTCTGAATATTTGATAGCACACACTGAGGTGTTTGGACAAACTGGTCATTTAAAAACAAAACCAAGAGGCATGCATCTCTAGGGAATAGTAAACAGAGCTGGAGTCATTCCTAATTATTGGGATACAGCTCTGTCATCAGCTCCTTCTCTAGATACTATTATTTATAGAAATAATTATGCAGCATTTAAATTCGGGATGCGCACGGTTCTTTAATTGGGGGCTGAACTTGTGTTTGGTGATCTGGATTCCTATCCTTACTCATCTGTCTATCATTTATAAAGATTATATATCTGAAACGTGACCTGTACCTAATTATAATTAATTAAGTCGCCAGCAGTATGCTGAAAAACTTGCATTTAAATCAGGGGGTGAATAATTAAGGCAATTAGCAGAACTGACTGTTTGCAATATGGCTTCTTGAAAATGTGGAATAATTGCTAATCTTCTAGGCAGAGATGGACAGAACACCAGCCTGGTATTTAATTCTGTAAATACAAATTAGGTGAGGTGGTGCAAGTATGGAATTCCTTCTTTTTCTGCCCAAATTTCCAGAGGTCATAAACTAGGTGAGTGACACACAGCCCAACGGATTATTTCAGGGAAGGGTAAGTTCAGGGCGTCCAGATGAATCCTCAAGCTATTAAAAAATTCCCTTGTCTCAGCTTTAATAATTTTTATTTATAATCCTTAATTTGTGTGGTCAGGAGAGTAACAGCCCCGCTGTGCCACCGGTGCTTGTCCCTATGGATTTGTCCGAGCTCCAGGCTTCCCTGAGCCACTCCCTGTTGATTATTTACCCAGGAAGGAGTGAGGGAATGGGCCATCACTCACCTCTCAAGGAGTGAGGGGATGGGACACCCACGCTGGGCAAGCTCAGCCCTCCTGGCAGGCGCGCCACGTGTGGGAGAAATCACCCTGAGCACGGAGAAACCAGAGCCAGCCTCCCCAGCCCTGCCTGGTGGCATTCCACTTGCAGGGAGATGGCCTGGATAGGGCAGGCTGCCTGCAGGAGCCGGGTGCTGCCATCAGATGTGCCTGCAGCTGGGGAAAGGCGGGCGGGTGACTCAGGGCACGGCTGGTGGGAAGGCGGCCAAGGAGGCCTGGCAGAGCAGAGCTGGCCCGGCGCCCTCAGTGCCATCGTGATGCCATCATGGATTGATGCTATCGGCGCCTTTCCCAACCCAGGAGCTGAGAAAATGCGTCCTGGTGCCCACCAGTATCAATGGGGTGCTGTCCTGGTTCAGGGCAAATTTGGGAGAGAACCCCCAAAGGGCTCCTCTAGGAAAGCAGATTCAATCGGCTCCTCCTCCCAAACGGTCCAGGAGAAAATACCTCCTTGGAGAAAAGTGGAAAAAAACTGTTTATTAAACAATAAAACCTAAACAATATTATACAATAAAACCCCCTGATGCTCCAAAAGAGATGACAAACCCAGAAAAGCTGCAGCTTGGCTCACTCAGTCTCTGATCTGGAAATGCCGCGGCCCCGGCCCGGCCCGGTGGCCGCAGGTGGAGCTGCCGGTGCTCTGCTGAGTGTTCAGTCTGGAGAAGGGCCAAACAGCTCCGAAGAAAAGGGAAAAAAACACAATCCAGGGAAATTCTTTGCCTCAGCTAGCTAAACTAACTAAAAGCAAAGGAGAGCTCTGTCCCGCTGTCTGTCCATCCGCAGCAGCACAGTGCAGGAGCAGGAATGTGGAGGAGCGAGTGCAGGGCCTGAAAACAAACTGCAGCTTCTTCTCTCCCCCTTCACCCTCTGGAACAAGTCTGAAAGGTGCAAAACTTATTATTCAGCATAAACAGAACAGACAGCTGGGGATAAAAGCATCACATAGGCAACCCAGGAGAGGTGCCTTGATAAAAGGGCTGGGCACTTGGCAGGGCTGTGGGGACACCAAGCGCTCCTCTCATGGAGGGGTCTCCATGGGCTGGGGTTTTGTCCTGGTTTTTTTGTTTTTTTTTTTTGTCCTGCTGCTTTTAGTGCTTCCAACTTCTCCTCTCTCTGTGCCTGAGGCATGACTTGGATTAGTGGATTTGTGTCTGGGTGTCTGTGACATCCTGAGGTGAGCTCGTGTGGAACAATTTGAATTTTACACACTGTTTTGTTGTCTCTTTAAAGACCTGTTGAGCTTGTGCTATGAGACAAGTTGGTTCAACTATTTCATTGAAAACTCAGTTAATTAATTTATAACTTTAAATTTTTTTATCTTTGGTGTTTATACCCCAAGAAAGTTAAGAGAAGATTGCCAGATTTTCCTCTCAGGAACACACATGCATTTTCCAGAATTTGTATAATTGCTCTCTAAGTTTTTCCTATGTCTGGGGTTTTGTTTGTTTGTTTGTTTTTCTCTTTTTTCTCAAATCCCATTTGAATGAGGCACTCCAAGACTGTGGCTTGTGGAATTTTTGCAAGGTTAACACTGGGCACATGCATCAAACCATCTCCCTGCCCCAGGGCTTTGCCCAGGCAGGGTTTGTGCCTTTAAAGCAAAGAGAGTGATTCAATGTCCTGTAGGTGACAGGGACAGCTCCTAACAAGTCTGGAGGTATTTTTAGAACTTGATAAAATGACACTTCATAAAACACCGACCAGGCAGCTCGAAAGAGGAAATAAGAGTGGAGAGACTTTGGGAAAACATTACTGTATTTTAATTATCAGCCCTTTTGATGTTGTCAGCCCATACCTTCAGCAAGGGGAATAATTGTTTCACTTCCTTCCTATTTAATGTGGTCATTTTATGGCTCAGAGGCACAGCTTTTGCTCCTGAGTTACCATTTACAGCTGTGGCCAGCCTTGGGGATGCTGTTTTGGGCCACACAGCTGCCCTGGCAGTGCTGTCTGCCAGGGAACAGGGACAGGACAAGAGGAAAGGGCTCAGGCTGTGCCAGGGGAGGCTCAGGTTGGACATCAGGAGGAATTTCTTCATGGGGAAGGTGGTCAAGCATAAAAAGGGGCTGCCCAGGGAGGTTTGGAGTCCCCATCCCTGCAGGTATCCAAGGAAAGACTGGAAACCTGTGTTCTCCTCATGGAATCCAGTGAAATTTTATCTTTCTGGGACTGAAATATTCCCATTTATGGTATTGACACATAAATACCTGTATGCTGAGCTGGGGAGAGACCGGCTCCTAAACCCCCTGCTCCTAAAGGAGCACCCTTCTCAAGGCAAAACAGAAGTCCAATTTTGTGGAAATAAATCAGTGCAAATGGGAATGGGATCTTGGGGTGTTGGGCTGCTGAAATCTACAGAAAGGCACAGGTGTAAAATTAAAGCAAGATTTCATCATCTTCTACACTGAATACTCAAAACAGCTGGGTCTGCCTATTCTGAACTGGTGCCTCCACTGAATTTTGCCAGTCCACACCAGTGTAAGTTCTGGCCCAGTGGTTGAAGCCTAAATTTATTGCTCTTTTTTTTTCTTTTTTTTAATTTCATTTTAATAGTCCTGATGGCCCAGGCCAGGACTCACTCAGCCCTTCAGATAAAGGTCAGTGTTAGCTCAGAATTTTTTAACGTCACTTACAAAGAAAAGAAAGAATTAAAATTCTTTCAACTGAAACTTTTGCTTCTCCATAAATTAAACTTGCTGATAAAACCAGCAAAATATGATTTTCTCTGCTCAGTATGGCAGCTTGCAGGTCACCACAGGGAGAGATTATGATACTCAGCAGATTCCCTTTAGGATGTGAGGTTTTCCAGAGTCTAAAGGAGCTTGGATAAATCCAGAAGTTTGTTTTCCCTTCCTGTTGACTGCAGAAAGGATTCCCTGAGGTTCTGACTCCATGTGAAATGCTCAGTCAGGGAGATTCACATCCAGAGCTCTGTGGAGCCTCAGCAGAAAGGATAAAAGTGTAAGGATGATATTCCTGTGTAAGCAGCTTGCTCAGAGAGGGAATTCAGCTCCTGGAAGAAAGCTGGAGAATGGTGGTTCAGAGAATTTACCTGGATGCAGCTCCCCTCATGCACACATCCATCCTGGAGCAACAGAGATGTTCTGGGCTTACAAACCCAATGGTGCAGAGATGCCACCCTGCAAAGACCCCAGGTGGGGCAGAAGAATTTCCAGGGAGCAGAGTGATCACTTCTGTGGACCCTCTGTGTTCTTCAAGAAGTGCAAAGGGGCTGCAGCACTGGCAGAAGATGGACTCTGACTTTAAGGAATCATCCCAAGACTAGGAGAGGCCCAGCATCCCAGCAGAGCAACGTGGCTGCCTCAGTTCTCCTTCATGATCAACAGTGAAGCTCTGGGATGACAGGAAAACACAGACTGGGAATAAAGGCTGGGAGAAGGTTGCCTGTTTTGAGAGAAACTTCCACATTTCTTGCAGCCTTCCCTTTTCCCAGTGATGCAGGGAAGGGCATCTGCCTCAGGGAAGCTGTAACCTCTGGAGAATTCCCCCTGATGCCAATCAACTCCAGCCTGAGCACTCACATCTCTGTGTTTGTAAACAATCTCAGCACATCTCTTCTTTGGGATCCATCCAAGCTGCACTTCACTCAAATGCTGTTCTGTTCCTGCTGCCTGATGCAGTCCATCACACTTTTTCTGCATTTCACTTGTTTTGATTGTCACCAGAGAACTTTCAGCGAGGCAATTTTTTGTTGCTGTGATGGCTGGTGAATGTTGTGTTGGGGGAAAAATAAAAGTTTGAAGTGGAAATTTTCTAATCAAAGTCACTGTTCTTTGTTGTTTGCAGTCTGGATGAAGACAATGCAGACGGGTGAGTCAGTGTCAGTGGTGTCTGATGCTCTGAAAGAAAAACTCCTTATATAAACACCTGAGTGATCTGATGAAATTTTCTACATGTATTCACAATAAATGAATTTTTTAAATGCTAATTAAAGGCCTAAGAAATCTTTGGAAGCCCTCTTTCAGTGCCAAAATTATAGAGGAATGCATCTTTCAGATCTTCCAGGTAGAGATTTTGGTATGGTTGCTTGCTTTTTGTTTTTCCAAATTGGAAACAATTTTAAAGCCACGTGTAAGCACTTTGGCTTAGCTGTGTGTACCTGGATTAAGAACAGTAATCCTGGCAATGGTTTTTCTTCCCCTTTAAAATGCATATTTTCCATTAAGCAGTGTGGCTAATGAGTGTTGCTGTTTGTAATGAAGCCCTTTTTCCAGGTTAGCTGTGAATCACTTCAGGCTGTGACCTTATCTGATCTTGCATGTTCAAGAGGGCTGAGTCTAATCAATAACTGGGGAGGTTTCATCACTGAGCCCGTGGGTGCTGCCGGAAGCAGTTTGGTGATTAAGGAGTTGACACTTGCTCTCAACCATTCATGAAACTCTGTCCCATCCAAGCCCTGCTAGGACTCTGCAGCCTTTTGGAAAACTGGGATTTTCTCTGCTCAGCCTCCATCACTATCCCGTGGTGGTTTTTATGTCAGACTCTCCATCCAGGCAGTCCTGCCCGAATTCCAGTTCTGTGAATTGTTTTCTGCCTAGCTTCCTTCCATTTCAATGTAGACTGCTACTCCCCTTTGTTCCCTAAGCCAAGGTGTTAAACTGCTTGGGATGATTGCTTCCCAGGCCAGCACTGGGAATGCTGCCTGGCACAGGGTGGCTGCAGCTCTGCTGCCTCTCAACTTTATCAGGTGTTTTTTCAGCTTCTCAAAGGGCTCTCTCTGGGAGCAACTGATAATGTCCTGTGGAAACATCTGGACGGGGTCAGCTCTTCAGCTTCCTGGGCTGGGAAGCTATTGAGGTGCTCAGATGTAGTGTGAGCTGCAGTTTGATGTTTGGATCACAGACAAAACTCGTGCTTTTTCTGTCCTCTGACAGCCCCTGGGAATCATTAGTGTTGGCGTTAAAGTGCTCTGTCAAACACAGAGGGGATGTCTGAATGCCTTTCTTGTTTGTTTGTTTTCCAAATGTGTAAAGGCAGCCGGGAAAGCTCCCGGTGTTTGTTGTTGGTGGCATTCCCTGAATGCCTCCATCTCCCTGCTCATCCTGGAGGAACAGGGGAGATTTAGCACCTGATCTCCTGCCCCACAGCGTCTGTTTCAGTGCTGCCCCTCCAGGAGCAGAGAGAGCAACCAGGACATTTCTCTGAGCTAACAGGGAATTGGGAGCTGGAAGAGGGAAAGGGCTTGATATTCCTGGTATTTCTGGGAATCACAGACTCACTTCCCAACCAGCAATCTGTGCTGCTGGAATGAGCATCAGGTTTTGGAAATATCAGTGTTACACCTCTCCCTGGGTAGAGCAGCCAGGCCACAAAAATTATTCTGGTGGTTTCTGTGGATCCTGGGAGAGGCCAGTTCCAGTCCCCACTCCTCCTTTCCCAGTTCAGCTGCTGGTTTTGCCTGGGCTGCTTCTTTGCAGCAGGAAGATTCAAAGGGATAGGGGGAGAGACTGGTTTGCTGGAGCTGCTCAGACAAAGCCAGAGCAAAACAAACTCATCCAAATGAGATTGGCTCAGGGTGATGTGAGGGGTTTTAATTTCTGTGGGGAAAATAGGAATCCTAAATCCCTGACTGAAGCCTGGGCTGTGGATGCACTCCTTGGCCTGGCTGCAGCTCTGCCAAGTGGAGCTCATCAGTGCTTTCCCCATCCAAAATTACCCCTCCCTGCATCTCCTGGAGGACCTGTTCCTTGGCCAGGGGTGGGGACGGGAGGGCTAAAACCAGTTTTAGTCAAAATGAGCAGGTCACCTTGCACAACACACAGGAGGTCTTTGCTAAGTGGAGTCATGAAGTCCTTAAGGAAGGTCTACCTCGCCCTCCAAGAGCTTCAGCAAGTTTCACATCAGGTTTGGTGACCTGACCCTTTTATGCCTTAACTTTCCTTGCAGACGAGCTCTGAAAGGCAGATTGAAGCTGCTTCAGGGGAGGTTTAGGCTGGAGAGCAGGGAAAGGTTCTTCGCCCAGAGGGTGCTGGGCACTGCGCAGGGAATGGGCACGGCCCAGGAGCTGCCAGAACTCCAGGAGCCTTTGGCAAGCGCTGCCAGGGATGCCCAGGGTGGGATTGTTGGGGCGTCTGGGCAGGGCCAGGGCTTGCCCTGGATGATCCCTGTGGGTCCTTCCCAACTCAGGATATTCCATGATTCCATGATGGGTGCTGTGGCCAACCCCTTGCTGGCTGTGCTGGGTGGATTCACATCCTCAGCCTCCCAATGCCTCCCTACAGGGCCATCCTGCTGGGCCTGTTTGGGCACACGTTGTTTTTGTGGGGTTTTGTCACCCCAACAGTCCCAGTGGAAATTTTTGTCCCCGTGTCCTGTGTACCACATAAACACATGGGGACAAATAGACCCTGCCCAGCAGAGCTGTAAATAATGAAGCCAGAGAAAGGTCATGGCTTGTGTTGCATCTAGATGAAAAACTGAGGCTAAGAAGGTGAGCAATGAGCCTGGACCTCCTTCCAGTACCCCACAGAAGCAATCCATCATTGCTACCCCAAATCTGAAAATGCTCAAATCCCTGAACTGGTCCCCAGTGCTCAGGACCAGTTGTTTCCTGGTCTGAAATCTCCTGTAGTTTGAAGTCATGGCTTTATTTTTAGATCACCAACACCACCTCAGCTGTAATTACACTTGTACCAATCAAGCATGTGGCAACGCTCATGGGTCTCTGAGTAGTCCTGTAGTGTAAGGCTTAATTTGTGGGGTTGGAAAAGGTGGAATGGCAGGTGTTGCACAGGAGCTGACACTGAGGTTCCACCTGCCCCATCAAGCTCCTCAAAGGTGATGCCCCAAGAGAAGAGAGCAGCAACAGCAGGCCCTTGGTTCAGGGTCCTTTTTCACCCTCTCCTTTCAGAGGGATCCTCCAGTCCTGACCATATCTTAGCCCTAAGTCACGTCAGGAAGCACATTTTTAATGCTGCTTTATTAGAGAGTCAGAGGCATTTGTGGGATTGGTGTGGGAGTACAAAATTGTTTTCTGATGAGGAATTGAGTCGAGGTTTGTTGGCGTCTCGTGTAGTGGCTGTTTATGTGTAAACTTGAAACCAAACCAAGCAAAAGGAGTGAAACCATCCAAGGCCTAAAATGTCATCTGGCAGCGAGGAAAGGCTGCAAATACCAGATTAGGGGAGCCCAGAACCAGCTGGCTGCTGCTCATGCTGAAGTGAGTGCTCCCCAGACATTCCAAACTGGCCATGAAGCCTTCCTAAGCTCACTCTGGTCACTGCCACTCATTTCAGGATCACTGGCAAGCATGAAGGGGGCTTCTGTTTAGCGGTGGGAAGAGAAGGCAGGGGAAAACAGCACCAAGTCCATAGTTTTAGTGTCCTTTCTCCTGTGGTTCACAGCACAGACCACAGTCCAGCTCCATCTGGAGCCAGCTCCAAGGGTTTTGCTGGTTTTCAGCAGGACCAGGGTGAACCCTAAGTGTAATGACAAGTCACAAAGGCTGTAATAAAGCCACGATCCCTGAGAAAACAGCTGTGGTGGTTTAGGAGGCCCTTGCCTCTCCCACCCCTTGGACAGAGGCTCCTGCTCCCAAAATGGTACCAGCAGAAGGGAATGTGGAATCATGCCCTGCTCCACAACCTTCACATCACCCCTCTTTCCTGGGAAACCATGTGGGATCATGCCCTGCTCCACAACCTTCACATCACCTCTCTTTCCTGGGAAACCATGTGGGCTCATGCCCTGCTCCACAACCTTCACATCACCCCTCTTTCCTGGGAAACAAGCCTGTTTGGAGCTGCAGGCTGTGGCCATCTCCAGCAGCAGGCTGAGCCAGCCTGATGGGGTGATAAGAAACCCACAGCACCACCGGGCTTGTCAGAGCCCATTCTGGAGCCTGTCATTACCCATTGTTCCCTTTATTGAAAGCAGTTGTGCCTTTTGCATGTCTCCATACTTCAAAAAATCAGACCTGGAACACAAAGGCTGGGGCTTTTTGCTCGGGAAGTGTTTCTTTTTGTACATTGAAACCCAAGAGGAGGCTTTGCTGCTGCTGCTGCAGCAGCAATATCCTGACTTGCTCAGAAGGAAGTTTCGTTCTGAATAAAGCTAATCTCACACTAAAAACGTAACCCTTTGAGGCCTGGGGGCAAGCACCACGTGTGGAATCGTCTCAACTGTCATGTGGAAGGATGAGTTTGAAAAGCCACCCTTGAGAGATTATCATTAAACCTTATGAGCCTTCTGAGCCTTACGCAAGGCCGGGCTCGGAGGGATCCGTGTTTGCACATCTGTGGTTTCAGTGACCTTGGCAGAGTTGTTTCCCAGTATAAGTAAAATCAGAAATGGAACTTGCAACAACAAGCAAATGTGTTTTTGCACTGTATTCCAGGCAGATTAGTGATGTCATGGCTGCTGTGTGCTGTAGCTCTGTCTCCTCTAATGCTTTTTTTTTTTTTTTTATCTTGACGCTAATGTGGCTTAGAATTTCTTCAGCTAGAGAAGTCACAGCTCTTGGCATCCTGCCCCACAACATTTACCTGGAGCTCTTGCAACCTTCTGTGACATCAGTTTTACTGCTAAGGGTGTAATTGATCTTATCCATTCTTGAACATGCTCATTAGAACATTCATTGTGGTTCTTTTCCAACACTGGAACATGCTCATCTTGGGACATCTATGCAATATCCACATCCATGTACTTTCTTTATTTGTATGGTGGTTATTTTCTGAGGGTTATGGGTTTTTTTTGATCCTCACAAAGTGTGAGGATCAGAACAGCCCAGGGCAAAGAAATTTTTTAAAAAATGGGGGGAAATATTAAGGAAGAACTGCAGGCTGTGTTGTCTTTGTGAACTTAGCAGACTGAGTAGGTTTTATATGTATTTCTTCTTTTCTAGTAATGCTGGTACCAGATGGCTGATTTACAAGTCAAAAACTTCAAGCATCCAGTAGTTCAGCCTCTTACTTCCAGAAGCCCTTGATAGATTATGCTAACGTGGCCTATGGAAATTCTCTTTGGATGAGAGACTGTGGGATGGATGCACTGGGAGATGTGTCTTGGACCTCCTTTATGAGCTCTGCTGTGGGTCCCATCCTGGTCCTTGGTAGTTCAGCACCCATGGAAAAGCTGAGGAGGTGGGTGGAATGTGCAGCAAACTTTCTATAGGAAAATAGAATCCACTTTGCTCATGGCTTAGGGTGGGTGCACATAAAAGAAAAGGGGATTTTCCACCACTTCTCTCCAGGAATTTGAGACATGGTTTCATTTTTCCTACAGTTAAGCACATTCAGTAAATAGCATAACCATCACAACTGAAGTACTACCTCATCAAATGCTGTGAAAAGGATGAAGACATTTAGATGACACATAAATACACTGAGTTTTCAGCCATGGTATACAGTGCACTACTTTCAATGGAAAATCAAGGCTTTCAAAGCAATTCATTTAACATTTCCATTTTAACACTTCCTCAAAGCCAATTGCAGCAGAGAACATGCAGCTCAGTTTGCTTCCTCAAACCACGACACAAAATAGTCCAGAACTTCTCCTGTGAAGCAACAAAATCCCTCCAGGATAAAAATGCAAATTTTTTGTCCTACCACCTATGACACGGCTTAAGGGCTTTTCCAGTTTGCTGTCAAATAAAGGATATGTCTTCATTGCTGATTAATTAACTGCAATTAACTGAAGTTTTGTTTGGTTTGATATTCTCCCCTCCCAAGTTATGTTAATGTGGATAAATAGTGTGGATAAAGCGGCCCCTCCTTGAAATAAAATGTGGGGAGTTCAGTAGAGGCTGGTCCTGAGCTCAAGGGTGGCTGTGCTGAGGATGCTGAGGGGTTCATCCCGGGGATCTCTGCAGGAATTGGACTCATTTTCTGAATTTTTGCAGTTGTATTAGCACACAGGGGAGCTGGGAGAAGTCAATAATCACGGAGTTATACAATCATGGAATGGTTTGGGTTGGAAGGGATGTTAAAGATTATCCCATTCCACTCCCTGCCATGGCAGGGACACTTCCCACTGTGCCAGGCTGCTCCCAGCCCCAGTGTCCAACCTGGCCTTGGGCACTGCCAGGGATCCAGGGGCAGCCCCAGCTGCTCTGGGAATTCCATGCCAGCCCCTGCCCGCCCTGACAGGGAACAATTCCTCATTCCCAAGATCCCATTCAGCCCTGCCCTCTGGAAATTGTCAGCATCTCACCATCCCCCACGCAACCAATTCCATTCCTGAAGAGGCCATGGGAATTGATTTTGTTAGCAGTTTTTATGGAGTGCTTCAAATATCATTTGTTAAGTGGAAGCAGCCATTGCTCAAGAAGGAAAGAGATGTATGCCTGTTATGAAACTCACTGAATCTGTTTTTTTCTCTTGTTTTTGCCAAGATCCTCTCGATAATGGTGTGAATTGTTTAGGCAAGCTCATGCAGCCTACAGACATATGTACATACAATCTCTGAAAGAACTCTCTGTTCCTTGTTCCCAGGTACACACCACACCATGTTGCATATTTTAAAAACCTGCTATAGCCTGTTAATGGAGTGTGGAAATAACCCTGGAGGATCAGGCACACAGAGTTTATTACATAACTTTAGAAATTTTGGCCAGGAAAAAAAGTCGATCCTATTAAATGGGTTTTAATGAAGCCAAGATTTAGGGGTTTTTATGATAATATCTTCATTCCAGTGGCTGCTCCAGCCTGCCAAGTCCTGTGTCCCATTAGCCCCTTACCAAAGGACAAACTGTTATTGGTGGACTTTATTTTTAATTTTTATTTGTAAAGGACAGGATGGGAGGCTGCTTATTTTGGGTTTTTTCTCACTACTACTATTATAATATTATTTCCCCCATATTATACTATTATTCCCCTAAAATCCAATTATAAAGGGAATTCCAGTGAAGCAATTAATAAGTAAATCAAAAATAAGTAGTTTGGAAAGAAATACTCAGGGATTGTCCTTGCTGCAGAACATGGAGCCTGAGTGGTGCCTTTTGGTGAAGACCCACTGAGATATAAAGATCTTCACTTGCATTTTGTACCTTTTAAACCAACCTTAGCCAAAAGAAACACAGGCTGAAGCTTTGGTTAATACAATCTCAATTGCTCACAGGACAATTTCTTCTTCCTTTTGGTTGCAGCTGGTCATGGAGCTGCTGCAGAGAGCCCAGAGGAGGCTCCAGGATGGGCAGAGGGCTGGAGCAGCTCTGCTGGGAGCAAAGGCTGGCACAGCTGGCAT
>JAYDZK010000001.1:112191793-112201825 GCA_034509185.1 Euphonia xanthogaster
CGATCTGCCGGGAGCGGCGGCGGCGGCCGCGCTCGGCGATTGGAGAGAGGAAGAGGCGCCCGGAGCCGGGGGCCAGCGCGATGGGCTGAGCCCGTCCCGACTGAAGTGACTCACCGCAGTCGGCAACGCCGCCGTCCCCTGCCCGCTGCCTCACTCCCTGCCGAGCTCCCGCCGCTGGCGGCCGCTGCCTTCCCCCGTCCCGTCCCGCCCCGTCCCCCCTCCCCGGGAGCCCGCAGTGACCCCGGCCCCAGCCCGGTAAGTGCTTTCCCTTCGGGGCTGCCATGGGGCGGGAGCGGCCGGCGGAGCGCCGGCCGTCGGGGCGGGAGCGGCGGGGAAGATGGGCGAGGGACCGGCTGGGAGAGTGACCGGCCGGGGACGGGGACAGGGACCGGGCGGGGCTCGGTGACCCCGAGGGCGGCACAGGGAGCGGCCGGGTGTCCCCTGGCTGGAGCGGGGCAGCCCCGAGGGCTCGGCAGCCGCAGCCGCGCATCTTCTGAGCGAAGCGTGCCCGAGTTCCGCTAAGTTTTGAAGGATTCATTTGTTTGGCTTCGGGCTGGCCGCTGGCTTTTCGGACAGAAATGATATCGCCTTCCCCCTCGCCATCACTTTTCCCCCCTCTGGATCGTAATAGCGGCGTTGGTGCCTTTGTAATTCTTTCAGCAATTCATCATTCAATTAGCTAATAGCTCTATGGCTTTTCAAAAGCTGGGCAGCTCTTGCACGTAGGAAAACCTTCAATTACCTACGTGGCTGAGGGGAGTCGTGGTTGGGTTTGGTGCTTTTCAGAGTAAGGGATACGCGGGGCTCTGTTTTGGTGTCCAGATGACTTCGCTGAGGAGTTTGGAGTGCACGTAATTGTATTTACAAAAGCTGGAGTTGCAAGTTCTGGCTAACATAAACTTCCATTCATTGCTGCCTTTGCTGAGAGCCCACGGTGCGAGGAAATGGCTCGTTCTTTAATGGAGTTTTTTTTATTTGTATTCTAAGTGTCGTTCTGTGAATTAACTCTGTTCTGAAGTAAGAGTTTGGAAATTACATTCTGCCCTGTTCTCCCCATGTAATTTTGAGTCCATTAGGAAAACCAGGATAGGTCTATGAACTGCACATGGAGAAATGTCACATTCCTTTGGTTTAACCCTTTGAGCACTTCCCTGATTTCTCTGAAACAAGTGAAGCAGGCAAAGACAGCTTCTCACTGGGGTATGAAATGTAAACTTTTGTCAGGATACATATATCAGGTGTGTGATTTCAGGCACATCTGAACTGACAGGAAAATCAAAGAAGAGAAATAGATTATTTGATAGTTTCCCAATTAGAAATAAATAAGTAAAGGCATAAACAAACCAAGCCATACCTCATACAGGACAAATATATTTTTATGTTGATTTCCTGGTCTATTTCTTAAAGGGGATTTATAAGAACAAAGATATGGTACATTGGAATAGCAACATCAGTCCTTATTTTTTCTTTCGTATGCTTTTGTGGGCAAACAATGGCAAATTCTTTGAAAAAGTTTGCAAGAAAAAAAATCTACCAGCTCCAAAAACATTTCAGGTTGAAGCTTTGAACAGCATCTGTCCCCACCTCCCAAAATTTAGTCCCAAAGTTAAACAAATCATATAGTACTGGATAGAGTTACGTGTTGCAGGAATTTTATAAATGATCTGTCAGGGTAAGTCCTAGGTGTGATTAGTCGGACTTTTTGCTCCTGAGGTGTTGCTCCCTTTGGATTGTCATTTCTGTAGGATTTGGTTCTTAGAGATAGATTCTAACAGACATGTATGTTATGCATGTTCTCCTTCTGATGGTTTTTAAGCAGCAGTGCCTGTGAGGTTCTCTCTGTTTCTTTTAAATGAATTTGAGCTCTTTGTAAGGCACTGAAGAAATCTGGGTGTGAGTCCAATGAGGACTCACAATGATGGCAACCATGAGCTTAAATCCCAGATTGTTGCAGACCTGGGAGCTGTGTCTCTCATCCACAGGGATGCTGGTTTGTTTGTCCTTTTCTGTGTGGAGCACCAGTTTGGACCCCACTGTTGTCGGTATTCAAATGACAATTCTGCACAAGACCCTGCCCTGTGAAAGTGTCTTTGCTACCTGCTCTGCTGTGGGAAGTTTATTTTCTGTGCATGCACAGGGCTGTGTAAATAAACAGAAAACCCTGGGATGACTGTGGCAGTCCCGTTGGTTTGAAGAACACCCCGTGAACAGAATACCTGGCTGCTGATGGGGCAAATCCTTGCCCACTGCTCTTCTGCCCAGTGCTTTGCTATCACAGCGTGGGGCTCATGGCATTACTCTCCCTCTGCAGAGGGTTGAATTTTGATGGCTTTGCTGTGATCCCTGAACACAGCCGTTCCTCCTCCCGTGAGGATCAAAAAACTTCTCAGAATGGGAGAAGCTATTGAGGTGCTGATGGCATCTGGTAGCCCCAAAACATTACATGTTATATTTCCTTTCCTCACCTGTCCTTTACTAAATGCTCCAGGAGATACAAGCAGGTAACAACAAAATAATTTAAAATAGTTGGGTCAATACAAATCTTTTCCCTTGAATATCCATTGCAGTGGGGTTTTGTTCCACTGTCAGGAAGCTTGTCATTTTCTTTTGAGTGAATAGTTATTTTTTTTTTTTTTTCAGGAAAAGGCAGCTGTAAGGGTAAAACTGTACTTCTTTGAATCATGTGAGCAGCTCTGTGGAAATCTGTGTCCCAAACTTGAGGTGGAAGTTGTTGACAGGGGGTAAGGTTGGAAAGGGCCCTTTGGGCCTGATCCATATCATCTGAGGTCAGCAGGGCAGGCTTAGCCCTGAGTGCCTAAAGCTGCCCGCTGGTTTTCTGTGCAGCTGGGAAGGGATGCCAGGGATTAGTGCACGCTTTGTATGGCATTTCTCCTATACAGTTGATTTAAAATGCTTCTGTTAAAAAAAAAAAAAAAGAAAGCAAAAAGTTCACATAGGGTAAAGATATTTTCAGCCTGAATTATAATGTTGTTTGTCTTGGGTTGGAAGAATTACCTTTTGTGCGATAACACCACACTGGTTCTCATTATACCCACAACTGGCTGCTTTCACAGCCACTGGAATATTTTTTACTTCCCAGGGTGGTTCTGGCCATGCCCTTTTTGACACTCAAATTTCCCAGGAAAATCAAACATTTTGTCTTTTTGGCTGAAGGTTTGGGTCCAAAAAATTTGTATCAATTTGTCATTTTGGAAGATAGTGGTATCTAATCTAATATATTCCCTTCACAATGTAGTTAACTAGTGTAGGTAGAAAAGTGGCAGTCTAAAATTACTTTGCTAAATTTAAATGTAAGTAAAAAGCAGGCAATAAGAAAAAAATTAAAGGGTATATCTAAATATGGAGTTGTGGCCGTATCTGTTATATTTAAACTGCATTTTAACCTCTTCTATTTATATTCAGTGGTCTGTGTGTAATCTGGAGGGGTTAATTGAATTCAAGAAACAGCAATTTCACAATGAAACCCAAAGAGTTTATTCTGCTGTGGACAGAGTACATGTCCTCGTTAATCAGCGATTTATCAAAAGTAAAAAAAGTGTGCAGCGAGGTATTTCTGTGTAAAAATGAGACTTGACCTAAAGTAAGCATGAATGGTTTTGCAACACGCCTGCTTCTCCCGCTCTGCTGTGGCAGGAGGATCTCCTGCTGCCTTGGGTGGCACTTTTCCTTGTGTGGAGTGTGAGATTCCACCACAGCAATTATTTTCCTCAACTTCCCGTGGCTCAGAAATGCCCCCTTTTTCCTTCAGAAAGCTGCCCTGGTAAGTGGATTGTCCTTGCACGCTGCTTGCATCAGCTGCAATCCCTCCTTGGCACAGCTTCATTCCAACAAGAAGAAAACCATTATTCCAGGAACAAAATACATAGTTATTTTTGTTTGATAATGCATCACATAAATATTAATCGTCTGCCTAAAGACAAAAACAATAAACACATGTTTTCATTTTAGCTGCAGATACAACCAGCTTTGAGAGGGGCTGGTTGAAACCCCAGGGCCTCGAGCTGTAGCCACACAACTCTGGCTGACCACAGCGGGTTGGGGAGTGGTTGCCGTGCACAGGTGAGGGTTTGGTTTTGCTCTGAGGCCTTCTGTGTTGATTCATTTTAATATTTGATACACGATACAACAGCCAGGTGCTCATTAAAGGGTCTTGGCAGCAGCGTTGCTTCCAGCCTTCGGGAAGATGCCGTGCTCTTGCTCAGGCACTCGGCAGCATTGGTGGGATATTCCAAAGCTGCTGCCTCTTCCAGGTGCTTCTCCTGCCAACAAATACCACCTTCAGTTGTGTTTCAGGCCTCCTGAATTTGCCTTTAGCTGGGAACCCCCCACACTAATTAGTGCTGATTGGGGAGAGCAGGGCTGGCTGTGGGGGATGATGAGCACGGCGGCCGCCGCGCGAGGCCGGTTCAGCAGAAACCAGCTCGAACCAAATGTGGTTTCAATCAGCTCCGTCAGACACCCAGGTTCCTCCAGGGGGGTCCCTGATGAAACAGCCTGGTTTGCTTTTTGCTTTTGCTTTTCACCTCGCAAAGGCACGGCAGCAGGGAAAGCCCTGATGGAGCTTGCACCGCCGCGGCGGCAGCGGCAGAGAATCTGGGGTGCGGGGCTGGATGGGGCAGCACGGAGCCTTGGGGCTGCAGGGGCTGGGAACTGGGAATGCCGGAGGGGCTGGGAACTGGGGATGCCGGAGGGAGTTGGGAATGATGTAGGGGCTGGGAACTGGGAATGCCGGAGGGGCTGGGAACTGGGAATGCTGGAGGGAGTTGGGAATGATGTAGGGTCTGGGAATTGGGAATGCTGGAGGGTCTGGGAATTGTGAATGCTGGAGAGCCTAGGAATGAGGGATTCTGCACAGGCTGGGAGCTGGGAATGCTGCAGGGGTTGGGAACTGGGAATGCTGCAGAGACTGGGAAATAGGGATGCTGCGGGGTCTGGGAGTTGGGAATGCTGCATGGGCTGGGAATTGGGAATACTGTAGGGTCTGGGAATTGGGAATGCTGCAGGGTCTGGGAGCTGGGAATGCTGCATGGGCTGGAAATTGGGAATGCTGCAGGGTCTGGGAGTTGGGAATGCTGCCTGTGGCCAGCACTCAGCTCCTGCCCTAAGGAGAGCAGGGCAGGTCCCAGCCCTGGCTGGGCTCAGGCACCTGGCGAGGCTGTGCAGGTGTGAGTGGGTCAGGGGAAAGTTCCTCTCCCATCATCCCAAGTGCACTGCCTGCTGAATTAGCATCTTTTCCTCCTGCTTTTTACTGCCTGCTACAAGTGGTTGGTAAGGGTTTATTTTCTTTTTTTTTTGCTACTCTTGTGCTGTTAAAACGTGCTTTGATTTATCAGGTTTTCAGGTTGTTTCATTTTTCTGGGTCTGGGAGCATTGGCGTGGGAGGAGCAGCTTTTGCTGCCCTGTAGACAACTTACAACAAAATGTTTTGTGAAATCTGATTTCTTCTAATTATTATGGCATGTAGTCTTCCCACTTCCATAATTTTTGCACTGAGTTGATTACATTTTTTTTAGCTTCTGAAGTGTGGATATACATGGTATATTTGACCTGATTTGACTGAAAAAAAAAATCTTTCATCAAATCACTTGTATTTTAATACTTAATAGTGGTAATGCATGCAGTGTGTGATTTTAATGCAATTAAATGTACATGCAAAAATTGGCGATTTAGTAAACTGCACAATGTATCTCTTTCTGTAAATTAAACAAGAAAAAAATGGCAATCAAACAATTTTATGGTTTATTTTTTTTCTGTGTAAGTAGAAAAGGGTTTTATACAGAAGGAAGTCTTGTAGTTATGCAGAAGGAAAGGCTTCTTAGCAAAATTCCGTTTTCTAAGGAGGCTTTGTCAGTTCTGAATAAACCCTGCAATAAATTTAAACCTGGTGGTTTAAAATTCTGTTTATAAAACGGACTGCTCTCTATAGAGTTCACAAATTATACACAAAGGATTAACTACTAAAGTAACATAAAGATGTTGCATTGCAGCATGCACTGAGACTAAGCTGAAAAATCTGCTTGGAAAAGCAGCTGATCTGCAGGACTTGCAAAGCAGACATGGGAAAAGTTCTCCATCATTTCTCTAAAGAACTGCTGTTGCTGTTCCACTGATTGTAGTTGGATCTTCCAACACTTATAGAAAGGTTGTTGTTTATTTTTTTTTCTTTACAAAGGCTCGTGCAAAAATTTGCATTAAAAACAGGTCTGGAAAAGGGAAAAAAAAGGTTTTATTACCACATGAAGACAAGATAAAGGATTTAATATCAAATCAAGATCTAGTTTAGTCCTGGTCGATATCTTGTGCCTTTTCTTAAATTTCATTACATTTGCCCAGAGTGTGAAGCTGCGAATTGGGGCTGGTGCTCTTTTGCTGCATTTATAAGTTCTCTGGTATTTTTATGTATTTATAGCAAACAGTCTGTAGCAGCCTCTGTATCTCTTGCAAGCAAGACCAGCCAAATCATCTGTCACCAATATGTGTGTCAACATCCTGACACCACCAAGGGCAATGTCTTTTGTAGGCACCTCCAAGGCTTCATTTCAGCAGAGCAATTCATCACCCTCTTGAAATGAAGAGCTTGAAGAAACCTGAACCTGGCCTCTTCCTTCTTCCATGCAGAGAAGTCAGTTCTAAGTGATGAGACTGAAAAATGGCTTTAGGAGTGTAGGATTCACCTCAGCTCGCTGTAGCCATCCAAAAATCCAGGATCTGGCTGGCAGCAGTTGTGTGAATTCCAGCCTGGCCAGAGGACAGGTTAATCTTGCCAGTCTGAGACAGTGATGCTGGTTTGGGAAAGGCACGGAAGGTGCAGGAGATGGTCCAGCAGCTTGGGTAGGATGGGGTTGCAGGACTGGGTATTTTGGCTTTTATGTGGCTGCCCTGAATTCTGCATCCAGAGACAAATCCAGGCCTTCCAGCAGCTGATCTTAGGGTGACTGAAGGAAAAAATGTAAGTAAAATATAGCAGAGAAGCCAGACAAATAATACAGTCCGAGTGGAAATTATTTTTATTGCTTATTTATAATTTTAAAGTTTAATTCGAAGTAAACATAACATTAATTTTTACTGTCAAGCTTCCTTTTTGTTTAGAAATAGAAACATTAGAAATAGCAACAGAAAACCCTTTTATGCTTTCTGCACTTCTCTCTTAACTTCCTTGAAAAACTGAGTAAGAAAACATTAGCCATCATTTCAGCTTCAGAATAAGACAGGAATGGATAAATGCTGCTGCCTTTCTCTTAGGAGTCTGTTCTGCTCATGAAGGAAATAGTAACAACCATTTAAAGTGGGTTTTTTTTAGGCTGGTCCAGCTGTATAGATGACAGCCTTGGGTCTACACTTTACTTAAATCTCTCGAAGCACAACTTTGGAAGGCTCATTTTGGACAGGCCATGAGGATTTTACTTGTCAGGGGCAGTTTTTGGTGCCCTTGCTGACAGTGGTCCCTGCAAGGAGCACAGCTGAGCTGCAGAGCCGCAGCCAGAGCAGCTCTGCATGGAGCCACCGGGGAAGGAGGGCCGAGCTCCGTGTTTGTTATTTGCTTGTGATTCCCATGACAGTTTACAGGAGACAGAGTTGTAACCAAATGTGAGCCCAGGGAGCTCGGCCTGTGGTCTGTCTGCAGAGCAGGAATGTGGGATGGGGGTTCGGGATCAGGTTGTTGGAGGAGGCAGGAGCCGAGCTGAAGGGAATTTGGGATGTCCTCCACTCCTGTCCCTCTGGGCTAACGCCTCCCTGTGTGATGTGCCATTTGTGGCACTGGGATGGGGCATTGCCCCCTCAGCCACCCACAGGGGCACATCCAGCCCTCCCTTCTGCCCCTTGAGCTCATCATCACAGTTTTTGGTCCAAGATAGGATTTAAATAACTCCCTCTTTGCTGTGTTGGTTCCGCAGGACTAGAGAGGAGTGAGAAGTACTAAAAATCTATTTTGGTCACTAAAGTAAGCAGACATGACTCAGAATACTCACTGGGAACAGATCTGCTGGATGAAAAGGTGCCATTTTTACATAGTCACTTTTCTGAGTGTGCCCTTTAAACTCTTACAAAAATAGAATCCTTTCTCTGGCGCTTCTTTTGGAAGGCAGGACCGGCAGTGAGAGCAAGGCCGCTCGCTGTGCTCCAGCCCCTGCTTCGGATCCAGACAGGCCGTGCATGTTTTGTGAGGCAAATGTAACATGTGTTTAACACCGGGAGGAGCAGAAAGAAGGCATCTGAAATTCGTGGGGAGGGGATTTGGGCTTGGATAGTTTTACCGCTTGCGGTGGAAAAGCGCGATCCCTCGTTCCTGCCTGTTACGCTTGGATGAATTCCGCCGCTTTCTGACATCCCCGTGGCCCTGCAGGAGCAGGTCGGGATCAGTGGGCTCGTCTGGAGCACGCAGAGGCTCCGTTTGACCACTGCCTCTAATTCCTCTTGGACTGAGTGGCCTCAGCTAAAAATGAGCCTGAAACCACACTGACGTAATCCACGTTTATGGACCTGCGAGGAAACAAATCATCGCTGGCAACCAGAGCCCCAGCCTGGTTGTCCCTCGCATGAGGGGCGACTTCCCCCCACACTGGTGAGCCCAGGGCCCCTCCAGCTCCTGGGGAGGCTGATGGAGCCCAGTCCAAGCAGATCCCTCATCTGCATTCCTTGGAAAGGATTAGCAAGGCAAGTAATTTCACAAAAAGTCACTCGCGGCTAAGTAGGTGATACTGAATTTTTGAACTCTTCTCGTCTCTTTCTCGTTTTTAATGGTTTGGTAGGAATCTGGAGCCTGGCTGGTGCAGGGAAACTCAAAACCAGTGGTGTAAGAGCACCACATGTGCTCCTGGGTGTTTGACAGTCCTGTTGTTCTCCTTTGGAGCATTGCTGTCTTGAAAAGTAAAACAACAAGCCCTTTTTAACGTATTTACCACTTTCACTTGGTTTTACATGGAAAAAGAACACCAACCCATAAATTCCTCTTCCTCCTCTGTTCCAGAATAACCCGTGAAAGAGTTTAAAAAGTCTGAATTTCGGTTCAGTAGATGAAATCTTGTCCTTGCTGTAGTGGCTGAAGTGTCTCTGCTGGCTTTCACAGGGGCAAAGCTCTTCAGCTGAAGTGTTTCTTCCTCATGATTCCGCTAGGCTGGAAAGCCCTGGAAGATTTCTCACTGCTGATTTCCTAAAGCCTTAATTCCCCCAAGTCACTACAGCATTTAAAGGCACTGTCTTTTTTGCACAGGAAACAACCACTGCTTTTTCTCTTGATAAAATTTCCCGTGTATGAGCTCAGAGAATTTCCACTTTCTCTGTGTGGGCTCATCTTTCACAGACGAGGATACATGGGTCATACGCCTGCAGATCTCACAACTCCCTCCTGCTCCATCTCTGGCCTCCTCCCAGTCCCTTGGCAGGCAGGAGTCAGTGAAGATTTTCTGTCAAGGCCTCCTGTCTTAATTCCTCACTGGACCCAGTAGCTTCCTCTTGCTGGGGGATCCTCTATTTTCTGGTTTAAATTTGAAAGGTGTTTAGGATATGATGACATTTACAACCAAAGCACATCACCTCTAATATTGTCTCCTTCTCTTGATACAAGTCAGGTGATCTCAACAGGCAGGAAGAGGGAGGAAAAGCCCAGCAGGCTTGTGGGACATGCAGGATTGTCTCTAACCTGGCACTGAATGGCCCTGGGGATGCTCCTGCCTGCTCAGCCCCACTTGTGTTGTCTGAAGTTAAACTTTCAACTCCAGTGTTTGAGTAGAGCTGGTTTAGACATTTTCTGTGCTACAGAAACACAGAATCATTAAGGTTGGAAACCTCCAAAATCATCAAGTCCAAACTGACCGATGCCTACCTTGTCCCCAGCCCAGAGCACTCAGTGCCACCTCCAGGGGACACCTGCAGGGATGGGCACTCCAAAGCTCCCTGGGCAGCCCTACCAATGCTTAACAACACTTTCCTTGAACAAATTCCTGCTGCTGCCCAAGCTGAGCCTGCCCTGGCCCAGCCTGAGGCCGTTCCCTCTGCTCCTGTCCCTGTGCC
>JAYDZK010000001.1:112255677-112268802 GCA_034509185.1 Euphonia xanthogaster
TCCCAGGGAGGAGCCCCCAGAGCCCCTCTGGTCCCTGCTCAGGGCTGGGCTCTGCCCAGGGCAGAAGTTGTGCCTCCTGGGCAGGGGAATTGCTGGGCTCAGCCCCTGCCTGTTCCTCTTGTCCCATTGCTTGGCACCACTAGGAAGAGCCTGGGGCATCCTCTTGACACCCTGTTGGCTGCCCAGTGCTAGAGATCAGAGCTTCCTGACATGATAAGATAATCAAGTTAATGATTTCCCTTTGTGAAAGTTTCTGAAAGGAATTTCTTTTTCCATGCCCCTCTTTAAATCTGTGGGATGTTCAAGTCAGGGCTGTAGGGTCAGGCCTGGCATCCTTTGCCCTGCACAGCAGAGGGAAATCTCAAACTGAAGAAATGAACCAGCAGCTCCAAAATGATGGATTTTGCCTTTAAAGGGTGCAAATTCTCCTGATCCTATAAGTACATGCCTTAAGTAGAGGCTCTCCAAGACAGGTTTAATGGGAACACTGGGATCTGGTTGTGCAGGACTTCCCACAGAGTCAGCTGGGCTTTTCTGAAAAAAATATGATAAAAATGAGGGCTGTGAGAGCCTGGGTGGAGCTGTGTAAGACAGAGTGTGTGTGGCTGACAGCATTTTTCCAGGAAACTGGACAGTGGGCCCGTGATTTCAGATGCTTTACTAGTTCCTGATGAGCAAAGCAGGCTGGGTGAGGCTCAGATAATGCCTGTCCCCACTGTTACAGACTTTCATGTGGTTTAGATACAGAGCATTTAAATTATTTTGGATGAGAGACTTTAATGAGATGGCAGTTTTGGAAGTGCTGGCTGTAATAGCAGCACTGTTAATATTACTGTTTTTGGCATGACAGACATGAGAAAAGTATTTTTAGAGCCAGACATGTGAGAGGCTTGCCAGGGGGTAGCATCTCTTCTCTCTGTCTTGCTCTGCATGTGGCTTTAACTTGAAACCATTATTCCCTCTGGGCCAGCAAACAATTTTGGCTAAAAATTGCCCTGGATGTGGGAGACAAGGATCAGCTTCACACATGTGGGCAGAACCCACACATCTCATTCCTCCCTCTTCCAGAGATAAGCTGTGAGGGAGTTTCCTGAAATATTTCACTTGATGGAGCAGAGGAAATGTTTTTTGAAGGGAGATGTGCTTTAAAGAAAGGAAGGAATCTGTAATTACATAACTTTCATTGCTGTCAGCCTGCATTTCAATGACTTTGATTTTCAGGTAGCAAATCAGTAGAAATCCATCCTCAAATAGTCTGTTGGCTGCTTTACTCCAAAGCATAAACATATTTTCTTATCCATTCTGTATATTTATATTTGAGAGCAAAACTCTCCAAGAAGTATCTTTAAAGTTTTGTTTTTGTTTATTTCCGAATAAGCAAAAAATTATAAATCCTTTAAAGAGACCGAGGATATGAAATTGCTGTTTCAAAGGTAGAGATTAATGAACCCACTGTCAGGAAAGCAATGCAAAGCAAAGGAAAGCAAAGATGTTAAACTTGCCAGCTTTGAAGAGTTCTGCTCTCTGAAGGGAATAAAATTGAAATAATGTAGGAGAATTACTGTGAAAGCTGGCAGTGGATGATTCTGAAAGGCTCTTCCCACCTTGATGCTGATGATGATGGTTGATTCAGCATCCATGGGTACCAGGTCTCAAAGGTGAAATTTTGCAGCATGTTCCAGATGGACAGAGCTGCAGACCTTGTGAATGTGACTTCTGATTCAGGAGTTTGCAGTAAAGGTTTACCAACAAGAAATGAGGAAAAAGCGTAATTTTTTAGAGCTGTGTGAGACCTCTTTTTTTCTGCCTTAAACTAGATCTTAAATTAATATAAAGACACATGAATAGAAATAACTTCATTTTCTGAGTGAAGGTCGGTAGCCCCTTTTGAAACCTGGGCTAGCCTGATCTTCACATCTGAGTAGGTGTCTCCAGAAGGAGCCAGTCTGACCAGCCTGGAGCGTTCAGATAACCAGCACAAGCAGAAATATTTCCCCTAAACTCAGCTTTACTCAGATTTAGCCTGGTAGGCCAAAGTATCTCCAAACTGACAGAAGTAGTTTCGTTTTGACACTGAGGCTGTTTTGCAATCTTCCCCTCCTCACACACACGTGCAGTTTGGCTGCTGTTTATCACTTTAAATTGTCCCCTCTCAAATATGAAAAGTGTTATGAGTAGCTGGGATGAAGTGCAGGCTCTGAGGAAGACAGTGACAGAACTCCCCTGGCTTTAACAGAGACAGGATTTAACCCTCACCCTCTTTTTTTTTAGCTCTCTGTATATACTTCTCTTGGTGATGAACTGTATCACTCCTTGCTATTTTATTTTGGCAGGCTTCAAGGCAAGATAATAGCATGTATTTTTAAAAGTCAAGTTGCTAACTTTGTAAAAGGAAATTAAATACTCACTTCTAAGTGTAATTAGTCTATTAAAAAAAAAAAAAAGAGATAGTAGAGTCATCCAGAGGAGATGACAAGATAAACTGGTGAGTAGAGCTTTTAAGGCCAAGTGTTTGAGTATATTTTAACAAACTAAATACTGTCTGTTTTATTTCTTCTATAGTTATCCATGGACATGGAGTTATTTTCTGCATATTTGTACAGATATGCAGAGATATTATTTTGAAATAATTCACTCGTTCCATCAGTTCATTCATAGCTTGAGCAAGCCCCAGCCTGAATTCACTAAGTTGATTTAAAAACCTGTACTCAGACTGTGGGACTGGTGAGCTCCCTGCCTTTCCTGTAGTAGATTTTGTTAATGGATGATTGAAATTGTCCAAGCTATGGGCCAGAAACAAATCCAGCAGGGCTCATTTTGGAATCATTCTGCGCAGAACTCCCACAAATAAATACTCAGTGAAAAGTCACTTGTATCCTCAGCCTCCAAAACGTCACAGCCTTGCCATAATTTCACATCAGTCACTTCAAAATGTGCCACATCAAAACCTGAAAATGCTTACTTTTTTTACAACAGTAGAATGTACTTATTTTGGAAGGTTGAGGTAGCACACAGGCTGGTAATTCCTTTTCTGTGTGGAGTTATAAATACAGTCACCAATTGTGTCACATTTTAAGGGAGTTTGTAGAAAATTCTCCTGAATTTTTACTAGCAGTGTTTATTTACTCTTGAAAATAAGTGATTAAAAATGAGCTTGTGAAGTGTCAGAAATGCCAAACAATAAATATTTTTTCAGTATGCAAATACTTGCCTGCATTGATTACTATATTTTGACACATAAATGTGGGGGTGTTCACAGGGGTCCCAGGATGAGGGAAGAGATGAGAGCCTTGACTCCCTCCATGTTTCAGAAGGCTGATTTAGTATTTTATTATATATATTATATTAAAAAAATTATATACTAAAACTATACTAAAAGAATAGAAGAAAGGATTTCATCAGAAGGCTTGAAAGGAAAGGAAGGAATGAGAATAAAATCTTGTGAGTGACCGAGAGTCCGAGACAGCCGGACTGGGATTGGCCATTAATTAAAAACAACCACGTGAGACCAATCACAGATGCACCTGTTGCATTGCACAGCAGCAGAGAATTATTGTTTACATTTCATGTCTGAGACCTCTCAGCTTCTCAGGAGAAAAATCCTAGCAAAAGGATTTTTCATAAAATGTGTCTGTGACACCCCTGTCGCTGTAGGACACGAAATAAAACAACGTGGATACTGGAACTTCTGAGGTAAAAAGAAGTTTAATTTCTGACTTGAACATTTATAGACTTTCAAAAGTGACAGTGGATTGGAGGATGACAGTGCCACCTCTCCAATGACACTGGACAATCCAACAGTCCATCAAATTTCTCCTCCTCCAGAAAAGAATGTAAAACAATAATTATTTACATAAAACTGTGGAAAAGTTCATTGCACAACGTAAACATCAGAAGGCTTAGAAGAACTCAGAAAAACAGGGCAACTGTTCTTGGGCCCAACCCCAAGTGAAGTCCCAGCAGAAGTTCTCCTCCATGGGTTACATCATCAACACTTCCCAGAGCACGGTGGCAGCTCCCAGACAGCCTCAGTTCCACATGAAACCATCATCTGGAGGGAGCAGCTTGTGTTTCGCCTGTCAAAAAGGTGCTGCTAAGGAACTAATGTGGTCCAGCTCTTTTTAGGCCAGAGGGGTTGCCATGGTAACCCGTTGGGATGGAGATAGATCAGCTTTTGAGTCATCATCAGAGCCGGCTTCGATAGTACCGGCTTAGGATTGACAGCCAGAGCTGCACATTGTGTAGGCTGGCACGCCTCTGGACCAGAAGGTCCTGGAACGGCTGCTGGATGAGCCTTGTTCCCAAAAAAAAGTGCATCTCCCTGAGTTCTCCCTGATACTCCCTGGAGTTGTGTTCCTTGGTGCTCACACTCACGGTGAAGATCACGCTCCTGAGCATGAAAAGTTTCTCTTCTGGTTCAAAACATGAGGCAGGAATTTCTGGACATCAGGAGGAAAGTTTTTTTTCATGGAAATGGTTGTTAAGTATTGGAAGAGGCTGCCCAGGGAGGTTTGGAGTTCCCATTCCTGGAGGTGTCCAAGGAACACCTGGAGGTGGCACTGAGTGCTCTGGGCTGTGGACAAGGTGGCCATGGGGCACAGCTGGGACTTGATGATCTTGGAGATCTTTTCCAACCTCTGTGAAAATCCTTCCCCAAAACCAAGGAGTTTCTGGGGAAGAAGTCTCCTGCAAAAAGGCTGTGTTAGTTATCCTAGGGAAAGTGCATATTTGGAAGCTGTATCCCAGAAGTCTTCCTAAACCACTTTCCATGATAAATACATTTGTGGGAGTGCAGAACAGTTCCTGTTGAAATCAGACACTCTGAAGAATTGTGATTCTTTAAAACTTTTGTAAATCAAGTGCTACATTGTCAGGTACGTCTCCACCCTCAGTTTCCAACTTTTAGAGGAATCTGGTTTCCCTGTGTTAGAAAACATGGAAAACAAACAAACAAAAAGGTTAATTTAATCAAAAAGTTCCCCTCACATCCAAAAGGACCAGTACAATCCATGGCTCTTTAAAAATCTTTGGTTCTGCTGACTGTAACATCATTGGATCTACACCTGTTCAATTTCCAGCTTTTGCTTCTCTGTCAGAATTCCTGGAAGAGTCAAAAACTGTCCTTAATTCCATTAAAATTCCATTCCTCTTTCATTGGCCCCTTCCCTTTTCCATACCAATTCCCTGCTCTCTTGTGCAGCAGGATTGGTGTCTTTGCTGGCCAAAATGAAAATTTACTTCTTGCTGTCAGGAGGAAGCTCCTTGTGGAGTTCCACAGGGATCTTGTTCTTGAAATTCCAGACCATGATATTTGTGGTCTCCTGACACAAATCCATTCAAGAAAGTTCTTAGAAGTATGTTCTGCTTAGTGTCCACTTGATCAACCTCCTGCTAGCAAAGAAAAAGAAATTGTGATGAATTTTAAATATTTTTTTCTAAAATTGTCACTTAGGGAACTTCATTAGGCTAAGAAGTCATTCTTCAGTAGAAGCAGGAATGCTTTGTTGTCTGTTCCTTTTTCCCTCCCAGTTCAGAAGAAAGAGGGAGAAAGACTTTTTACAAGAGCATGGAGTGATGGGACAAGGAGGAATGGCCTTAAGCTGAAAAAGGAAATTTAAATTAGAGATTACAACCAAATTGTTTACTATGAGGGTGGTGAGGCCCTGGCACAGGGTGCCCAGACAAGTCCAGTGCTCAGTGACTGCACAGGAAAGTTCTTCCTGATGGTCAGGTGAAACTTCCCATAACAGTTCAGCTTTTCCCAAAGTGAGAGATGGTTTAGGGATCAGCCAGGATCAATCCTCCACCCAGCCACCAGCTCCCAGAGCTTCTCTGAATCTCTTTATTCACCACCTCTGCCCAAGGTGAACTGTCAGAGGTGGTTGAGCACTGCGAGGAATAAAAAACCATTGCAAGAGCTGAGGGTCTAATGAAGGCCTGATCCACTCAGAATTATGAACCAGAACCAAGAGTTTGTGTTTTCTGCTGTGCACATAGAGCAGAGGAGCTGGGTGTACCTCCCCTCCCTGTAAGGAGCCTTTCAGTCCCTGGGTGTCCCCACTGCCAGGCCCCGGAGCTGCTCGGTGGCATCACTAATGTAGGCTAATTGCTCTGGGGGCCAGCACTCCTCTTTTGTAGGGCACCATTTTTAGGGCCTGCATTTCCCCTCTGTGAGCTATTCCAGGGAGCTGCAAGGCAAGGTCAGTGCTGACCTTCTGCTGAGATCCCTGCTGGAATTCCAGAGGGACCAGCCAGGCCTGCAGGGCCCAGTCCTGCCAGGATGGAGCTCCCAAAATAACTGCTGGGCTGGGCTGGGCTGTGCTCCCAGGGCAGGGAGATCCCTGGAGCACTCCCAGGGCAGCTCCCCCAGGCTGGTGAAACTCTGGAGAGGGCACAACACCATGGGCAGCTGAGGGGGAAGCACTGGGCACCAACCTGAAACTGCTGTGGGAGGGACAATGGCACACAAAGCCATGGGTACATCAGGCCCCAGTTCCCTCTGAGGTGTAAAGGGGTGGGTGGAGGAGTCCAGAAAACCTTACAGTTCTCCATGCCCATCCTTTTAAAGATGCTTCAGGGCTCCCTATTCCCACTGGCACTGTCAGGGACCCCCAGCTGCAGAACTGCCAGGGTGAGTTCAAAAACAGCCATGGAGGAGTCCTGGCTGTCAGGTCTCAGGATCAGGAAACTTTGCAAAGGGCCCAGCACCCAAAACCAAATCGGGGGTGGAATCACAGAATCTGCTTTGGGTTTGAAGGGACCATAAAGGAGTGACAGCACAAGGGGGGATGGCTTCAAACTGACAGAAGATAGGATTAGATGGGATATCAGGGACAATTCCTGAGGGTGGGCAGGGGCTGGGATGGAATTCCCAGAGCAGCTGGGGCTGCCCCTGGATCCCTGGAAGTGCCCAAGGCCAGGCTGGACACTGGGGCTGGGAGCAGCCTGAGACAGTGGGAGGGGTCCCTGCCCATGGCAGGGGATGGAACTGGATGAGCTTTGAGGTCTCCACTAACCCAAACCATTTGACTCCACGTCCCCATGGTTGGACTCTTTTCCCACCTCCAGACTCAGCACCATCCATGGGTTCCCTCGAGGGAGAGCCAGCCCTGCATCCCTTTCCTGGGGAAGTCAAACCAGATGCCTCTGCCTGTGACCAGAGGAGCCTGGGCTGTGTGGCTGTGACACAAAAATGCAATGATTTCAGGAAATAAAACATTCTCTCTTGGGAGGAAAAGGCCACTCGATGTCAACTCCAGCCCCTGCTGGCCAGAGAATGGTGGAGACAGGGCTCAGATGTAGAGTCCCAGGCCTGCTAACCCTCCTGGATTTTTGGGGTGGCTGTGGTGGGCATCACCCCCTCTGCCTCATTCCAACCATCCCTGAGCAGTCACAGCTCTCAACCACATTTCTCCAAAATGTTTGTCAGTGCCACTTACCAATGATGTCTTAAATTGTCCTTTTTTTCCCCTGGTGTAGCAGGTCTTCCATCCACTGAGGAATCCAGATGGAAGGAGGTGCTGATATGTGGAAAAAACTCTTGGCCCCAAAGAGTTAAAATGTCCAGAGGGTCTCCTCCAATCAAGTCCTTGTTGTGCCATCGTTTGGGAATCTGGCTCAATATCTGCTCCTTCATTCGAGCCCTTAGGGAGCTTTGGAGCAGGTAAAACTAAGCCAAATTCCCCCAATCCCCTGTAAGTGTTACTAAAAAAAATACCCCTAAATTAGGTCCCACATTCCTGTGATCCTTGTAGTGCTGAGCAGGGAGGAATAGCTTTTGATAACAGCCCTGGATTTGGTGGTGTGGCGAGATTTATTTCCTGATCTTTTGCCCATCAAACCTTTTTTCTGATCTTAATTGTCAATCACATCCTATGATTTCTCCAGAGGAATGAAAATAGCAGCTATTTGTCTTGAAAATCCCCCCTTTGATGTCAGAATTCCAGGAAATAAAACACCTTTATAGTTATGGGATCCAGACCTGTCCGGCCGGGATGCATTTCCATCAGGAGTCGCGCGCGTTTGTTGACGCGGGGTTTGAGGGGATTCACGGTGGGATTTTCTCAGCACATGGGTTTCTTTCCTAGGACTAACCCAGCCCTTCTTCTGTCCCTGAGCTGGACTGAGCTCCCAGGGTGCTGGGATCCAGCCCAAACAGATCCAGCCCTTGCAGTAATGCCAAAATTATGGCTTGGGCATCCAGAGCTGCTCACACGTTGGCTGAAGGAGGGAATTGCCCCAGAACCACCATCCCAGGCCACCCCTGGATCAAGGCTTGGCCATAAACAGCCCCTTCTCCAATCCCCTGCATGGCAGCATCACTGAATCTCTTCCAGCTGAGCCCTGGACAAAGAAAAACCTCCCTTTTTCCAGCTCCATCCTTTGGATCCTTCATGCCACCAGCTCAGCCAACCATCCTTGCACAGCACGTCCACCTCCATCTGGAGAAGTTATTTCTAAGAAACACCAGTTATCCTTTTTTTTTTTTCTTTTTTTGTGAAGATCAGGAAAATGAGGGAAAGGTTAATGAAGAAAAAATTGGTCACTCCAGCCTCATTATTTCCCCATCGTTTTCAAGGAGTTTTGCAGATTTTGGCTGCAGACTGGGGGATTAAATGTGTGCCATGACCTGGGGGAAGGATCCTTCCTGGTGCTTCTCCTAAAAACTGCTTCCCAAGCACATTGGCTGGGTGGGAGTGTGGATGTGACACAGTCAGGGCACATCTGTGTGTGTGTGTGTATATTTATATATATATATAAATATATAAAATCCATCACACCCACTGCTACCTGCTGACCTTTTCCTTTCTGCAGTCAAGCCTGCAAGCTCCCATGATCCTCTCCAAGGTGTCACTCACCATTTCTAAACTGCTGTTTTCTCTAATTTCCAGTCTTTCCACCCATCTCTTCCTCAGACATCTCTCCTTCCACCTGAAACTTTGGGGTTTTTCCATGGTTCTCCCCCACAGCTCACTCCAGTGCTGTGTTGTGGCTGACTTGGCCATGAATCCAATTTTCCCTGTTTTTCCTTTAACCTCTCACAGCTCCAGCACCTACCCTTTAAAAAACCCCATTATTATTTGCAGGACAAATTCCCCTCCTTGGCTTTGCAGCACGGATCACCTTTCCTCCCCTCCCTCCCCAAATCCTCCTGTGCCTTCTCAAATTTTCTGGATTCTTTTTTTTTCTTCCATTCCACCAGCAATTAATCAATCAACCTGGCAGTTTGGGACCAATCTAAAACCAATTATAATAAAAAAAGAAGTAGCTGAAGGAATCCCCCCCCATGATGGAAAACCATCTCCATGCTCAAACCAGTCTAGCAAAAACCACAGGATGATTTGAGTTGGAAGGGACCTTAAAAATCATCTCATTCCAAACTCCCTGCCATGGGACACCTTTGGGAAAGTGAGGGGTAAGAGGATTGGCCCCTCTTTCCCAAATTTTAGGCTTCAAAGCCTGAAAGGGCTGCTCACCATCTCTCCCAGAGGCACCAAGAGAGGAGCCTCCATCCCCTGCGCTGCACCTGGCACCTGATGGGGTTGCAAAGCCTCCAACCACACCAGGAGCAGCTTCCAAATCCCAACCCAAAACCCCACACCAGGTACCTCTGCTGCTTCCAGGATGTGCTGGTTCCCCTCCAGCAGCCTCTGGCAGGAGCTACCAAGACATCTGGAAGTGTTCCAGGCCAGGCTGGACACTGGGGCTTGGAGCCACCTGGGAGAGTGGAAGGTGTCCCTGCCCATGGCAGGGGGGTGGAATGGGCTGTAAGGTCCCTTCCAACCCAAACCATTCCATGATTCCCTGATCTTGGCTTGCCCAGGGCTGGCTCTGTGGCAGAGCATGGCACCCCAAGGCAGTGAAGCAGCTCAGGAAAACAGGGACTTTTTTCCCTAAAACATCAGCACTTTGTTTTCACACTGGGCTCTGGTGATTTACACCTCCTGCCAGAAAGATCTCCTTCTCTCCCTCCAGCCAAGCTGGAGATTTGAATGCCTGGGAAGGTGATTAATTATTAGTTGAAAAGAAAAGGCAAACCCACAGCTTGTGTTTTCCTGTGGTGTCTCAGCCTGGGAAAACACTTTTGAGCATGGAAGGGGTATTTGGGTGTCTCTCTCCTGGAGCCAGCATTGGAAAATCCTTCAGCACCTCACGTTGATACAATTCACACAAACTCAAAGGGACCTTCCCCAAGTGAGCCCTTGGCTATTTGAGGACCTACTACATCAGGTAAATCCTGGATAAGATCCCTTCCTGGAGAGGGATAGTGGTTGAGGACTCAGCTCTCCCATGGATGTCCAGATAGCTCAGCTGTTTGGTTCTCATTTGTCACAAAAATGTGAAAGTTTGATCCTCAAGCTGGGCAGCCATGGTTTTTTCACTCTCAGGAAACAGTTTTTACTCTGAAGGGAATTTCCCACTCAGCTCCAATAGCTTGGAAGCAGAGGGGGAAAATAACTCCACAAATTTGGAAGGTTTGGTAGAGTATTGAACTTTGAGTGTGCTGTGCCCCAGAACTTGGGTCCAGCCCATTGAAGAGGGATGAGCCAAGCACCAGGATGGAGCAGGATGCTCTTGGAAATGAAGGCACTGCAGGTTCAGAGCTGGAGGCCAGGCATGAGGCTGAAACACAGAACACAACAACCACTTTAACCTAAAAGAGTGAAGGGATTAAATGCTGCGCTCGCAGCTGCACAAGGAGCGATGCCAGCATTTGAAATCTGGGAATAATTGATCCAGGTTTCCAGAATCATTGTAACTGAATGAGTGGGGTGGAGAGGAGGAGGACAGAGGCTGGGATTGAGAGGCTGCTGTTAAAAATGCTAATCAGCAAGCTTTGAACATCTGGAGGATGCTCCTGGCCTGCCCTTCTCTGCCACCAGTGCTTCCAGGCATGGCATGAGCTGGACACCCGTGGCCAGCCAGGATGAGGCCAGAGAAGCCAAGGATGCATCTGATAAAGCTTTACAAAAATCTTACACTTCCCAACAGCCAGTCAACCTTCCAGTGGCTGTGGTGGGAAAAGCACCTAAATTAGGCAAAGTGCAAAAACGTGGGAAACAGGAGACCGGAGTTTCCAGCAGAGACCTGGTCCCAAAATGGGGCCAAGCTGTGTCCTCCTCACAGGACATCCTCTCCAGCACCTCTCAACCCCTTGGAGGCTGGCAAAGAGCTGATGGAGAGGGGGCTGCACACCAGAGTAGCAGGAAAACAGGCCGTGGATTGAGAAATATTGAGGAAATACTTATTTCTTTTGTTCTCCTCTAGGAAGCATTGCCCACTTGTTCTCAACAGATTTGCTGAAAATGAAACTGTTTTCCATGAAAGATTTTTAAAGAGGGGCTCTGGACACCTGGCATTTACTGCTTCCAAATAGCTGAGATGTTCCATTTTTAATTTAAAATTTAATTTAAAAAATAATTTTTAAAATAAGTTTTCCTTGGTGTCTTTCGAATGTGAGGAAATCTTATTTTTACCGGAGATGATGTTTAAAAAAATTAGGTGAAGCAACAGAATTGATCTGAAAGAGGCTTTTTTCCCCCTGCAGATTTCAGCTGGTGGTTTGGGTCAAATTTAAATTCACCTTGACATTGATACCACATCAGAATACAATTTTTTTTTTAATTTTTTTTGCTGTTGTTTACTTTTTTGTTCCCCAAAACAGCATCAGAGGTTGGAAGGCTGTTCTCTGCTCAGTCTTCTCTGAGGCCTAGCAACCATTTCCATCACAGCCTCCCATAAATCCACAACTCTGACATTAATCTTTAAACTTTTTCACAGATTAGCATTTATGAACCCTCAAAAAAGAGCCCCTGGGCTTGGACAGGAACAATCCAGCCTGGAAGTTGGACACCCTGTTGAGCTGCATCTCGTGGTACCTTTTCCATCACTTTGGTTGGGCTTTTGGAGAACATCTCAATTTAATTTGGCTTGGGAACCCCTCACGCGCATGAGCTCTGCAGGGGACATCTGGTTTGCTGCACATGCAGTTCCTTGGTAGTTCTGAAAGAAATCTTTGGCAAACGAATCCCAGAGCTTTCCTCTCCTTGGTCTGGAATCTGAGCGTAGATTTTCAGAAAAGTGAATCTCATCTCGTGCAGAGAAATCTGACTCAAACTCGTCCACCTGACTTTGGCTCCAAGCTGGTCAAGAATCCATTTTGTTTCATTGGGATGTCCTTGAACTGGTATTTCTCCCCAGAAATGATCCCTCTTCTAGGCAGAGTCCTGAGGGGAAATTTGATCCAACATGGATTCTGTCAGCACATCTGGCGAGGAGCACATTATTTTATTGAGTTTTCCACCTGGAAGTTCAAATTTGGCCACTGGGAGAGCTCTCTGATCCTGATGATTCCTTGATGAAGCTCATGAGCAAGGGAGACAGCCTTGGCTGGATGTTTTGGAAGGTGGTGGGAGACACATCTCGCCCCCAGGGTGGGCCAGGAGCTCCCTGGGAAGCGTGAGGCTGGAAGGAGACGTGCTGGACACGTGCTGCTTCTCCTTGGCTGCAGTAAATGTTGCTGCCCTGGGTGGAAAAGCTGCTGCCATGGGATTTGGGAGGAGGGGAACACTTTGGCACGGCTGGGTGTAATGGAGATGGTGCAGCGCAGGATGGGCTGTCACTTAATATAAACCTGTGTCCCTGAGAAGAGCCATGGTAAATTAAGCAGGTTCCCAAAATCAAGTGGGTTTCCATTCCCAAATGAAGCCGTTATTCCCTAGCCAGGAGCTGCCTCCATCCCTCTGCAGAGTGGTGGCAACCAGAGCTCAGGAATGGACGAGGAGACCCAAATGAAACAACAAATTCCCTCAGGAGGGCTGTTCCAGATTGCAAGGCAAGATGCTCCATCTGCATGGCAGCTGTCTCCTGTCAAGTGAGCAGCTTTCCTTATCTCTTCCACAATCACTCCTCCCTTGGGAGGGGACACCTGCTGATAACAGGCTATTGGATGTTCCTGCATGGCTGATAAGAGCTACAGCATCCCATTGGGAGATGTGAGCCCAGAGGGAGGAGCCAAGCATTCCTGCCTGGATAGAATCTGGAGATTCTGGAACACCAGCACGGCTTCTCCACTGGATTCCCAGAGGAGCAGCAGCTGCCTCTGCCCCTGGATCTTCAGAGGAA
>JAYDZK010000001.1:112281843-112295594 GCA_034509185.1 Euphonia xanthogaster
CCAGGCTGCTCCCAGCCCCAGTGTCCAGCCTGGCCTTGGGCACTGCCAGGGATCCAGGGGCAGCCCCAGCTGCTCTGCCCACCCTGTGCCAGGGCCTGCTCACCCTGCCAGGGAACAATTCCTAATCCCCAATATCTAATTCCTAATACCTGAATTCCTAATTCCCAATATCCCATCTCAACCTGCTCTCCGTTTGAAGCCATTCCCCCTTGTCCTGTCACTCCATGCCTGTGTGACAAGTCACTCTCAGCTGAGCCCATGTAAAATGCATTTTAGGTGTTCAGGTGAGTACACACACTCTGAGCGTATTTCTAGTACATCCTAGAAAGGATGCAACAAGCAAAACAGCTTTTCTATTTGGAATTTCATCTTCTTCATTTAGGACTCAGTCTGATATTTTATTTTTTTTTGTGTGATCAAACCAAATCTTCAGGTCTGCCCAGAGCCCTGTTGGTTTAAGCAGGCCTAGATCAGCATAGACTGGATCCTTCTTCTCCAGTTTGGAAAGATCTTCTCTAAAGAGGGAATTCTTGAATCCTAAATGTAGAAGGCACTCCAAGCAGAGTTTAAGGGTGTTCAGGAAAGAGTTTAAGCACAGCTGTAACTCTAAAGCATGTGCAAGTGCCCTGCTTTGATCAAGACACTTCAGCACATGTTCAGTGTTAACACATGCTGGGGAGTTTGGCTGCTCCATAGTTCCCAGATGCAGGCTGAAGGTAGGAGAATATTCCAGCTGAAAGGAGCCAGGACAAATTAGGCTGACAAGCTTCAGAGAGAAAATAGAGGGGAGCATTCGGTGACTTATGTGGATTGTTTTTCCTGTTTTTATTCTGTTTGCTGACCAGGTTTTTCAAACTCACAGACCGTTGTTTCAGACAATAACACAGAGTTGCCTACCATAACAACAGCATTTATGCTTTCTATTTAACCTTAAAAAAATCAGAAAAGAGAAAAATTACAGAAGTGTTTGTACTCTTTTTCTTTTGCAACTGGATGATGGTGATTTGATAACCCAATATTTTCCTTGCCTCACAGTACCAAAGCTCTGCTTGCAATTGGATCGGCCTCGGCATAAGCACTCAGAAATCTGCCTGTGGGTATTAGTTTGAAAGTCAAATAAACTTCACTGGATTCTTTGGCACAGAATGTGTGCCAGCTTCAAATGGCAAAATCCTTACTGGGCCGTGGGCTCTGTAAAACTTATATAATAAAAATAGAGCTCAGCAGTGCTCCTTATGCTTCCAAAATCCTTGTGTAAACCAAGAGGAGGTTTCTGTATATGGAGGTGGGATGGAGAAGAATCATTACTAAAAACTGCTTGTGAATGAATTTGTCAGATCCTCTCCACTGGGGAGCTGGAACTGATACTTGCAGCCTCTTGATATATTGGAGGAAAAACCAAAATATCAGGGGCTTAACTGGAGTGGAAGTCACCCAACTGAAACATTATACAATGCTTTGAAATTTCAAGAGAAAGGTTCTAATCTTTTGGCTGTCTTGCTCATTGTTTGGAGATGAAAAGGGAGGAAATCCACATCCCCATGAAATACAATTACTATAAATTGCTTTCTTTTCATACTGTTCGTAATGAAAATAGGAAAGTTACCTACTCTGCAGGGGCACTGTAATTTGGTGGATGTAGACTGCAAGAGCACATTCAGCAGTGCAACACTGCATTTCTACATGAAGCAACCAATGGAGAATATAAAACATTGTAGAACAGTGCTGATTCCAGATGGCTCTGAAGCCACAAAAAAATAATCCTTACAGTGGAAGAATCCAGAGCTCCTTAAAGTGAACTCTAAAACCGAGCTGATCTTGTGCAGGGAGTTGATCCTGAGTCCCAAAGATGGGATTTGACCATCTTGAAGCTCTTTCCCACCTCTGTTTGTCCCATCTCTGAGGCCCCCATGGGACACCTGGAAATGAGAATTTCCTGGATCTGGCAGGGCCATTCCCACGTGCAGGGGAGGGTGGATGAGCCTTTGCTCTGTCCTGCTTTGGGGGAGATGGAGCAGCACCTGCAGGACAAACCAGTGAGGGACTCTGTGTGCACCTCTGTAAAAATGCATTTCACCTTTCTTGGGTCGGGATAGGAGGGGAGAAGTGAATTGGGACTTTCTTTTGTCTTTGTGTGCAAAAACTGTGTGTTGAATGCCAGCAGTCATCACGAGCTACAGAACAAACCTCCCATTTCCTTTTTTTTTTCCTAAGGTTGGGAGAAGGCGGCATTGGGAGAGGGTGAGGTCATCTGCTTCCACTAAATAATGCTGCAATGAGCCATTCACTTTTTCTTGTTCTTTTTATTGTACCAGAGTCCCTGGTCAGAGGGCAGGACCTTACTACAGCTGGAATTATCTTCCAGGCAACCTGTCCATGGTTGGGTGTTGTCATAGGGAGCAATGAGAAATTATAAACCTGTTAGAGCAGGACCAGCTTTTTAATTATTTTTTTTTAAATAAATGAATTCTGACTTGTTCTAATTTTTCATTCCATTTTTATGGGTTGTATTTTCAAGCTTTTCTCTTCAAGTTGAAAGCTCAGAATCTCCTGACACCAGGAATTGTATCTTTTATGAAAATACAGAAAACTGTGAGGGTCCTAAGTGTGAAAGGGTTGTGCCAGCACTGGATCCTGACTGGAATGCCCTGGCTGGTACTGTGGAAGCACTTTGCCTTTCTTGCATATTTTTTTTCTTATAGTTCAGGTCTCTTATACAAAGGCCTGGGACAGGGACAGTGTTTTGTTTGCACAGCTGGGAATTCTGGGGTGCCCCATGACTGCCAAGCGCTCCGAAAGGACAAATAAAAATATAACACTGGATAAAAAATGGCCATCACACTCTAACCAGGAAGGGACCTGCCAGTGAAACCATCTCATTTCCATTCATGGATAGAGCTGTGAATTGCGGGAAGAGCATGGAAGATTTAAGACTGTTTATGGCTTTCAGGCATCTGCTTTTGAAGTTTTATGTCATTTTTTGACTTCCTCTCCTCAGTAAGAAAGAGACATCACAAAGAAATTATGGTCCCCAACCTATCTGCTTCTTCTCTAAGGAAAAAAATATGCTCAATCAGATAGGCTGGAAAGTGTCAATAGCTCAGGAATGCAGGAATGAGGTTAATGGACAAATATAGATGTGGTGTAAGCAGGGCCAGACCTCATTAACATATTTGGAGTTACACCCATTTATACCCAGCCTGGCTTTGGCCCTAGATCAGCAATTCCCCAGTGACCAGCCTGCATCAAACCACTGCTGAATTTGGCCCATTTCATCTGACATCTGCATCCTGCCTCGAAGTGGCCTGTCACACTTACTGCACATCACATCACACCTGCCCAGGCAGCCACGGGCAATTGACTTTTTTGTTTAAAAAAACAACAAAAAAACCCCAAAAAACAACAACAAAAAAAAATTTAAAAATTCAGTCACATATCATCAAGAAAAACAACATTGTTTTAGGACTCTTATCTCTTCACTCCCAAATATCCTGTTTCTTTGAGCTGCAGTGGCCAGGACCAATAGAAACCTCTTCCTGCCATTGGCTGACTTCATTTCCCAGAGTTAGCACAATCTCATCCGCTCTAAACAACCTCATCAAAACTTCTTTCTGGTCAGAGCGAAGCAATAATTATTATTAGCAATTATTAGCGATCAATAATCTTGATCACATTATGGCAAGCACTATTAAGGTAAGGAGGGGGTACCTTTTTTTGGTTGGAATTTTTTTTCTCACTGGTGTGCTCTTTGGTTTCCTTTATCAACCTAGATAAGTTAGAATTGGGCAACACCCCCACTGCCACAATAGAGGACAACAAGATTTCCTTTGTACTGCCTAGTAAATTTCCTTTTTCCTACTCCAACCATCCGCAAGGCTTAAAAACTTCAAACTCGGAAAAAAAATTGGGTTTTTTAAATTCACTGTTCAGTGGTGTGGATTGCATAGACGAAGCCCTTTTGTGAGAGCTTCTGAAATTTCTTGTAGGTATCCCTCGGACGACTTGGATGTGTTTGTGGACTGCCATGAGGGGAGAGGGTGTGCACTGGAAGGAAAAACCGGGCTCCTAAGGGCACTAAACTTTTGGATACTTTGAAATGTTTCTCTTGCGGATGGGGACACAAATGGGAAGGAGAGGCAGCAGCTCTTGTTTCTCTCTCTTGTGCAGGTGTTAATTATGTGCTTTTCTAGAAACTCTTAACCCTAAACTCAGGACCTTTCTGAATGTTATTTCAATGGTGGTGGGAAGATCTCACGGGCATGTTCTTTTTTATTGTTTTCATTTTTTGGACAATAAAGATCTCCCCTTGGTGCATAACTTGATCTCGGTGCATGGTTTGTTGGCTTTGGGGTTTTTTAAATAAGAATGGCTTTGCTGAGTTTTTTTGGGCTGTGTCACTTAGAAAGTTGAATAAATCTGTCTGTCTAGTTTTTGTTTCTCTGGACAGGAGTTGCCAATAGAGCAATAGCTGTGATTAATTGCAGAATGTAATGGTAATTAAGCGATTTGTGATAGTGAAACTAATTTTACGTGAAGAACATGGATAGGGAGGACTCTGCTCTGTTGTTTTATCAGGTTTGGGATCAAGGTATTGTCGGGTTCAGGACTGAGGTATTTGTTTTCTTCGTGGCATTGTCTGTTTCTGTACTTTTCCAATTATGTCAGAGATTTAATGAGGGGTATGGAATAGCCTGGCTGTTGGATCAGGAGGGCTGCACTTGGATTTTTCAGTAAATTCTGCTCCAGTGTTTACATTTCAGAGATCATTTGATGCTTTTTTTGTTACGGTTTTGGGAAGCTGACAGTAGTGCCCGAGGGCAGTGTGATTAAAAAGTCAAATGACCCTTTTGTTTTTGTAATCATTGATGTTTTCATGGGGCTATCAATAGAGACATAGATCTGACTCTCCTCTGCACTGCTGGCCAGCATCTGTTAAATGCTAAGAAACTCCTGAAACTGAATTCCCTTTGGTTTTGCCGGTTTCAGAGCATGCAGGACATGACAGGCACTTAATGAAAATCCTGAGTTTCAGGGAGTCAAGTTTTGGCTGAAAGAAGGGCTGTGTACTGAGCTTTTAATGATGGGTTTGCTTCTATTAATCAGAATACTGATGCAAAATTTATTTTCAAAAATAATGGCACTCACGAGATCGGATGCCGTTTGCATTTTAGGTAACTCCTATTATTTATTTCCTTTATGTTTCATATTGACTGAATTTTAATAGGCTAGAAGATTGTTAAATGATACCTAATTATTATTATTTAACCTCCACCTTACACTTAGAGAACTGTTTTATGCAGCCTTGTAATGCAATGTACTCAGCAAAGGGGAAAAATGTACAATTCTCTCTCCTCATCCGGAGTGTGAATCTTGCAGGAGGTCTCAGGCAACCCAAAATGTTGAGAATTTTGCTGCCCAGGCTGCTGGGAAGGCCTTACATGCTGTAGCAAGAATTAAAATTTTAGTTATGCGAGTGCAAAATGAGAAATGACAGGTGCTTTGTATTCGAGGTGCAGGAAATGTGCTCTGACATGAGGCTGAGACGGTCCAAAGATTTTCAATTCCTCTTCTATGGGGAGTGGATAAAGAAGCCTTTTAACTGAAGGGTTTCAGAAATAAAGACATTCCCTTTGAAGGCCAGGCAGGTGTTTGTTTAGCTTTTGCTAAACTGCTACGCACATTTATATATTTAATCATATAAATATTGAATATAATGGCTTGTGTTGTCTGCTGGCAGCAGGTAGCCCAGCTCTCCCAGTGTGCTTGAGGAAGGTGGAGAGCCTCATCTGGGAATTCTCTGACTTCTTTGGGGAAGCTGTGGAGCCACTAAATTTCAGAATTAGGATGTGAATGGTTCTGTATTTGTTCACAGCGGGGCAGAGACTTCTCGGAACCTGCAAAGGTGACCTTCCAGTCAGGGTGTCTGATTCATCCTTTCCCTCTCACCACCCTGCAGACAGACCGGTGGCACTGGGGCTCAGCAGGAACCCTGAACCCTGCTGGTTTCACTGGGGCTGGCTGGGCTCTGGGCAGGCAAACCCTGCTGGGAGATTTTGGGGGCTGGGAGATTTTGGGGGCTGTGAGTTGCTGGGTGCTGTGAGATTTTGGGTGCTGTGAGTTGTTGGGGGCTGTGAGATTTTGGGGGCTGTGAGTTTTTGAGTGCTGGGTTTGATGTCCTGAGCATGGCTTTTCCAGGGGATCACTCTCTCCTCACCTCATGCCCTCTTCCTGCCGCCCCCTGTTCCTTTTTCCCTGGGAAGGGGAAAGCGCCGTGGTGGGAGGTTTGTCCTGAAGAGGAGGAGGAGGAGGATGAGGCAGCAGCTTTTCCCCAAGCTCTGAGATGGATAAATAATATTAATCCTGACTTCCCCACTGGACCATCCTTGCCCAGGCTAGGGATCTTTCCCTTGGATGGGGAGAGGTCAGTGCAAGAAGCTGTGGAGAGGAAGGTGGTGCAAGAAGGTGCCTGTCCAGCCAGGATTTTGGGTTGATATTTCATATCCCAATACCTGGAGCACACTCAGCTGAGCTCTCTGTTATGCTTTTTTTGGCATTTTGAAGGATGAAATGTGGTTTTTCAAGTGGAAAAAGTCTCCTTAAAGTGAAGATTTCAGTGCTGACAGGTTTCCCTCTGGTTCAGGTGGTGTCTGACAGCTCTGCAGTGGCACGACAGTGCAGAGCACTGAAGCTGAACATTATCAAAAAAATGCAATTATTTATACTTATTAGTCACACTAATTACTGTAAATATAATTTTAGAACATATCTGAATTGGGCATCAGTCTTTTGTTTGTGTTTTGCCTTTTTTAAATAGAATGGAGCAAAAATTATTTAAGAGTTACCTTGGGGTGCAGTAAAAATAGTTACCCTGGAGGTCATTTGGGTGGTTTTTCCCATTAAATAGAAACGTACTACTAGAATTCTAATTCCTTGTCATGTTCAAGCCTTGCCCTGTTTCTCTCTTCCCCTGCCAGTGCCATTATGCTTATTCTTAGAAAAACTCTTCAGTAAGTTGACTTTATAATAATTTATTGCTTATACTTGTGGATATTTATTTAGCTTACACCTAAATATGTTCACATCCACTCTTCATTATTATTTGCTGAAGTGATGTTCATATGGAATCTGTGGTTTCAGGGAGAAAAAGTCTGTGTGTTTGATAAAGGACAGGAGAATCTTTGTGGTTTCTGAGGCTTGAGGGTGTGGATGCACTGATTAAAGCAGAATATAGGAGGCAAGATTAATTTTTTTTGAGGAATCTTATTCTGTGCTTGTCTCTATACCATTAGTTTTCTCTCACTTTCTTTTAGAAAGTCCAAGTAGTCACTCAAATGCTTCTGAAAGCTGGAGACAGTTAAGAAATAAATCTGGTTTTGCGTATGGAAATGTTTAAGGCTCTGTTTAAAGGATTGCATCTGCACTGAGTCCAGCAGAGCTGACACAGTAATTTGTACTTTTATTCCTTGCATTACAACAATTATAAAGATTATTATCTTTTTTTTTTCCTCCCTCATCTCAGTTAGGAGCTGATCCAATGGCATATTTAACTTGTTTAACTTTTTAACATATTTAACTTTGTTAACTTTATCAAAGCCTGTAAATCCTTCCTTTGGCTTTGGTGATGTTGAACATTTTAACATTTAAATTTTGCTGAGCACACACCTGAGTGCTCTGGTGAACCAGAGGCAACAACAGAGCCTTAAAGCACTTACCATGATCCTCCACTCCTCAATCCAAACTTCCACCAGTTTCATGAAGGTTTTATCCCAATAAAGGGAGCAGAATCAGAGCTATAATCATTTCCAGGTAAAGCACTATTTCTGACTCAAACACAAATGTGCAATTTCAAGGCAGAAATGAACAGAAGTTGTTCTGGGGGGATTTTTGTGTTGTTTTATTTTGCTTTTAATCAGCAGTCATTTAACTCAATTTGGTTTGTGTCTTCATATGCCAAAACCAAGTGAAATATAAGGATTTTGCTTTCTAGAATTAAGTCCCCAGGCAAGGAACAACAGCTGGAAAATGCATATGTTTCACTGTCTGAGCTTGTTGGTTTGTTTGTTTTTCCTGAACAAGAACTACATTATCCCTTAACAAAATGTTTTTCAGCAAGTTGCCCGTGTTACAAAAGGCCTTTCAGAAATAATGTTCAAAGAAACAAGTGCTCTTGGAGAATGACTTGCTGGAAGATAAACACAGAAGCAGTTTTGCAAAATATGAATGCCAAAAAAAAGATATTTATTTTCCAAGTGAAGCTTTATATTTCAATAAAAATATATAATGCTGTTTACTCAGGAAGAAGTAGCCTTTGTGATGCAAGTTTCTAAATCAAGCCAAGAGAATTACTTGGAAAATTGGGGAAAAAAAAAGAAAAATTTGTTTTGTATCACTTGTATTATAAATTTTAACAAAATAAGGGTGATACAGTAGAAAATATCATAGTGCCAAACTTTGTCAGGGTAACTAATTCATTGACTGCAATGTGATTTTTGTCATACCTATCTTTGAAAAATTAATTTGGATAGGTAATTATAGAGCCACCCTGCTGTCCTTGACATACACACACACACACACACACACACACACACATATATGAGATATATATTTGTGTATGACAGAAGAAATTGTTGCATTGAAAATATCAACAGAAATAGGAAAACTTTGAAGCACTTATGTGAAAAAGGCATCAGTCCTTTGCTTAAGGAATGGATGTGTCTTTGTGGTTGGAGGGGTTGTTCTGAATTTTGTAACCAAGCCTGTCTGAGGCTGGAGAATGCTGTGTCCATCAATTTATTCCTGCTCCCTTAGAAGGACTGTATAACCCTGTAAACAATTTATAACCATGAACAGAGGGATTTTAGGATATCTGGTGAGATTTGGCTTGCAAATATTACCTTTCTCCTTGAAATGCATCTGTGGGCATCGGCTTACCAATTTTTACTATGCACAGAGAAAGACTGGACATTTCTGTCAGGAAAGGGATATTAGTGGCTAATACATAAAATTCACTATAGTTTTTAATATCTGCTGTGTGTGAACCAGCAATTACCTCTTCTGGTAATTATAATTATCAAACTTGTTTCAAAGTAAAATGAATGAATTGACAATTATTCGTCACAAGAATGTCATCGAACATTAAAAGTTAAAAAAGAATGATGAGTAATAGTGAATTTTTTTTTAAGGGCTGGGCTGAGGGACTCAGAGTGGACAAGGGAAGCGGTGTTTTGGGAGTAGTGAGTGGAAGGAATGCCTGGGATGTGATGTGTTCCCCTTGCAGTGCTGTTTGTTTGCGGTGTGGCTCTCCAGCCGTGGGTGGGAAGTGGTGTCACCAGGCTGGCGTGACCTCCTCACCCTGAGAGAGGAGCTGACTTGCTTAGTCAAAGGTGTGTGCTGCCAACAGATGACAGGGACTGGCTTTATGCAAATACCTGCAGGAAGGGGTGGATCCCAGTTTTGGGGAAGTGGCAGGACTCTTTAAAGCTACCTGCCTGATTTGACAGGGGTGGCAGAGTGGCAGACCTGGTGCCACAAGTGGAGTAAAACTCCCCAGGAGACTGGGAATGCTTTGTTTGACAAATCCCTCATTGCAGCAAGGAGCAGCACGTTCATTCTACGTGGAAGGTTTTGCATAACTGCAGGAGGTCTTTTTAAACTTCATTCTTCAGAGCTGAAAAACATCTTTTTTTAGACTCTCTGTTTATTACCTTGATAAACAGCAAAATGCTGCCACAGCAATTACCTTGATGATAAAGGGTCTGTAGACAGATACTTCCTGCATTCATTTCCTACCCAGATAAGCTGCCAAAATCAGGGACTACCAATACAGGAAATGCTTTCAATAGGAACTTCCTATCTGTTAATATCTAATTCACTGAAAAGATCTGAGTCCTTCTTGTTTCATATAAAGGTAATGCTCTACCTGCTGCTTTTTAAACACTCAAGCCCCAGTACAATGCATCTGTTGCTGTAATAAATTTCAAACCAATGCAGTTATCCTGGACTATGAAACATCAGCATTCTTCTCAGCAGGGGTAGGAAAAGTGCCCCTGCATTTTATAATAATTGGGAATCAGGATGCTTCAAAATTCACTGTCATTCTGTCAGCTGAAAACAATCCTCCCTTAAACCCCTTGTTGCCTGAATCATTTGCTCATTTCTGTACATCTCCAAGTAAAATACACATTTCAGTAGCACTTGAGGTGGACTTCTCCAACAAATAGTTCTGGAGATCTTGGAGATTTTTTTTTTTTTTTTTTTTTGCAATCCACAGTGCTTTGCATATTCAACCAAAATGACTGAAACAGAAATTTTGCCTCACTGTGCTGGGAAGTAAGACCACGACTAACCTGTGTGTTTGAACCTCTGCTAAGGAAAAGAGAAAGGAGCAAAGGGAAAGGAAATAAAGACAGAAAACCTCCATTGCTAATCATAACTTCAGGGTAATTTGTTTCAGGCACGTGAACAGCAGGATGAATGAGGATTTATGGAACCTGGAGTGAAATTGGCCAAAATGAAGTCAACAGTATGACTTGACTGGAGCCAGGCTTTCACTCAAGTTATTCAGGAGTTCAGCCCAAAATTTCTGTGTTGTTTTGCCAGTGAGTCTGCTGGAGTCATTCCAGGTTTCTGCCACTGTGACTGAGATGGGTATTTTGGCCTTGCCCTGCAGAATTGAGAAGTCCTTTGCTGTTGTGGCTTCATTTATATCCCACTTTTTCCTCTGGGATGAGCAGTCCCGCATTCAGTTATCTCCTCAGGTTGCTACATTTGTGTTGTTCTCTGTACCTGGGATCTGAGGATCTGGTTGGGTTTATTGTGGCTGGGAATCTGAGCCTGGATTCACAGGCCATTCCAGACACCGTGGTGAACACATCCCTTGGAGGCTTCTTGGCTGTGGGACAGGGAGGCTGCTCCTGTGGGCACCTGACCCAAAACCCCAGATCCTACAGAGGGTTCTGCAAGCTGCAGGTTAATTATGGCAAGTGGCTTTCCCAAGGCCGTGGGTGAAGAAGCTTTAGGAAGCTGCCCCTTGGCTTTGGGCTCACAGGGGTGCTGGAGAAATGCACACTTTGTCCTGAAAGCAGTGCTCCTCAGATGTGGTTCAGTCAACTCTTATCTGCTCACATAAATTTTTATTATTGTTCATCTTTGGCGTACTCACAGCAGCTTTCCTCATGCGTCAGGTATTCCCTTGGAAGTGCTCAAAACTGTTGCTTTTTACTAATCAGATCAACTCACTAATGTGGTGGCCAGAGACATTTTTCACATTATTTCCATGCAGGCATTACCTTTTAAAATATTTCCCCGCGATTTGTCATCGAGGCATCGTTACCTCTGCTGTTTTCATGGAATTCAGAATCCGATTGTTTAGTCTACGTAAAGGGGGGAAAACGAGGGGGGTCCTGTGCCTTTAATGTTGTTTATAACGGTTGGACAGAGCTTGTCAGGTGAAGGTTAATTGCTCTCCAGTTAAAGCAGTTCTCTGCACAGATGGGTTATCAGGGCTGAACACTCGTTACAAGATTAATCTCGTTTCCGACAAGACTTCCCTTTCCTCCAACTGATTTTTGCTCAGCCATTGGACCTGTCAGCAGCCGTTAGGAGAAGGGTGGGTTACCTCTGGGATATTAATGCCTGCGAGCAGCCAAACAATGCAGAGCGTGTGTCATATCGGCGGGGAACATCTTTAGGAGACAGCACATTTCAGAGCTCTTCTGAAGGTCGAGATTCATAAACAGCAGAAACAATCAGGAGTGTTTGTGTTAACCCTCCTCGTGGACACCATCTCGTGGGCTCCTTTTTTTGTGTCCCTCCTCATCTCTTTGGGCTTGCTTTTTTAGGTCCAAGGGTGTATTTTTGGTGAAAATTTTAGCCAGCAAAGCACCCCTGGTGAGATGTGGAGCCCGAGATGCTTCTGTCCAATTGCATGAGGCCTTCAGTTTGGGCTTAAATGAGTGGCAATAAACCACGGTCACCACTGAAAAAAACTCAGACTTTGGGAGTTCTGTCTTGGGCTCTAAGCCAAGACAGGTTTTGGGTTTTTTTTTTAAACCAGGTTAGAATGAAAGGGGGAGGAAAGGGAGTACGACCTTCATTAGAATCTGTCTGTACTTAGCTATGTAACTTAGGAGCCTTGCTTGAGTCATGGTCAGTGGAGAGGAAAAGGGTGTCTGTAGGATCACTCAGGACTCCTGCGTGTCAAGGTCTTACCAACATTTTTCAGATACTCCCTGGAGGCATTTCTTTTTCTCCACAGATGTAACGTTGGGAAATAGAGGCAATTAATTGATGGACCTAACTCAGGTCCATCAATTAAACCATTAAACCTGTTGAATTTTCCTCTTTTTCCAAGCTGGAGTCATTCAGAGGTGGATCCTCTGGGCTGCAGAGGTACGAGATGGATGTAAAGTGTGAGGAGAACCAGGCACATCGTGTTCTTAGCACAGTATTCCCTTTCTAGCCAAGGCTGCAGCAGCTCTGCCAGTCCAGGCTCATCCTGAGCCTTTGGGTGGACTGAGTTCAAGGAGGCTGCGGCACGAACGCAAAAGCCTCGCTGGAGTTTTTGGGTTTATTTCAGGAGATCTGATACAACCAAAATAACACAACTTGGCAGAAGGCTCTGGCTGCCAGCTTTCTGCCACGCAGCTTTAGTCAGTAAATTCTGAAACACTAAACAAATATTCAAGGCAACAAACAGGGTGGCTCTGATGTTTCCGTCGAGTTTCCTGTCCTGGCTTGGGATCAGCTCCATCCTGTCGATGGTGCTGAGTCTCTTAATTGACTTCTGTGAACTTTTGAGTCGGGCTGGGTTGGCCCAGCCAAGAAATCCAGCTCTGTGGAGGGTCCTCGGCTTCGTGGCATTCACTGGATGATTTATTTTCAGTTTGTTTTATAAACATGCAACAAAACTAATAAATTATATAAAAAGCAAGTTTTGTTTAAAAAAATCTATCTGCAAGTTTCTGACAATTTCTTAATTTTTATTTTTTACATTTTCTTCTGATCATCAAATAGTTTAATAACGTTACTGCTGAATTCTTAGGGTTTCTCATACTAGCAAGATTAAAAATGCATTTTCCTATGATTTAGAATCCACAGGGTTTAGGGAAATTTACTTGCTCCAGTTATAAAGCTGAAATGAAAGGTAGACAGGAATGTAACCTCTGGATGTCATCCTCTTCAGCACTGTGCATTCAGAGCCAAAGCAATTCAAGAGAGTGAATTCCATTACTGGTTCTAATAAGATAGGAAAAGTGCATAGTAAATCTTTACAATGCCAACTAAATCACTGGTGCTTTATGCCAAAGGAGGCAAGTTTAGTAGAAAGTTTTTTAATGGGCCAGGTTGAATTATTTTTAAAATAAGAGAGTCCCTAAGAGGTTGTTAAATCTCTGCTTAGAGCCCTGAATGAGGATCTTGTTTTTCAAGATGCTGATCGAGTTGAGAGTTCCTGCTGCTTGTGCTCAGTGAGAATTTTGAGGTTTTCAAGAGGGAAGCTTGCACACAATTAGGAATTGTTGTTATGCCACTTACCTGATGTGAGAAAACCCCTCCTTCTCAATACCACCTTCCTAGAAAAAGGAAATTGAAAGTGGATTTTCCAGGGAAAGGTCTTTGTTTAGCAAAATAATGAAATCTTTACTGTGAGGGCAGCGAGGCCCTGGCACAGGGTGGCCAGAGGAGCTGGGGCTGCCCCTGGATCCCTGGCAGTGCCCAAGGCCAGGCTGGACACTGGGGCTGGAGCAGCCTGG
>JAYDZK010000001.1:112312750-112326658 GCA_034509185.1 Euphonia xanthogaster
CAACAGGCTGCTGCTTGTCAGGGTTCATCCTCTGCTCACGGGGGGCCTTTTTGGGCTTATTTTGCCCAGAAAGAGGTACCCAGACTGTCCATAACTCTTTGTTCTTATTGGCTCTGATTGTCCTAATCTCAATTGCTCAATGTTTTATTACTCTAATTATATGGCTATTTTAATGACCATTTTATTACTGTTAAACTCTTAAAATTTCAAAACCAAGTGATTGGCATTTTCCACACCTCACAAGGGGAACCCCAGCCCAGGCACAGCTGCTTGTAATATTTCATTTTTTTGTTCATTATTTTTCTGCTATCCCTAAAGCACAACCTCCTTCCACCCCCTGAGCTGCTGGCTGAGAACATAAATAATCCTACCCAGAGGAGGAAAAGAAGAAATAAGAATAAAACACCCTAAGCACAGTGTGGGGTGTCCTGTCAGTCTGAGATACAACAAAATCCAGCAGGAATTTGCAGCAGGAAAAGGTTTCCTTAGGTTTAATGAAGATTATTCTGTATCTCTGTATTTTAAAGTCACTAATAAATCAAACCTATATATGTATAAATATATGAAATGTATTTTCTCCAGCTGCTCCAAACAAAAGAAACATTTGGGTTTTGCTTCCAGACAGGCAATTAATTGATTTAAGATCCCAAAATGCTGAATAAACATTTATCCTTATACCTCTATACTTAATATATATCATTTACAGGATTGATTAACTGACAAGACTTGTCAAAGGAACCTCCCCCAAAAAAAGGGAAAAACCTTAAATATTTCCATGAAAAAACACAGAAAAACAGCATGCAAGGGGGGTTTGGGGGTTTTTCCCCAGTTCTACCCCATCACAGCTCTCACTGAGGTGTCTGGGCTGTCCAAGGCACACCACAGACTTTTGGGGGTGAATTTCTGCAGCTGATCCACCCAAGGCAGGAAACTTCAGGCTTGCAGCTCCACTGGGAACTAAAGAGGCAGAAGTCTGGAAGGGGGGCTTGGAAAACTCTACAATGCAATCCTCATCCTTGCACCATGATTAATTCTTTTTTTCCCATAAAGGTTTTGACTGGCATCAGCCACCTTCCCAAAGAGAAGCAGCAGGACTCCCAGTTTTAGGTCCTTTCTGGTAACTGCTGAGATCCACATGGAAAAATCCCAGTAAAATCCACTCTTCTCCTTTTAACCCCACAGCACACACAGCTGATGAGGCTGAGAAGTCACTTAGAGGCCTTGAGCTAAATTTGCATTTATTGTCTCCAGATGCACCTGCTCTGCCCCAGAACCACCCACACTCAAAAATCAAATTAGCTCTTTTATCCTCAACAGCCTTTCCTGCTTAGTCTGAATGAGTCTTTCTTAACTGAATAATGAACCTGATTCTCTTCCTTTGTGGAACAAACAGCAAACAAGCTTAAAAATTATTCAAGAAATGCCATTTATTAAAAAAAAAACAAAAAAACAAAAAACAAACCAATAGAGTATTTCTGCCAGAGGGCAAATTGGGAATTCCTGGCTGGGCTGGAATTGCCAGAGGCTGCCCCTGGATCCCTGGCAGTGCCCAAGGCCAGGTTGGACACTGGGGCTGGAGCAGCCTGGGACAGTGGGAGGTGTCCCTGCCATGGCAGGGGTGGAATGAAGTGTTCTTCCTACCCAAACCATTATTTGATTCTCTGATTTAAGATCACTGGGAGGAAGAAGAGGCTGAAGAGGACCTGAGGCTGACTCCAGCATGGGCCACGTTCTTTAGTTGTGCTCACTCCTCATATCTTGCACAGGCTTTGATGGCCAGGTCAGCTTTTGTCACCCAGGGAGGGGAGATCCCTGTCCTGCTGTCCTTCCAGACCAGGGAGGGTGAATGCCAGAGTTTGTTGTGGAGTGCACATTACTGAGCCTCCCACAGGGCCTCACCCACAGCACACAAAGCTGGCAGGATCTCAGTGGTTCCTGCAGAGCCTTCCCAGACCTGTCAGCAAGCACCAACTGATAACCAGCAGGATGGATACAGATGAGTGCTATTAAACCACAGCTCAACTCAGGCCCAGCTCGCTTTCCCCAGGAATTTTCCTCTGAAATGTGAAGTTGAAGTCTGTCTCTTGGGCTCATTCATGTTTGTCTTGTTTTGTGTCCATAGTTGTAGATATTCACACAGCCCTAGGTAATTGAGTTTGTATTTCCAGCATTTACTGTGCTCAGGAAGTTTAAATGTTTGCATTTTCCCTTTTCAGGCAATGGACACCCATAGTACAAGCAGTGTTTGTTGTCATTAGTAATGCCAATAAATAGAAAAACCTTTTTTCCTTGTTGTTCTTTATATTTATATTTACCCTAAATATCCTCAAATTAACTTACATTAGGTGGAGTAATTTTTCATAGGAACCAGAAGAATTTTCTTCGTGCCTCTTCTGTAGGGGAGGATGAGAAATAAATCCATTATATAGTGCTTGATGCCTGTTTTGAAAAGGTCCATTAGTAAATGGTTTACAGAGCTAAATAATGTTTTATTTGCAATGTGTATCAGCTTTCTCCTGCATAATTCACACTTTAGTGTATTTACTGGAGCTAACTCTTTCAAAATTAACATTTTGTTTTGTGTTTTTCGTCTCATGGATTGGGGCAGAAAAGAGGGAACTGTGCTTTCAGTAGTGTCAGGCATGGGATGCACTGTAATCGTCTGGCCAGGTTGTGTTTGTGCACACATATATATTTAATTTTGGGGAGTTATTTCATGAAAAAAATCTCGTGGACTGCTGAGAAAGAACTCTTTCTTTTCCTTCCAGTGTAACATCTTCTTTCTTTAGCTCTTGCTAGGTAATCCCTGCTAGTTTATCTAAGCACATCAAGCACCCTGCTGTCTCTCAGTGGAGCCAGGGAAGAATCCTTGGGGAGCAAGGGACCAGTGGCCATCTCCCCCCACACCTCCTTGGTCTGCAGGTTTTCTCAGAAAAGGCTCTTCAGAAAAGCTTCAGACCATCACCAGCAAAGGTTTTTGGCATGAGAGGCATGACAAAAAGGGGAGGTGTTATCCTGGCAGCCTTTTTGTCTCACAGAAACAAAGAGGCAGAGGATGCTGGTTGCAGGTTGGTGGGAGAGTGTGCAGGACACAGAAGGAAGGGTGGCAACTGAGAAGTCACTGATGGCAGCATAGTGGTGATCTTTGCACTCAGGTGACATCTGAAAATCAGCAGTAAAAAGGTGCAGATCACTGCCTGAGCTCAGTGTTAGGAATTCAGTCATGAGTCTGGAGGCACTCGAAGGGCCTGAGATCCCACTCCCCAGCCCTGGGATTGAGGGGTGGTCTCAGTTTTCACAGGCAGTAAGAGGCTGGAAGTGATGTCCTCACCTTTGCAACTGCAGAGCAAGCTATGAATGTGCAGAGTGCACCCCAAGGGCTCACAAACCAGGTGGATAAAAAGGAGGAATGTGGAATCACTGAGCAGAAACTCACCAGGATGAAGCCCAACTTCTTCCCCCTGCATAGAACATCTGCAAGGGTCACACCGTGGGTCTTCAGATGAACAAACACTGATTGTTAGGGCAGCATGTGACTGCTGGAGCTCGGCAGAGCCCTCTTCCAGCAGCCAGGGAGGGTGGGAGCCTGCAGACAACCACCCACCCTCCCAGATCTGGGGAACTCCCATCCCTTTTCTCTCTCCCTTCTCCTCTGCCGACAGGACCACGTTTCTGGCCGTCAGCAGCAGATCTGGCAGGAGCACAGCCCACCCACACTGCCTCACAGAGCTCCCTGCCCCGAGTCTGGCTCAGAATTCCCCTCATTCCCTGATCCTTGGCCCCCAAACCCACAGCCATGTCCAGCTGGCCCAGCCTCCCCCTCAGCTTCCATCAGCCCCGGGCTCACACGGAGCCTCCTCGCTGGCCCAGGGCTGGGAATTGTCCCACAGTGGCAGGGAGGAGGTGCTGGGCTGCACCCCTGCTCCATTCATTCCATGCCAGGATGGCAGGATGGAGTCACACAGTGGGCCACTGTCCTTTCACAGAGTCACCAAGGCTGGAAAAGCCCTCCCAGCCCATCAAGCCCAAGCTGTGCCCAATGCCCACGCTGTCACTGAGTGCCACATCCAGGTGCTCCTTGGACACCTTCAGGGATGGGGACTCCAGCACCTCCCTGGGCAGCCCCTTCCAGTGCTGGAATTTGCACCCATTTGCACCTTGTCCCCCCAAAGTGAGCCCTGGAGAAGGTGGATTTCCTCAGAACTCTGCTTTTGGAGGGTGCCCCCTGAGCCTGTGCCCTGCTGGGGGACAGCAGGAGCGTGGCAGCCTAGACCTACTCTCGTGCCTGGGGAGCCTCATCTCAGGTGGGATGTGTCCCTTGAGGAGTTTCAGCTCTTCCCACACTTCTTGATGGACGTGGTGGCAACAGGCACTGCCTCACTCTCAAGACTCAACTCCAGGTAGCTCAGGGAAGGAATTGGTGCCAGCAGGAATGCTTGGCAGTGGGAATAGAGGGTCACTGTCCCTCCCTCTGGTGTCTGTCTGGCCTCCAGACAGGCATGATGGCACTGAGGGACTTTCTGGGCCCTGCTGCCCTCAACCATAACCCCTGTGCTGCCATGAGGAGGGTGGGAAGCCCTTCCCACAGCTCCAGAGTGGGGTTTCCACCAGGAAGAGTTGCCATGAGAGGGAGGAAAGTGGCTGGTGGGCATGGTGTCTCTGGATTAGAGGTTGTGCCCAGATCTCTTGGCTCCTGGTCCAGAAATGACTTGGCTGGGTCCCTGAGGAAGGAAAGGAGGATCCCAGGGGGTCACCAGGGCCTGGCTTTCAGTTGCTCCTCACAGGGGCAGCATTCAGCAGATCTCACCCTCTGTGTCCCTGCTGAGACCCCACAGACCTGGGCTGTGCTGCCCAAACTGCCCTCTCCTCTGTTCCCAAGGTTTGGTAGAGTGTGTTTGTGCTTCTGCCCAGCTGCACTGGGAGGGTTTCCCCAGGGAGAGGTTCCCCTCCTCCTCCATTTTCTGACAACATCTGTCTCCATGGGTCCTCACTTCAGTGACAACAGTGCTGTGCCTAAAAACTAACAGAACAGAACAGAATCATCAGGTTGGAAGAGACCTTTAAGTCCAACCCAGCCCCAAAACCTCAACTGAGCCCTGGCACCCAGTGCCACATCCAGGCTTTGTTAAACACACACAGCCATGGGGACTCCACCACCTCCCATTCCAGAACTTTATCACTCTTTCTGTGAAAAACCTTTTCCTAACATCCAACCTAATTTTTCCTTGATGCATGAGACTGTCCCCCTCCCTGTGAGATGGACAAGCCCTTTTTCCCTGGGGAGCCCTGTGATGCCTGCCCTGACCCGTCTCTGGTTTGCAGGAAGCGTTATCGGTGGTGAGCGAAGACCAGTCCCTGTTCGAGTGTGCCTACGGATCACCCCACCTCACCAAGACAGAGATGACAGCCTCCTCCTCCAGTGAATATGGGCAGACCTCCAAGATGAGCCCACGTGTCCCCCAGCAGGACTGGTTGTCACAGCCCCCAGCCAGAGTCACCATCAAGATGGAGTGTAACCCCAACCAGGTTAACGGGTCAAGGTAAGGAGGCTGGGGGTGGCTCAAGAACAGGAATTTTTATGATGGGTGTGGCTCAGTTGTCTAAATCTGTGTATTTAGCACCATTTTAGGTGCCTCAGGATATCCCACCTGGCCGCTGCTGCCATCCCTGGAGGCTCCAGGTTGCCCTACCTTGACCTGCCAGGCATGTTCAGGTGTTACCAGAGGGTCTGAAATGGTGCCTCAGGCAAAGACTTCTCGTGAGCTTGTGCAATGCCTTTCCTCTGACTGCTGATAAGTTCTGGATGTGAATTTGCTTTGCACACCAGGTGAAAGAGCACATATTAAAGTTAATAAAACGGGGATTTGCTGTAGCCTGGAGCAGCACCATTGATCCATCAAAGGGTGTGGTGTGTGTGATCTAACACTCCATGGAAGCTGTCAAATCCAGCAATTTGGGCAGTTGTCTTTGCTCCAAAGATAATCAAACAGGGAAACACTGGAAGTAAAATCTCTTGAACTGCTGATCTTTCCCTTTGTAGTCACTGTAAACATAATGCCAAAAAGTGGAGCTGGATTTAAGAACTCATGCTGAAAAAACAACATAGATATGGAGGCAGGCAGGGGAGCAGAAAGGAACAGAAAAATAAATAACTCAACAGGCAGTAGCCACAGTGTTTCTGTGTATTGACTGTTGTCTCAGGACATTTTTTGGGGAATGTCACTATAAAGAAGACTTGTGTCAATTAGGCTGCAAAGGTATTACAGTGGATTTTTGGATATTGACTGGTGGCTTTCCCAAGCTTAGGAGCACCCTTGTGGGGCATCTGAAGAAACACAGTGAAGATTTTTTTTTTTTTTTAAGGAAGCTATCCAAACAAGTGCTTTCCTGTTTAAAATGCCTGACTGTCAAAACAGTTTTCCTTTGGTGTTGCTGGAGGGCAAAGGTCCAGAAGAGTCAGTTGCTGACAATTGTTGGTGATGTACCAGTGGAGCCTGTGCTTCACATCTCCCTGTCACAAACACCTGTGTTGTGTTTTAATCTCATCTCCCAGGGTCAGTTATTCAGGAAAACCTCAGCCCTGGGCTCTGTGGTTGCTGTTCACACTTGCTGTGCTGATGTGATGAGCACCACAAGCAGGGCAAAGTGGTCTGCCAGCTTATCACACCTCCCCTGTTCTGTGGTGAGGATGGGAATTGTGCTGAAGTCAAATCAGGATTTCCAGTGAGCAGTCAAAGATTTGAGATACGTAGAAATAAATGGTGAGCTGAAGTTGCCAAGAATTAGAGGAAGTTTTCTCGTAAGGCTGCTTATTCAGAAGTTCAGGTGTCTTTAATCTATTCCAATGTCTTTTTAAATTATTTCTCTTTTTGCTAAGCAAATGCACAAGTATAATCATAAATGGTGTATTGATTCAAAATCAGTCTTACCTGCTTCCTAAAATTGCCTCTGAAGTATTTGTGCTGGCTTTTCTGTAAGAGAACTGATCATAGTTTCCCTCAGTGTAAATTCCATAAAGTGCAATAGAGTAGATGATCAGAGTTAATTGTTGCTGAGAGGTTTAGGTTGGATTTTAGGGAAAGGTTCTTCCCCCAGAGGGTGCTGGGCACTGCCAGGCTCCCCAGGGAATGGGCACAGCCCCAAGGCTGCCAGAGCTCCTTTGGCCAGTGCTGCCAGGGATGCCCAGGGTGGGATTTTTGAGGGGTCTGGGCAGGGCCAGGGGTGGCACTGGATGATATCTGAGGGTCTCTTCCAACTCAGGATATTCCATGATTCTATATTTTCTCCTTCTTTCTGCTGTTTGCTGTTAGCATGTGCAGGGACTGGAGCACTCAGGGTGATGCTGTGGCTCCCTTCACAGGAGGTGGCTGCACTTTCAGCTGCCAGAGTTCCCCTTTGTGGATAGAGGTGCTGGCATTTCCTTCGGAGCTGTCTGCACTATCCTCATGAAATGCTTGTGCTTGTGGGGAGAGACCCTTCATCAGGAACTGGAGGGACAGGACCCAGGGAATGGCTCCCAGTGCCAGAGGGCAGGGCTGGATGGGATCTTGGGAATGAGGAATTGTTCCCTGGCAGGGTGGGCAGGGGCTGGCATGGAATTCCCAGAGCAGCTGGGGCTGCCTCTGGATCCCTGGCAGTGCCCAAGGCCAGGCTGGACACTGGGGCTGGGAGCAGCCTGGCACAGTGGGAGGTGTTTGTTTATTAATCTCGAATTTTTTTACAGCCTTCCCTGTTGAAAGATCAGTGCAGAGTTCCTAAATGGAGATTGCAAGGAAAATTCATACTTCCATACATTTCCTAAGGCGTGACTTGCTGAAAAAGAAAAAAAAAGTAAAAAAAAGTAAAAAAAGAAAAAAAATCGCTTAAAAGCTATCAAAGAAAAAAAAAAACAAAAAGAAAAAAAAAAGAAAAAAGAAAAAAATTGCTTAAAAGCTACTAAAGAAAAAAAAAAGAAAAAGAAAAAAATAGCTTACAAGCTACCAAAAAAAAAAATATTAGCAGAAGGACAAAAAATATTACATGATCATACTATACACAAAAATAGCTTTTAAAAAATTATTATCATTAAGAAACACTGTTTATTTCATCAGAGAAGTTTTATTTAATAGGGCCTAACTCAGGCCTGGAAAAATAGATCCTAATACTACACTTTTAATGGAGAACTAACACTGCCAATCGACAAAAATAAATATGTTGTGGCATTTTACATCTCACATACATGTGTGTAATATGTCATGTTACTGCACTCTGGGAATTGAAATGTGGTTTTCCTGCCAGTTTTAGAGAAAACAAAGTGTGAATCAGATTGTGCTACCCTGCCTTTCTGTAAGTTACTTTGCATTTTCTTTTCTGCAGAAGCCTTCCCCACTCTCTTCTTTTGCAACCCATGAACTTATTTCCTTAAATGATAATATTAAATGATCACATTTCCTCACTTCTTAAAACGCTTTATATGTTCAATAATGCCACAAACAGTACCTGGAGCACTTGGAGTTGCATTTCATTTTTTATTAAAACTGTACCTGCTCTGTTTAGACCCATTCTAAAATCTGAGTTGTCCCAGAGGAGACTAAAATACGACCCCACATTGCAGAGCCATGCAAGTGCTGCCCTGAGGATCTCCAGGGTATCCTCTGTCCCCTCACTTGGGCACCTGGATCTGAATAATTCAGGATGCAAAGCAGGGAATGAGATCCCACAAAGTGGTGGACAGGGAGAAGTTCACTTTGCAATTTTTTGCTGTCCAGCTCTCCCTGTGTCAGAGCTTCCTGGCCATATATTCTCTTCTTTGGAGGGGGGTTTAAAATTTCGGGAGCATATTGAACCCCTCAGACATATCCAGTTAAGCACCCACTCAGAGAAGGAATGTGCCCCCTCTGCTAGGACTTACCCCAGACATACTTTGGCTGTAATTGCCCTACATTAAATTCCAAAAGTTAACAGTCTCAGAGCTGGCATTCCTGTGAATACCAGAGAAATGCCATTAGAATGAAATTAAAGGGTTATTTTCAGTGTGCTGCACAGGGATTAGCTATCCACTTTTCTTTAACAATAACAGTATTTTTCAAGATAAACCCTGCAGCCCAGCACCACAAAACACAGCCTGGGGGCTTACCTTAAGTTAAATAAAGCAAGAAAAGTTTAAATTAAAGCTATCATTTACCTGGCTGTTGTTGCATATATAATACAGGTGGTATCAAATTGAGTTTCTCTTAAGTACATTAATTCTGTTCCTTCCAGGTACATAAATCTAATGAGACCTTTTGTGCTACACTACAGTCAATCTTTCACCTGAATGTAACAATCCTGTTTCCTGCTATTTATTGCTCCTGGGTCAGGCCAAAAAGATTCACCCTGTAGTATAAATCTGGAGGTTGCAAATGCCACACTGGTACTTTGCTGTTTATTGTTCTTTATGTATTCCATCAAATTAGGCATGAGCAATTCTACCACAATGAGTGCAATTCATGTCATGCACTGAGGGAGAAATTCACTCTGTGGAAATGCTCTCATGAGGCTCTGGGTACTGCTTAATCAACATTTATAAATCCATGGATTTCCCAGTGGTCTTGGAATACGCTCACCCATGGGGCTTTGCCGTGCCCATGGGTGGGACTACACAAAGGTAGCTTGGAATAATGACATTTACTGTAGGTATTCCATCTTTTTCAGGCAGGCTGAAGTGGAACACAGAGTCTTATTCAGGCCACAGATAAATTTCTCTTGCCATGAGCAGCGTGATGATTTCATTGAAGAAGTATTTTGAAAGTTAACTGCAGTGAAAGCACAGCAGAAGCTTTCCAACATCAGCTTGGCTGATAGGGAAGTTGTAACGAAATGCCAGAAATAATTAGTTGTCCTTAGGATTTAATCATGTGCAAAATGTTGATTTAAGTGCTACCAGTTGTTGCTTGAAAACCATTTGAGAATGAAATTATCACTTAATACATCTTTTGTGCTGGCTCTTTTGGGAAATACCATTTTTCTTTGCATGTAACTGCCTGAATTTTCATCAAAGAGCCTCTGTACTCTCCAGGTTCAGAATGTCTGACGCACTGGAGGACTTTTCAGAGTCCAGGGTGAACTTTTCTTTGCTGGTGATTTTTTTGTTTTCCCCTTGATGTAAAGTCTCCTAAGGAGTAGATTCTTTATGCTATGCAAGCCAGCAAATTGGAATGGGGAGCCCTTGAGGTACCTTGTCCCATCAGGATGTGTGACAGCTGCTGTGCCCAGGCTCTGGGGAGGGAGAATTCATCCATGTGGAGCTCTGTATTCCAACAGATCCAGCCTGCTCCCAGGATCCATGCTGGCAGGCTTTAAGCTGTAGGAGGCACCTCTGCATTATGGTGTGATGCTGGTGGATTTAATTAGAGCATTTAAGCAGCTCTACAGAATCACTGAATTGTGGAATTGTGGGGTTTGGAAGGCACCTCTGGAGATCATTCTTGATTCCAGGGCAGAGTCACCTGGATTCAGGAGATTCAGGAACTCATCCAGGTGGGTTTGGAATGTCCCCAGAGAGGGACACTCTTTGTTCTTCCTGGGCAGCTGTTCCAGAGCTTTGCCACCCACAAAGTAAAGAAATTCTTCCTCCCATTGGGGTGGAACTTCTTGTGGTTCTGTTTGCGGCCATCACTCTTCATCCTCCCACTGAAAATTCTGTCCCAATCCTCTGGCCCCCACCTGGTGAGTGTCCTCCCCAGAGAGGGAGACTCTTTGTTCTCCCTGTGCAGCAGTTCCAGTGCTCTGCCACCACAAAATAAAGAAATTCTTCCCAACGTTGAGGTGGAACTTCTTGTGGTTCCATTTACGGCCACTGCTTCTCATCCTCTCACTGAAAATTCTGGCCCCGTCCTCTGGCCCCCACCTGGTGAGCATCCAGGACTTGGAGGGACAGGGCTGGTGTGCACCCACCCCCCTGGCATCACTTGTTTGCCCAAGGCTTTTTCCAGTTTTCCCCCAGCCCCGCGGTGGGGGCGCGGTGCCACGTCCCCTCCACATCTGGTGGCACACCACTGGCATCCAGCCTGGCATTCCTGGGAAACCTCAGCTCAGATCAAACACTAAGCCTGGCCCAAAGCCCCCAATAGGCCATGGGATTCTGTCTCCAGTGATGCCATGAGGATTTTTGTTACCTTTTCTTTTTATCTAGCTTTTAAATATTCTCGATACCCTTGATATACATATTTGTAATTCTTTAAAGCTAGTGTCTTAACATAATCCTAATATTCTACTAAGCCAAAAAACCAAACATCCTAAAATCTTCACACTTAAAAACCAAAAAACCTTACGTTGTCTTTAAAAACCAAAGTCCCCTCTAAAACATATCATATAAAGTAAAATTAAGCCTATCGTAAAAAATACTTTAAAATAGAAAAATGTCATGCTATCCATTTAAGCCTCTCATTAAAACATCTTTGTTAAATATGCTAGTTTACAAAATCTATAAAATTGTATATGCAATCTACAATATATATACATTTCAGCATAATCCACCTTAACGAATTATTACACCACCAAAATGCGTGATAAATACCAAAATAAAAACCCTTTATCCCTTAGCCATATCTAACTCTTAATACTAAAACCAAAGAAAAGGCATCAGCAGCAGAGTCAGCCCTACTGCAGCCCAGGGCAGAGCTGGGAGATGCGTCCTGGTGATGATTCTCCTTGTTGGAGCTGCCTGTGTAAAATATTATTAATTTTGGGTAAGAAGACATGGATTATCTCAGACTGATAATCCTTTTTCCCACTGACTGGGTGGTTGATGGACTGGCTGCCTACCAAGCTGGAGGAATGGCAAAGTCAGGATGTGTGACTGCTTCAAGGAGCTCCTCTTTGCTCTGAAAATCCACCAGCTTAACACGAGCACTTGCGTGTGTGTGTGTGGGCATGGTTTGGCTCTGTTCTTGAGGCAAACATGTTGCCAAGGGGAAAAACAAACCCAGCTCACTAATACTACAACTATTTTGTTTTTTTTGGAAGCTTTTTGGGGAGTGTTGGGCTGGCAGGTGCTAAATAAGAAGCTTTCCAGTCTGGGATAATGGTCTCATTCATAGTTATCACTGCTACATTTGGGATTGACCACTGAATTCCCAGCAACCAAAGGTTTTCAGATGGGCAGTGAAATATAAAAATAATCTTCAAATAATGACATAGGACCCCACAAGAGTTGTGATCACTGTCATTATTTAAGACTATTGCCATCCTTGCTTTTTTTATTTCCTGCTTACTGTGTCCAGAGCACTTAGAGCTGGTGGTGAGTTTTTTCCTCTGCCCTGTCATTAGTGGGTATTTCATTTTCATCAGGGCAGCATCAGTGGGGTTGTTCACTATTTAAAGTTTAGGAATAGCTCTTTAAGACGAAACAGAAGGTAAGGAAAAGTCCTGAAAAAAAATTTTGCACCCTCACAGCCCCTTAGTGCTAATCATGAAAATCAGCAGACATTCCACAGACATGGGGGATTATGGTTTCCATACAAGATGTCACTTCTGTTTATGCCTGGCATGCTCTATTTTCCTAACTTTCTGTATGATCCCTGCCCACAAAAGAAGGCACGTGTGGTTTGGGAAGGGCCCCATCTCCTGGTATTTCATCTTTCACAAAACCACAAATACAACAGCCTTAAAAGCTCTTGAAATGAAATACAATTTGAGAAATGTAACCCATTACCATCATAATAGAATTTCTATAAAAATAATAAAAGAAAAACAAGGGAAAATAGGTCCTGAAAGTTATAGGCCAACTGGGAAGTCGTTGTGGCTTTGGCCTAGCTATCACCATGTCAAACCTCAGCCTTGTCCCAGGCAGCAATCTAATTGTAAATTATGTATATACAGAACATCATTTCTTAGCTTTGGCTTTTCGTGACCCCCTTCCCTGCTTTCCCTTTCTTCACTCCAACCTGACACGTAAGAAATATTGAAGTGTTTGCACTAATGGAGAAATGACAACGTGCAGTCAAACTTAAACCAGCTGTTTCCCCACACTGGGAGCACAAAGAGCAAAGCTGGGAATATTTATAGCTTGACTGGCCTCTAGTGAGCCAGACTCTGCCTGCCTGCATTTGCCACCATGGCCTTGAGGCTGGAAGCAGCTGTGGGTTGCAGGATGGCTGGGGAAAGCTAAGGGGAAGAAAATAAAAAATAAAATGAAAAGGTTGGATTGGCCAAAGTTATTGTTTGATTGGAGACGAATGGTTGCTGTGTGCAGTTTTACAGCTGTAGTTTTACAGCTCAGTAAAAAGCACCTTCAGTTGTGTTTACAGAAAGGCAAAGGCTCTGTCACAGGAGAAAGGAGCCAGAGGTGGCTCCTTTTCCATTCCATTTCCCTGGCCTGCTGGGACCATGCAAAGCCCTACACGGAGCAGGGCAGTGCCATGACTGAGCAGCCATGGCAGGACTGCACGTTTCTTATTTTTTTTTTGGTCATCTTAGGACTGCTTTTGACACCTTATAGCAAAGATTAGCAGACTGTCAACATGGTTTCAGCACCAGTTTAAGCAGCTTTAGCCAGTGTTGTGTTTCTGAGGGATCTGCCTGCCTTCCACAGACCTGGCAGCTTGTTCCCACCCTGGCCATCTCTTTTCCAGTTACTTACTCACCCATTTTTTTGCTTTTTTGTGTACAGCTCCCCAGCCCAGGTCACTGAGCAGCTGGGCAAGAGCCTGTGGGAGCAGATATTTTTGACCAGTGGGATTTTTCTGGCATATTCATGCTTGTGTTGTGCTGGAGTTCTCTGTGGGAAATTTTGCTCTCACAAGAAGTCTTGGAAGGGAGTCCAGAGGAGGCTCCAGGATGGGCAGAGGGCTGGAGCAGCTCTGCTGGGAGGAAAGGCTGGCACAGCTGGCATTGCTCACCTGCCCAGGAGAAGCTTTGGGCTGAGCTCAGGGTGGCCTTGCAGGGCCT
>JAYDZK010000001.1:112329785-112340855 GCA_034509185.1 Euphonia xanthogaster
TGCCCAAGGCCAGGCTGGACACTGGGGCTGGGAGCAGCCTGGGGCAGTGGAAGGTGTCCCTGCCATGGCAGGGGTGGAGCTGAGTGATCTTTAAATTCCCTTCCCACTCAACCCATTCTGTAATTCCGTGATTCCATGAATCTATGACTTCCCTCTTGTTTAGTGAGACCACAGCACAATTTCAGGAGGTAAATGGCAGGACTAAAGGAAAGCTTGTTAGTAATGAGGTATTGCTGAAGAATCCAATCTCCAGCTAACACCCTTCTTCCCTTGCCAAACAAACTCTTTACATTTAAAGGTATTCCCCGTGGCTGAGTTCTTTATTTTGATTTTTGTAACAATTTTTCTCCCTCTGATGAAACACGTTGTAGACATTAAATTAAGGGACAAATATGTCTGTGTCTGCCAGAAAGAAAACTGTGATGCAATTAAACTGCCATTAGGGAACCCCCTGTGGGATGTTAAACCTAAAGACTCTATTCAGAAAGCAAAGCCAAAATTAAAGAGGTGTCTGGTTGCAGATCCTCTGCAGATTTCCCTGTCTTGACTACAGTACCATGGAGACTGAGCTAGTCAGGAGCTGAAAGGTTTTTCCAGTCATGCGTGTGGTATTTTGAATCATGGCTTTGGCAAATGTTCCCCTTTTTTTGTGAGCCTTACATAGAAATGTGAATACATTGCATGACATGAAGTGCAACTGAGTGTGGAACAACGGTGGCAGTGGAGGTGGGCAGCTCTCCAAACCTTGGACTGCTTGGACAATGGCAACTAAGAATAGTTTTCCCCCCAGAAAATATGCATTAAGTGCATTTCTGTGTTTCTCAGTTGTCTGTGAGATGTTTGGAGAGGGAAATGCAGCTCCTGGCAGCCACCAGGCTGAGCAAGCTCATGACCAAGCCTCCTTTCCATGTCTGGAATTAAATTATTAGGATTTATAGTTTCTGGAGAGATATGAGAGCCTGATCTTTTGGTAACAGAAATAAACCTGTGGTCCATTGAACATGGTTGGAGTTTTTAGACATCTGAAGGAATCTGCAGAGTCACTGGGTGGGGGGTACTGGGTTTTCCAGGTGCTCCACTCCCAGTTTTCCATTTCATTCCAGGTGATTCTCTGCTGGTGACATTAATAAGGACTGGAATAATAATGGAAGCACACCTTTCTTTTCTGCCTAGGAATTCTCCAGATGGCTGCAGCGTGGCAAAAGGAGGGAAGATGGTCAGCAGCTCAGACAGTGTTGGGATGAACTATGGAAGCTACATGGAGGAGAAGCACGTTCCACCCCCAAACATGACGACCAACGAACGAAGAGTCATTGTGCCAGCAGGTCAGACCCTCTACACCAAAAGTGCAAGCTAAAAAAACCTGCATTTCCCTCAAGCCCACTAAGATTATTTGAGAGGGTTTGGAGAAAAGTAGTGATCAGGAGGAAAAGAGCAGCAGTTTGTAGGGGTTATTGAGAGAAGGAGCTGAGGAGGATCAGTGAGGACACCTCCTCAATCTGTTCTTCCCATTTCAGCAGCAGAATGGGCTGATAAGAGGCACTCAGATCTTATCTGACTCCTGTAGCTCCTTCTTGGAGGATTTCACCCTAAAGTGAGCAAAAGGAAGAAGCACCTCCATTTCTTATCCCTTGGACAAGCTGGGTGCAGGATGTGTGGGAGAGAGAGAGAAAGGATCACTGTAGCACAGGTTATCTTTGAAAATACCAAAAAGTAGCTTCTGTGGGATCAAAGAGGGCATGAAGAGCCTTTATGTGGGTTATCCCCTGAGTCTGGGCAGCATTAAATATTTTAATAAGCAAACTGACAACTCCACTGCAATGTAAGAGCACAATTGAGAAATTCTTGGTCAGCCTTGGCAGGCTTGGCTGTGGGATTCAACAGTTGATGGGACAAGAAGTCTACTGCCTTCTTGTCACTTCTGGCTGCCTTGTCCTCCAAACAAACCCGGAATATTGTGCAGAATAATTAGCATGCCTGTTTCCAAGTCACAGCACCATGGCATCTGTGGGTGTTCCTAAACCACAGGATGTGCACAGGGTAAACTCAACACCTGCAGCCAGGAGGGAATGTTTTGCTGCTGGTTCCTCTCCAGCAGAGAGGTGCTTGTGTGAAATATTTCTGCCTCTGCCATGTTGCTTAATATTATTACAGTTTTTCAGTTGCTTAGACATGCAAGAGTACTGACTGTGGCCAATTTTGCAAGCTGTGATTATTTCAGTTATTTGTCAAGAAAGGTGTGGACAAATCTGTTGCAGTGTCCTCTGCAATGGTATTGTCAATTCTGTTCTGGAGACAGGGGAGTGATGCTCTGAATAATAAATGTCCTGCCAACACTGAAACACAGAGCTTTTGAATGTTCCAAAAAATTTCTCTCCCTGGTGTTTGGTACTTTTTTGAAAAAGATCTTTAGTAATTCTTAGCATGGTTAGCTCAGCAAGGGATTTTTTTTATTTAGTGTATTCCTGGAGATGTGTTTGAGGTGGGGTTGAATGACTGTCAAGGACCAAGATGGTCACAATCTTGCCATTTTGCAGTCACTTGAAGAAATTAATGGGCAAAAATCCGTTGGTTTTGGTTATTGCATAGGCAGTGTGCAGGTCATGTGGTAAAGTTAGAGGTAAAATTCACATTTCCAGCTGTGGTAACTTTCTGTTTGTCATAATTAAGGGGCGTTTAAAAATTACAGACATAATGAAAATATTTTGGTAAATTTCCTGGTGTTTGGTTGTTTACTTCAGAGCAAACTGAAGTTCTCAGAGTTCTTTGCTGTAGGTGTGGGCAATCTCATCCAGACCTAAGATTTACCACCAGACTTGCATCTCTCTAGATTTCTGCTTATTTCATACCAGATGGAGGCATTATTTTAAGTGGTTTTTGGTGGAATTCAGGTGGTCTCCACCTCTTTCAGACCAGCCTGAACAACAGTGAAAATAGAGGGAATGGCACTGAAGTTAAGCCATAGAAGAGCTATTTACGCTGCCATTCATGTCCCAGATTTTCATGGGATGAACCTTGGGAGCCAGTTGGCCTCCACGTGCTCTATTCTCAGCCTCAAGGATATCACAAAATCACAGAGTCATTAAGATGATAAGGAATAAAGTCTTGAAGAATTTTTTCCCCTTGGCTTTAATATTTTCTCTGCAAAAAGTATAAATTCTTTGTGGTATGAACTGAGGGACCTTTGTGTTGGTTCCTTACTCAAGGACAAGGAAAAATAGAATGGCAGGGAAATAGAAAATGAGGAGTTTAGAGGGAAAATTTTAAAAAGCTTAAGTTAAAATTAAGCATGCATTAAAAACCATTTTGCTAGAAATCTCAACTGTTTGAGGCTCTTTTTCCCCAGATGGTTTTGTCAATACTTCAGATATTGAGTACAAACCCACGCAGTTGTAGCTATGTACAACACAGCAGTCTGGGGAAAAAAAATGCAGAATATTTTAATATTCTAATATTATTAACCAGAGACCCACTCTAGTTTGTGAAATAAGTGCCCAAATCTGTGAGTGCTTATTTAGCCTGTACCCAAGAAAGATTCTTCTAGACATGAGTGGAAATTTCACTTGAATAAAGATAAGGATTGAACAGAGAGTTTTGAAACTTGTTCAGCTGCAGCTTGCAGTGCTGTCAGTGGGCCAGAAGCTCTGTTAAAAAAAGCTAAAAACAATGCCTGAAAAGGCTTAAAAACAATGAGGGCAGAAGAACTGACAGGGAGAAGGAATTCACTCACAGAATTCCCAGAATGACCAGGTTGGAAGAGACCTTCAAGCCCATCGAGTCCAACCCAGCCCCAGCAGCTCAGCTGAGCCCTGGCCCCCAGTGCCACATCCAGGCTTTGTTAAACACACCCAGGGATGGGGACTCCACCACCTCCCTGGGCAGCCATGCCAGAACTTTCTCCCCCTTGCTGGAAAAACCTTTTTCCTGATATCCAACCTCTGTTTCGCTTGACACAGCACAGGCTTTGTTGTTAGCACTCAGAGCTCTCAGCCCTCTACAGTTGTTCTCCCTTGCACTCAGCACACCAAATTAACTCCTCCAGCAGTCAGTAAAGAGGGGATTATTTTGCACGTGTCCAGTGCCTCAGAATTGCCATTCCCTGCCTGATTTTTTGCTGTGTGGCCCTGCAGATCCCACGCTGTGGAGCACTGACCACGTGCGCCAGTGGCTGGAGTGGGCGGTGAAGGAGTACGGGCTGCCAGACGTGGACATCCTGCTCTTCCAGAACATTGATGGCAAGGAGCTCTGCAAAATGACCAAGGATGACTTCCAGAGGCTCACCCCCAGCTACAATGCAGACATCCTCCTGTCACACCTACACTACCTCAGAGAGAGTAAGCCAGCCCTGCGTCGTGCCTGCAGTCAGTCCCAGCTTTACTGCTGTGAATAATTGGGTTTTCCAAATGTCTGTTGCAAATGTTGCTGTTCCTAAGAGCATAACAGGGAGGCCAGCCGAAGTCCTGTCGAGTTTGATGGAAAGATTCCCGTTAATTTCACTCATGTTTATCATAGAGAAGGATTAGGGACGTTTTTTCCTAGGTATCCATCTCAGAGAAAAATTGAGTTGAAGCACGTTGAGCAGGAAGAAAAATCACATGGGGTTCAGTGCTGATGTTTTTTCTGGTCACATACTCATTTCTTTCCATTTTAACTAAACAAGAGTGCAAACATTGATTCATAAAGTGAATTCCAGGCATGATTCTGAGGAATGGCAGGAGTTTGCTGTACTCTGGGTAGAGTTGGGAAGATTCAACTGAATTGAATAAAAAAATTCTGTAAATTTATGGAAAAAAAGGAACAGTCCCTGCAGTCCAGATGTAAATTAACTGTAGTGCATGGCTAGAATTTCAATGGGAAAAAGAGGACTAGGGATTACCTAGATTGAGGGCTTTTACCTAAACTTGAGGAAAATTTGCCTCAGTTTAAAGAAGTTAAAATGAACATGGTTTTTAGAGAAAAAACCACCAAGCATTGCAACACCAGTGCGGTGCAGTCTCCTCCACACGCACACTGTCAAAAGCCAGACAGAAATTTTGTGCATTCATAACAATAAATTATGATATTGGATAAATGAATGCCCTAATTTACCCTGTAGCCCACACACCTCCCTCCAAACTGCAGGCTGTTGATAGATTCACACTCAGGCAATCCTGTCAGGGGAAAATATGGTTTAAAAAGATAATTCATGATTTTTTTTACATTTTGGTGTTGCTTTTTGTTTTGTTTTGTAGCTCCTCTTCCACATTTGACTTCAGATGATGTTGATAAGGCCTTACAAAACTCTCCACGGTTAATGCATGCTAGAAACACAGGTAATGCTGGCACTGCTCCCACTGCTGTAGGTCATCTTCTAAAAGCACAGGATTCCTTTCCATGGGCTGCTTGCTAAAAAAATGGAAGTGGTAAATCAGGAGGGAGGCAAGAGAATCCCTTCCCTGCTGTCTGTGTGTTTTCTGCACAGACACACAGAGAAAAGGTGAGATTACGCAGGGCCAGGTGGTGCAAAAATTTCGGGTGTCCTGCAAGAGGATGGGGTCCCTGACGCAGCATAAAACTGCAGGTTTGGGGCCTTTTATCTGAGGATTTTTTTGGTCCTTCTGTCCATTCTACTGTCAAATCTACTCCACGGATCCCTAGGAGCTTCTTGGAGCTCAGAAGTGCTTTGGGCTCTGGGCAGTGGGGATGTCTCCCCTCCCATGAGCTAAATGTTGTGGGAATCAATAAAATTGCTCTTTAGGCAGTTAGCTCATCTCATTTTCTAGCTGCTGTGGGACTTTAGCTGGGAATTCCACTAAGGCTGATCTGAATTTAAAATGATTTTTGTTGATATTCACCCTTCTGTTAATTTGGCCCAGAAGAGTGTTGAGTGTAGGCAGGAGAATGACACATGCCTCATCTGTCTTTCAGGATGCAACTTAAAGTATTTGTGAAAATAATTCAGAATCTATTTTAACTTGCTGTAACATTTGTGCAGCAGAGGATGGCATGGAATTGTACAAATAATAATGTGGTTTATATCCCTACAAAAGATGTTTGGAATATTGCATGATCATGCCTGAGGGTGTTAGTTACCTACAGTGACCAGAAATAACAATTCTCTATGAGAAAGGAAAAAGATAATACAAAGGATAATGCAGAAGAAAAAGAAAACAAAACTTGGATAGCAATGTTTCTTTCATATTTTATTTCGTTTTTCACTCTGAGTGAGTTTCATAGCAAAATTCACTGGATTAGAGGTTCTCTCCCTGACTTTAGAGGTTTGCCACTGGTCATAGTGGCCAAGTCCTGCTGTGGGCTCTAGGCTGCAAACCCCACCAAAGGCAACAAAAAAAAATTTTCCATTTACCTTGATGTGGTTTGGATAAGACTTAAGTCCTTTTTAAAAATAGATGGATTTGATGGTCTTTTCCATCTCTGGCTTTAGAGATTCTCATTTGCCAAGCAGCTTCCACTTGTGGATATCCAAGTGTTGTTCAGCAGTTCTGTGTGTTATCTTTTTCTCTCTGTGTGCACTGACAATGATGCTCTGAAATTCATTTCACCAAAATGAGATTATCTGTTATTGGGGAGTGTGAATAATGTTGTGCTGATCATCAGCATATGGGAAATCAGTTGTTCAATTTTCAGTGGGCCACAAAAGAGTTAGAAAAAAAGTTCTTGAAATCAGCAGTAATTGACTTTTTTGATGTTCCTGGGGAGGGTCATGAGAAGTCCATTGGTGTAGTCAGAGCAATTTCAATGCCTGAGAAAAGGGAGATTCCATTTCCTACATCAAGTTCAATATTTCTCATTTTTTTCACTCTGGGGAAGATTAATGAGATATCTGAGGGTCTGACCTAAAAGTCTCTGTTGAAAATATGGACTTTTCTGGGAATGCAGTAATGAAGGCAAAGAGGTTTTATTTCAGGGGATACAAAGCCACCTTCCCAGGTGGAGGTGGTTGTGGTAGAAGAGATTTCCTGAGCTTGACTGTCTCCTTCTTAAAACTGATTTTGCACAGACTTTTATCCAGTAATTTGAATGGATTTACACAGATGTAAAGATTATTGGAATGAACTTCTGTATCTAACAGTCCAAAGGCAGAAATTAGTTATTCAGATTCCTCACTCACTCACTCTACAGGAGGGGAAAATATTGGTGGATTTAGGGACTGTGGAAATGAATCTTTAGATGTTATGTCCTCTTCTTTCTCTTCAGGAGGTGCCACTTTTATTTTCCCAAACACATCAGTTTATCCAGAAGCAACACAAAGAATTGCAACCAGGCCAGGTATGAACAATGACCACTTTTTGTGTGCTGTGATCTTACTCATTTCATCTCTTGAAATATCTCATTCTTTTTCCCTTTTCATAAATATGAGGCTCTATTTTGAACACACATATTATGTACTTATATAGATGTGTCTATATAATTGTGTAGAGTGAAATAATTAGAGTGAAATAATTAAGTAGAGTTTAATAAGTCCATTTCTTCCACAAATCTCTGTCTTTGGAGCAATTGTGTCAACTTTATAAAGCACCAGGGAATCAGAAACCTGAGCTCTGTTCACTGGTTCTGTTGCACTGTCCCAGCACAGTCGCCTGTCAATGCCCTTCAGCTCTCTGTTTGTAAAATGAGGCTAAAATTTCCTTTTATTTGAAGTCTATTGTGGAAAAATACTCTAAAAATGCAGGATATATGCTTCTCCTGCTGTCTATTTATGGTTGAGGCAAGCAGAACCCACAACAATCTGATTATGAGTTCAAGAGTCTTAAGTAAAATCAAAACATAAGGAAGTTCTTAATGCTCAAAATTTTGAAACCTGTGAAAGTTTTGTAGATGTGCTGATTTGTGAAAGGCTGATGGGAATAATTAAAGAAGGTGAGGACATGGCTAAGAAGCCAAAGATTTTCTTTTTATCACCCTTCACCACAAAAAATGCTGGAAAAATGCCTAATCTGGACATTTGCTTTTCCAATAATGATTGCAGAGTACTAAGGGACATGAAGAGGAGTTGCAGCAAATACTGAATTTAAAGGAAATCCATTACTGAGCTAGAGGCAAAAATCCAAGTGCTCAGAAGGGACATGCACTGGAATTGGCTGAGCTCTGGTGAAAGAGATATTGGCACATGAAAAAAGGGAGCTTGAACAGGAATTATTTTATTTGTGCTCTAGGGTAGAGTGCAGGAGGGTTCATACAGATATTATTTTATATAGCCTTGTATACATGTATATATGCATGTCTGTAGATTTAGTAATTGATAATTAGAAAAGAGAAAAAAGGAAACAACTACCAGGCCACTACATCAACAAATTCAACTTGTTTGGATCCTTGGAAATCAAACTCTGCTAGGTTTGTTTATATTAATGGCTAGAAAGGGAACTGTTAATCCAATGCATACATTTGGCTTTCATAAGACATTCACCAAAACACCCCACCACTATTTACAATAGAAATTAAATCAGTGTATCATAAGAAACAAATTAAGAACTGTCTAATTATCCTGTCATCACTAATGGACATCTTAAGTTAAGTTGGGATTGTTCAGCCTGGGGAAGAGAAGCTTTGGGTGGAATTGTGGCCTGAAGGAGCCCCAGGAAAGCTGGAGAGAGACAATTTCCAGGGCATGGAGGGACAGGACACAGGGAATGGCTTCAAACTGACAGAGAGTAGGATTAGATGGGATACTGAGAATTAGGAATTGTTCCCTGGCTGGATGGAATTCCCAGAGCAGCTGGGGCTGCCCCTGGATCCCTGGCAGTGCCCAAGGCCAGGTGGGACACTGGGGCTGGGAGCAGCCTGGGACAGTGGGAGGTGTCCCTGCCATGGCAGGAGTGGAGCTGAGAGATCTTTAAATTCCCTTCCAAACAAAACATTCCATGAATCTATGATTTTGTTTTTACTTAAACCCAGAGATTCCTATACAGGATTCCTGTCCAGGTACCAAGGAAGTTCATTAGGGGGAAACAACTTGGCAATCAATTAACAACTGAAAACACAAGTTGATAAATGCAGCCCAAGGCACAAGCTATTTGCATATCTTACTGATTCCAAATTAGCCCCCTTCACTCATGAAGGAACAACTTAACACAGTCATCTTTATTTATGGCACAGTGGCAGCCAAAGTGAAAGATGTGAACAAATGAAGAACCGAGGTGGAGAATCCCATGGGAAATGTGGCTGTGCCACTGAACACCCCAGCAGTGTGGCCTTGCATGGAAAGCTGTGTCAATCATCCCTTATCAAAAAGGCTTTTTGCAGAGTTTGGAGGTGCTTAGAAACGCCTGGGAAAGCCATGGGAGTATGGAAAAAATCTCTGGAGCATGTTGAGAGATACAGAGGTTTGAAATTGTTCAAATCACAGTCTGGGGATGAGGAAATTTGATATAATTATCAAAATAGAGTGGCAGAGCACCTGCTTAGTGTCAGTATAAGAAGTGATATTCCAAATAAATTAAACATTTTCATGGAGCATTAAAGCAGACTGGGGTACCCAGGAGCTCTCAGGGACACTGGGGAATGTCAGCACAAATAGGGATGAGAAAACAAAGCAGAACTATGGAAACAATCACCAAACATAAATCCAGAGGCCCCAAACTCTCAGTAATTCCCAGCAGAAATGAACATGTAACACAAGACCAGAGGGACCTGGTGTCCTGCAGGAAAAGCTGTTCCAATGGAGAGGATTTCAGGCAAATGCTGGAATGAGTCTGTTTTCCACTGGACTTGAATAAAAATTGGGATTTTTTTTGTTTCCTGACAAGGTCTATGATTTCCATATTTGTTTCATCCTATGTGTGATGGAAAATAAATGTTCATTTTCTCTAGAGGAAAAGGTTCTAAACCACCTATCAGACATGGCAAGCTCCTTCATTTCATCATTTTAATCTAACTCACATTTAAAATGACACTTAACAAAATGCTTTGTGTCAGCATCTTTCTGCATTGACACAATTACTTGTGGAATTGCAGTTTAGTTTTAGGGTTCTTCTGTGCAGAACTAAACATTTTCTACAAAGAATTGTAGTGATTTTGGAAGTATTGTTTTAATTTATTTTTTACAACTGAAAGTTGATGGACATCTTCAAAGTCAGAATTTTTATTCAGAGAAAAAGAGGTTTTTGCAGAAATTCAGTTTTCTTTCAGGAAACTGTTTTGTTGGCTTATTCTGTGGTTTTCCTTTGAGTTAAATGTCACATTTCAACCAGACTGCAAAGAAGCTTTCCCAAAACAAAGCACTGTTCATGTGAGAGCAAAATCAGACCCTGGGGACAGCCACTTGCTGACATGAAAAAGGTCAAAAATGAGGAGCAGGGGGAATAAATAACATTCAGTGGGAATCAGCCAAATCCTGGGGAGCAATTCTGGAGAGAGTAATTAAGCACTGCCATTGTTAAGGCACTACAATAGAAAATGGGAAATGAGCAGGGCTTCAGTGCAAGGGAGGATTTCTGCAGTCACCTTTACAAGAGAACATGAGGCTTCAGTGACAATGAGGCTCTCAGGAGCTCTGGGACACCTGGCTGGGGTTTGTCTCACCAAACAGGAGCATTCCCATCAGGGAGCTGTCCCAGATAAGGACATGTTGTGCTGATGTCTCATGGACAAGGACAGATCTGCTTATCTGCAACAACAACAGTGTTTATCAAGGCTGAACCAAGCATGAAGCTGGAGCTTTGCTCTATTTCAAGAAAAGCTGATAATGTGATTTTTCTTTTCATGGAGAGGGCGTAGTCAAAAGATCATCTTGTGATGTGAGGAGTTAAAAGGGAGGACATTTTTCTCACAGTGCTGAATTTGTACCAAGTGTGGTTCAAGTGCCACCAAGTACAAGCACACACAGCATCTGCAGTGCTCACAGGGCACAGGTGTCTGATGGCTTGGAGATCCAAAAATAGGGGAGGGGAGGGAGAGGGAGAGGGAGAGGGAGAGGGAGAGGGAGAGGGAGAGGAGAAAAGAAGAAAGAAGAAATGAAAGGGGAGAAGGGAGAAAGGAGAAGGGAAAGAGAGAGAGAGAAAGAAAAGAAAGAAAGAAAGAAAGAAAGAAAGAAAGAAAGAAAGAAAGAAAGAAAGAAAGAAAGAAAGAAAG
>JAYDZK010000001.1:112343673-112357453 GCA_034509185.1 Euphonia xanthogaster
CAGTCTGTTGGAAAACTGAGGAGAAAGAAGTTTATGGGTTTGTAGAGTAGTGGTTTAGCAAAATTGGGTGCCTTTTGTGTTTTTAGAGCAGCAAATCCATGGGGTGGGGCCTAATCCCTTATTGCAAGTTCAGCTGTATTTTGGACAGGTAGCTGGAGAGCACTCCAAAGGTCCTGAGTCAGTCATGGCTTTTGTTAACAGCAAAAGGTTAGAAGGAGGAAATAAAAGAGATTTAGAGGATATTCTTAGCTCAGAAGACTCTGAGCCAGTTTTTATCACATGGATTTTAGATCATTATTCTGGTTTTTGTTAGAGCTAAACAAGACTGTGCATGACTAGGTCTCATTAACTCATGCACAGACTGCCTGGGAAGTATTACACTGAATTTTGCCCAAACAGTGTTTTATCTAATCTGGCCTTCCAACCACGAGAATCTTTCTAGAAATATACCAATGATTTATGTAAATCCTGAGGACCTTTTAATGGCTGTGTGTGAGCTGCACAGATTATTTAAATGTGTAAGGAATGTAACCTGATGGTCTTCTTGGCTGTAAAAGCCACAGGGTCACTCAGTACTTGAAGCCCCTCACTTTGGCTTTGGTCCAGCTGTCACAGCCCTCCCTTTTTCCCTGTTGGACTTCAGGCCAAACTAAGTTTTTGTTTCCAGAGAGAAATATTGAGATGCTACAGGCATGGTAAGGCTGACAGAGGCTCTTCTGAAACCACCAGTCACAGGATTAATCCATAGGATCCCTCACTGGAGTCCAGTGACAAAAGAGAATCCCAGAATCACTGAGGTTGGAAAAGACCTCCAAGGTCATCGAGTCCAATCTGTGACCCATCCCCACCTTGTCACCCAGCCCAGAGCTCTGAGTGCCACTTCCAGGCCTTCCTTGGACACCTCCAGAGATGGGGATTCCACCACCAGAATGCTTCATAACAAAGTTTACATTCTGAATATATGCATCTGCACGTTATTACAGTGCAAAAAGCAAATGTATGTCCTTGCACACCGAGTTTGAAAGGAAAACATGCAAATATTGCCATGCAGAGGGAGAATTGCCCAGGTGTTGGACCTGCTGTCCCATCAGGCAGTGCACACCGCCCCTTACAAGGTTCAGAAATGGTACCTAAAATATTTGTCAATGCTGTTGCATGATTTTAAATCTTTCTTTCACAATTTTGTAGATCCATATCAGATTCTGGGACCAACCAGCAGCCGACTTGCAAATCCAGGTGAGAAGGGATTTTGTTGATTTAGGAGGCTTTCCTTTCTTTCACTGCTGAGTGTCCCCCCTTCACCTGTAAGACCAGACCTGGAAGGGGATGTCCCTGATTTTCCCACTCCACAGGGGGAGCTGATGATACCCAGTGTGTTGCAGGATTTCTGAATTACACAAGGGTGGGCCTGAGGAATTTAGAATCATTAAGGTTGGAAAGGACCTCCAAAGAGTCCAACCTTTGAATCCTGAGTTCACTTCAGTTTCCAGAATATCAGGATTTGGTTAAGGGGTGTAAGAGACCCCATCTGGTCTGCAGTTAGCTCTTCAGGAGGGTACAAATCTCTTAACCACTCTTCATCAGCTGTGTCGCAGATTCTGTTAATCCACAACATGATATCACACTGACCTTGATGAATACAAAATTTTGGGATGAAATATATAGGAAAAAGAAAACAAAAAACAGGAAAGTATAATCCATTTGCAAATAATAACTGGGTTAAACACTTCAAAAATATTCTCCCACCTCAAGAAGGCAGTGGGGTGCACTGTGAATAGGGATGTGTAGCTTAGAACACAATCACAGACTCACAGAATCACTCTGGTTGGAAAACATCTCAAAGATTGTTGAGTGAAACCTTGGACCAGCATGTTTTTGCTATAGACCAGGGATCTTCTGGGTGATTTAGTAGCTCTGCTTGGGAATTGTGCAGATTTCACTGCTCCAAGTCTGCAGGACACACTGTGGCTGTCCAGCACCATGATCAACAGCACAGCCCACCACAGTGGACTGGCACTGTGTGTTCCACTTGTGTCCCTTGCCTGGACAGTCCCAGGGCACGACACTCCTCATTCCACACAGATCTCCTCAGCCCCCCGTGACAGTGGCTCTTTTTACAACAATCTTATGTCTTTTCAAGACCTGAAATTGCCAAAATGCTGATCAGTTTCCTTTCACTTTCTCCCAAGTGACATCGAGCACAGTTCTAGATTAGCTGTCTCTCTAAACAGTTTTGTGTGGTAGAGGAAAGTAATTAAGTAAGTGTTAAGAATAGGATTTTCCAAATGGCCTGAGGTGGTGGAGGTTTCCAGGCAACACTGGTCTTGACTGGAAGTGGGGGCCTACATCTCTTTAATTTGGTCATATATCATGGCTTGCCAAATTTTATCAAGTGTCCATTTGGTTAATTTCATCACTGTGAATGACATTAACACGATTTGGATTGGGATGCTTTTTTAACATTTGGGTATGGAATTCCTCCACGCCATCATTCCTGTGCTTTAACATGTTTTGTGTGTTTATAAATTGGTGGAATTACTCTCTCATTAAAAGGAAATTGACAGCAGCCATTTATTTTCATAGGACTATATATTACATTTGGAAGGCAAGTGTTTATGTTAGAACATATGTTGGATTGCTTATTCAAAAATTTGTGTTTTGTCCAGTGCTGAACTGTTTATTGATTTTCAAAGCCTAATCCTCTTGTTATATTTCGTGTATTAAAACTTGCATGCCTTGCTCATACCATGGATTCTTTTGTTTGTTTGTTTATTTAATGCATGTTAATGGAACAGAAGAAATTCATTAGGGCCAGTTTGGATAAATACAATTTAAATGAATATGGGTTTCAGTTGCACTGAAGTATAAACTGCTAATGGGTTTCAGATGCTGCTCTAGCTCGATATTGTAATTGCTACTATAAGCTTTCTAAAGAAAAGCTTGTTTATTGTACCCACATAGCTGGTTTGAATAAGAAAAAAAGAAAGAAATCCAACCTATTCCTGGTCAGAGATGTAGTTCAGAGTTAGCACATCCAAGCTGGTTGGCAAATTCTGCTGACACCGTGCTTGTGAAACAGATTGCATCGCAAGCTGCTTCGGCTGCATTTTGCATCATTTCAGTGTTGCTTTGTTAAGAAATGCTAAGCTTCTAACATGACTACCAGTGGCAAGGCCCTTTGAAATCTACTTTCACTTGTCTAAAATGCACAAATTTTGTTGCCCTACCTCACTTTTGCAAAGTTCACAGCAGACTGTTTTCTTTTTGCGGTGGAATTGGCAGAGAGTGAGAAAAATACAACAGCAACATTTTATGCCTTAACACAAAATAATCATTTTAACTCATTTGAAGCAGAATGATGACAAGGATGTATTTTATGGACCTTTTCACTGTTCTTGCAGTTGTTTTGCCCTCTGGTTGTATGCAGTGTAACAGCAAGCTAATAAGTTTCCGTTGTGCATTTCCCCAAATGCTGCAAAGGGATGATATGGTTTGGCACTGGCCCAGCTTGCTCTAAACTTCTCCATTTTGTGTGGGCTCATTCCATAGCAGGGAACATTTAGTTGCAACATAATGCTGTGAGAACAAGCCGAGTGTTACGCAAGTGAAAGCTGTTTGTGCTGAACTTTGGAGATTAGTTTCCTAAATGAGCACTGTATTATTTCCCCATCAATTGTCTGCGCTGAATGACATTAGGTAACAATTAAATCTCCATGGAATGGTGTTCTGCCACTCACATGAGGGAAAACACAGCAGATTACAATTGTCCCTGCTCTTTAGAGTTTCATGAGACAGTCCTGGGAGAAGAGGGACAGTAATAGTTGCCTCCTCAAGCCAGGTCTCATAAGCTCTTGGAGGTCTATTACTCACCCAAGATAGCTCAGCTCCTTTGGAGGCATAAAATCAGCAGGATGGCTTCTGTGGCAGTGTTGGAAACAAAAAGGTTTTAATAAAAGGCAAAATAACAAACAGAAAAACCGAGCAAGGTGCAAGATGTTCTTGCTCCTGGTAAAACACCTCACAAAAGCAATTAGTTTCTTTGTTCTCTTCTTTTTCTAGTAAATTGCCTAGGTGGGACTTTTTGGCTTCTCTCCAGTTGGCTATCCTTAAGTTTGAGGTGAAGTCCCCCAGGTCCTGTGAGGTGCCTTTTTCACCTAATCGAGGAGAGAAACTTATGAGCTTCTTTCCTTTTTGAGGGGACAAAGGATAGTTTTATCACATTCCTATAGGGGACTGGCTAATAGAAATAATTAGGAGCCAACATCACATTTCCTAATGGGGTCCTTGGGGATGAAGCAAAGTAGAAACCTGACCCAAGAGTTCTTTCTGATAAAAAAGAATTAGTAGCAAGTGTCACGCGAAATCAGTGGAATAAATATGTATGAACCTATTGTGAAATTGCATGCTTATATATTTAAGAAAAAGATAAAAAGAGATCTAGAGTTCCCAGAGGTACACATGTCATTTTAGAAGAACAATTCCCACATGCATCCAGCACTGTAATAAACATACCAGCTTAACAACTTTCACAAAAGTCGTAAAGTTTTGTTCGTTTCCACAAATCGGGGAGAACCAGCACAGTCGATTCCCTGACGCAATTCACGCCAGCCCTGACATTCCCGCTCTGTTCCTCCCCGCAGGCAGCGGGCAGATCCAGCTGTGGCAGTTCCTGCTGGAGCTGCTGTCGGACAGCTCCAACTCCAACTGCATCACCTGGGAGGGCACCAACGGCGAGTTCAAGATGACGGACCCCGACGAGGTGGCGCGGCGCTGGGGCGAGCGCAAGAGCAAGCCCAACATGAACTACGACAAGCTCAGCCGCGCCCTGCGCTACTACTACGACAAGAACATCATGACCAAGGTGCACGGCAAGCGCTACGCCTACAAATTCGACTTCCACGGCATCGCCCAGGCCCTGCAGCCTCACCCCCCGGAGTCGTCCATGTACAAGTACCCCTCAGAGCTGCCCTACATGAGCTCGTACCACACGCACCCGCAGAAGATGAACTTTGTGGCTCCCCACCCCCCTGCCTTGCCCGTGACGTCCTCCAGCTTTTTTGCTGCCCCCAATCCGTACTGGAATTCGCCGACTGGAGGGATCTACCCCAACACCAGGCTGCCAGCTGCTCATATGCCTTCTCATCTTGGCACCTACTACTAAGTGAGGTGGGGGAGAAAAACACCAGGCAAAGCAAAGGAGCTTCTCACTGGGGTTCGGTCCCCGAGGAGTTGCAATGAACTCTGTTGGAGTACTCGAATTAAAAGTGCCTAAAGAGACAAGTGAGGGTTTGGCTGGGAAAAAAAAAACAAAACAAAAACCAAAACCACGTTAAAAATAGATGTCAAAAAGACTTTTTTGTAGTAGGGATTTAAAGGAAATATCCAAGAAGTATTAAAATACTAAAATGTAATGTATATGGGCATCGACTCTGTGGACCAAACAACAATAGACTATTGTAGGTAGAAGCATGAAATGATAAGGAAAACCTACGGAAGCTGGTGGTCTTAAAACGTTGATAAGCTTGTGTGTAAAGTTTGATATCATGCTAGTGCAAAACTGGGACTATACTACAGCAATATAAGGATAAGTCTATAGTGACCTAACATACAGTATATGGATCATTACAAAAGAGAGGGAAAAGGGAAAAAAAAAAAAGGAAAAAAAAGCCTATCTGTATTTAAAAAACAGAAACATATCAGCAGAAGAGACTGGTTAGTGTGGAAGCTGATTTGGAATAGAACAGCAGTGTTGTGGTTAAAGTCAAACGAGATCCATTCATCAGAGCGAATCAGCTACTCAAACTGTGAAGACAACACAAACTTTCAGATTCCTTGACAGTTTTACAGGAACCCTGAGCCAAACGTGGGAAATGAGAATGTGCTGGAGGGCAAGTGTATGATTGTAGATCAGAGGCCTGCACCTGACAGAGGAAGCAGGAAGGAGAAGGAGGAGGATGAAGGTGGTGAGAAGGGGAGGAAAGAAACTTCTTGACCAGTAGAGACTGAAAAGACTGAAAACTTTGTAGTGTTGGGACTATGAAGAAACACTTGTTTGGACTTGTGAAACATATTGCTCAGTATTTTACCATTCCCAGTATTTCAGGAGGAACAGACTTTATTCAGTAGTAATAAAAAGTGGGAAAAGGGAAAGGGCAGAAGGAGCGAGAAATCAGAATATGCATCTCTCTTTTTTTTTTTTTTTTTTAGGGAAAAAAAAACCAAAAGCAAAACTGGAATTGTGTCTGATATTTAAAAATTACCAGTTGGAACCTCATCATTACTAAGGGAGTTGGTTTTCTATTGGTTAGAGCAAGAGACAACCCCTGACTGCCAGAATCAGAAATCACCTGAGTATTTTTGTTAGGCGGGCGCCAGTTTTTCTTACCGAGTCGCGAACGCTGTGCGTTTGTCAGAATGAAGTATACAAGTTCAGTGTTATTTTTTTTTTCCTTTTTATATAATTATTATATAACTTATGCATTTATACACTACGAGTTGATCTCGGCCAACCAAAGACACACACACACAAAAAAAAAACCAAACAAACAAACGAAAAAAAAAGGGACAATCCAAAAAAAACCTATTGTGGCCTTGAATTTTAACTCTGTATGCTTAATGTTTACATTATGAACATATTAGTCCTTAGATTGCAGAATGTATGTAATAAAATAAGCTTGGCCTAGCATGGCAATTTCAGATTGACACTGTGGTTTGCATTTGTGTTTGCATTTTTTGTGTCTGACGCCCATGCCAGATCTGCTACTCACTAGGTTAAAATAGGCCAGGCTTTTTGGACTGTGAAAATGGAGGAGCAAACAGCCTGAGTTTAAAGGGCACAGGTGCTGTGTATCTTCTTTTCCAGACAGTTCTGCTGAAACACTTCCAGCCCTTCTTCAACAGTGCCTTGCCATCCCTGTGCTGAGCTTCTCTGGTCCAGAGATTGCAACCACCCCCAATTAATTCACTGACAGCTCCACGCCCAGGGCTGGAAATGAAGCCTAAGGGAGGCCTCTAAGGAAGAGTATTCATGCTCAGAAATTATCTTTTGTTGTCATGAAGTTATGCTGCAAATTCTCAGCCTGACATGTATCTTCCTCCTGAACCGTGTGTTGAATTGCTTTGCCCCCTTGCCCTTAATACATTCTGTATCATTATTAGTAAATAAAGTGAATAATGAGTAATTTCCATTATTCCCCACTTTAGAATAGAGTGTATGGCAGCCTTGTTCTGTCTGTTTACAAAGGGTGGGCTTTTTATTTTTCTCTTCTAGCTTTAGAGGCTTCCCACTCTGTACCCTGGACCCCAAAACTGCATCTGGTGCCTTCTGGCATAAATCCATTCTTTCCCAACACCATTTGAAAAACTGGTCTGGAAAATCATCCCTGACATTTATGAGTGGCTCTCCACAGTATTTGCTGCAGGAATTCCAGACAGTTCAGCCCTCTGTATCCCTCCTTTTTGCTGTTCTTTTGTGTCCTTTTTCCCCAGACAAAATGGGTGTGGTTTCAGGTTTTATAGATGTTCTGCATATCCGTTTTTTGGGGAGCAATGGGAGCCAACTCACCAGGCTTTGTGTTAGGAGTGTCTTGGTGGCAGTTTATAAGCACAGGATTGTGTTACCAATGTGTGAGACCTGAGCAGGGAAATAAGCACTGTAAGGCTGTATGTCTAAAAAAAAAAAAAAAAAGAAAAACATGAACTATTTGAAAAGGTCAGTCACTATTTTAGAAAGTTATGGAGTCAAGGCAGGCACAACTATGTGTGACTATAAAGATGATAATTTGCCTGTCAATGGAAATAAATCCACAGATCCTCACTATCTGCTTCATGTGTACTTCCAACCTGAAATGGTAAGTGTGGTTTTGAACCAGCTTTTAATTAAACACTAAAAATCCAGATTTAAAGAAGATCTTTGTTTAGATGGGCAAGGACGTGCCTGGAGGCCTCCAAAACATCCCCAGTGCTCACGGGGCTGCCTGCAGGATTTCCAGACTGTGGTGCCTGGCTGCTGTCCTGTGCAATAGGAACAACATCCTGGCACTGGGATCCAGATCTTGGGACAGGGACGGAGCCAGAGCAGATGGAGCCCCCTTGTGTGAAGAGCAAAATCCTCGAGCTGGCCAGGGGAAGCTCCCTGGTCACCCGTTGCAGGGCACCACCTTCCTTCAGGACCTGCTCCCTGCCTTCCAGGAGCCTTGGAAAACACAGATTTTGCAAGAGGGGAGTGAAGGATGGAGAGACCCTGCTACTGCTGCCTTGAGGTTATTTGTAGGGTCTCCCTGTGGCCATGGCAAGGGATGAGCCCAGTGCAGGCAGAGCTGAGGAGCTCCATGTCCACACCATGAGAGACGTTCAGTGAGGCTCAGACAGACCCCAAAACCTTGGCTGGATCTTCTCTTTGCCATTTAGCACCTGGACAGCATGGCCCTGATGTGCCCACATTTGCAGAAACTGGTAATATTAATAACTTTAGCCCTTTATTTAAATTTCTTTCAATTTATTTAAGTTTCTTTCAAAGTCAGTTGTCAGCCCGAGCTGCAAACCTTACCCAGATTCCAGAGAGTCTGCACTTGGTACCCCAAATTCCACAAGCCTTTTAAATTGCCCACAAATCATCAGGCATTCAGACTTTCCTTCTGCAAACTTTTCTACTTCAGACTATTTCTTGCACAAGCTAAAATATAATTTTAAAATAAATTTCTTGTTACATGTGCATTAAAGGTAGAAGAAACCATTTTACCTCTGTCATATGATTAGTCATCTCATTATCTTTTTCTGTGCCATCTTCTCAAGTTTTGGTCACATTAGGAAAATAGTCTCTGATGATCTAAATTGCTGGTGAGTCAGAAGGGCACCTCATCCATCCAAAGGGTTTGGTTAATTCCTGATTTTTACCTCCTGATGCAAGACAGATCCTTCATTCCCTCTCTGGGCAGTGGTGTGGGCACTTGGATATCTTCACAGCAGATCCTGCCTGCATCCTCCAAAGTGTCCTGGCTCTGCTGCTGTCCCCTGGGTGCTGTGACCTCTCCTTGGAGGCCCTGGAAGCTGCAAGGACATCAGAGCATGACCCAGCATGAGCTCTGCTTGAGGAAAGGTTAATGAGAATATTTTGAGCTGATTAATGAGGATATTTGAGCCAACTGGAATGCGGAAAATTATTTCAAAATTTAATTTTATAGCACTGCAGAGTGGTTTAGGTTGGAAGGGAGATAAAGGTTCCAACAGGGACACCTTCAACTATCCCAGGTTGCTCCAAGCCCCAGTGTCCAACCTGGCCTTGGACACTTCCAGGGATCCACAGGCACCCTATGCCAGGGCCTCCCCACCCTCACAAGGAAAAATTTCTTCCTAATATCCCATTTAACCTTCCTTTATGTCAGTTTGAAGCCCTTCTTCTTGCCCTGGCACTCCAGGCTCTTGTAAAAAGTCCCTCTCCATCTTGTCAGCTCCCTCCCCAGCATTTTTTTAAAAGGGCACATATTTTCAAGAAAACTAACAAAACACCCAGGGTTCTTAGGCCAAGAATTGATGAGATGTCCTTTTAAATCACTGGATTGAGGACTTCTCAAAACCAGGCTCAGAAAATGTTGGGGTTGCATGCCAGAATATTGGTCCTTATATATTTTGTAAAAACCTAAGGGGCAGAATGATTTTCTATTCTGCCCAATTCTAGAAGCAGTGAAGAATCCTGCTTGGGAAACCAAATCCATCCATTACAACATTATAACAAAACTATTATTATTATGATATTATTATAACAAACTCATTAGAACAAAACTATTTTCTACTGTACATTTACTGATGTTTCCTTAACCTTCTCCTTTGAAATGGTCTCAATTCCAGGGTATTTCCACCCATTCCCATTACACAGAGCCCAACACATCTCATTGTCAAAAGGAGGTGGGTGGTTGTTTTTTTTTTTTTTTTTTTGTTTTCCTGCCATTTCTGTATTTTGCAATTCCTTGTGATTGCACTCCCCATGCATCACCCTCCAGAATTCTTTGCCTGCCTCAGTGTTTACAGCTTTCCAAATATTTGAGGTTTGTTATCACGCTCCCTTTGACTGGGTGTTTGCCAAGCTTTGACATATTCCACTTCACAAACCTATCCCTCTTCTTTTCTGACAATTGTTCATGTGCCCTTCTTCTTTTTCTTTTGTTTTTTTTTTCCTTTCCCCCCCCCTGTCTCCCCTGCACATTGCCAGTCCTGATGACTCCTCCTGTCTAAACCATTCCCATCTAGGAGTTTTTTGAATGCACCTCCATCCCACTGGGGTCTGTTCTTCCCATCAAGCAGCTGATGAACTTTTAGTCCCACCTGGATGAAAGGTGAGCAGCTGAAAGATGGATTTCCATGTTCTTTCTTTGGAGCTCCCTTCTCATGGGATGAAAAGCCTCCTTTTCTCAGGTGTCTCCACCAGCAGACCACTGGGAAGCTTTTTCCAAACTCTTGGAATGAAATTGCTGCACTGGTTCCACCAGCTCATCCTGCCCCAAACAGTGACTCTTGATTTCCAATTTTCTTTGTGCTGAAGGTGTCATTTTTCTCCACAGAAAACTTAAAATCTGCTCTGCAGAGAATCACAGGATTGCAGAATCATCAAGGTTAGAAGAAACCTTCAAGCTCATTCAGTCCCACTGACAGCCAGTACCACCAGCATCACTCCAAAACCATCTCCCAAAATTCCATATCCAGATACCAAATTGGATACAGGCTTCTAAAGCAGGCACAAGAACTTGGACTAAGTGATTGCCATGATACTTTTAGGCTTGCAAGCAGTTCTAAGAGGATGTGAAGGGCAAGTTTTAAGTTTTAGGCACACCTTTTACTTAATTCATTCATGTATTTTTGCAAAATTCCCAGTATGTGTCACAAAACAGCCTTGTAGATCCCTTGGCCACCTGACACATGAGCACAGGATCACCAGGGATGAGAGAGGGCTTCAAAAACCACCTTTCTTCTCCCCATGGAGAAGAGCTGGAGGGCTCATGAAGTATTTCTGCAATGACACTGACACTGACTGAAATGGTCAATTTTAGAAATAATGTCCATTTTCCCCTGTGGGCTGAGGATGGGTATGTGTGCATTAGTGTACTCAAAATACAAGGTGAAAAAATGGGGAAAATCAAAATATTCATTGTTTCATGGTTGAAAAATGCCCTCATGCTGTCTAGTTCCCAGAAACTGGTCTGGTACATCCACACATTTCAGTTTTCTGGGATGGGAATGATGACCCAGCCATGAGTCGGATCCCATTGTGCTGGAGAGGGTAAATACAGATCATGACTAACAGATGTTGCTTTGAAGTGCTCCTATCTTTAAATACACAAGGCTAATAAATGCTGGAAAATTCTGTATTTTCTACCAAGACTAGGCTGAACATTTTCCACTCTTTCTTCAAAGAGTCTGGGGGTGGGGGGGGGGTGGAATTTTTTTTTTTTATTTCTTCCAGCATGTGCTGAGGATAAATCCAGGAAATATGTGCAAGGTCCTTGGACATTGTGATGGGCTCATATCCTGGCACAGAGGCACAGCTCATAGCCTGGCTCCCCAAGGGACTGGAGTGTCTGAATGGCTGCTGGTCACAAATATGGAAAAATTCCAAGTGCCTCTGCATGGCTGTATGCAAGCTGTAAACCTCCCACCACAGGTTTCCAAGGAAAAGACAGGAAATTAGGACTACAGCAAGTGGCACACAGCCTTTGGAGGAGGGTTTGAGTCTCAAAACAGGTGTGAAAATTACCTTGGCTTTTCCAGGAGGTGACAGGGGAGGGGACACACAGAGAAGGATGCAGAGAAATGAAAGAGCTTTTATCAGCAGGGCATGGGAAGAGGAAGGAAAAAGAGGAGAAAGATGCAAAAATGTAGATGTAAAGAAGAAGAAAAAGAGTTCTAAAGTGCTGTCAGAGGAGTAGCAAAATGCTGTGATACTGACACCCTTATTGACAATTTATGGAAGGGGAGGGATGTAGAGTTTAAGACATCCTTGCAGGGGTTACTTGGAGCTGTTGGACCTGATTTGATGGTGGCGACACGAGGTCAGCTCGGAGCTGTCAGCAAAGAGGGAAACAACCAGAGCATCAAAACATGGGCTGAGAACGTGAGGGCAGCAAACAAAGGGGTTGGCTTAGCTCAAATTCCTTCACCTGTGGAAGAAGGGGAATTCCACAGGACAGGGGATGCCAGGGAGGCTCCAATGACCAGGGAAACTCAAACAGCTCATTTTTCTGTCTAACCATGGAAAGTGAGACGGATCTGAGGGATGTGGGGAAGGAAACAGCAACTGGATGTCAAGAGGTTTGCAGAAAGAGAGGAAAGCTGAAGGAATGATGACTGTGAGCCTGAGGGAATTTAGGGGTTCAGGGTGTTCCAGATTGCAAGGCAGGGTGTATTCTGTTACCATCTCCATGGCAGTTGCCTTTTGTCAAGTGGGCAGTTTTCCTTATCTCTTCCACAATCACTCCATCCTCTGGGGAAACATCTGCTGATAGCAGGCTATTGAATCACTGCATGGCTGATAAGAGCTACAGCATCCCACTGGGAGATGTGAGCCCAGAGGGAGGAGCCAAGCATTCCTACCTGGATAGAATCTGGAGATTCTGGAACCCCAGCATGGCTTCTCCACTGGATTTCCCAGAGGAACAGGTGCCTCTTTTTCCACTGGATATTCAGAGGAAGACTGCACCTTTCTCCAGGATCCCTGCTCCAGCACAGCCACCCCTGGCACTGCAGGAGGGCTGCAGCCACAATTCCAACTGCACTGCTACCAACGCCCTGACCCACAGGGTGTCAGGCTGTGTTCTGACTCTGGCAGTGTTGTTTTCGTTTACTGCATCATTTATTTTATCCTTTTATTTTCTTCCCTATTAAAGAACTGTTATTTCCTGCTCCCATAATTTTTGTTGCCTGAGAACCCGCCTTAATTTAAAATTTATAGCAATTTGGAGTGGGGGGGTTAATTTTCTCCATTTCAGGGGAGGCTCCTGCCTTCCTTAGCAGGCACCTGGCTTTCCAAACCAAGCCACTTCTCTTTCCCTGGAAAATGGCCTCCAATGCATCCTGGCAAGACCACAATGCTGCAGGCCCCTCCTCACCCTGTCCATTTTGAAGTTCCTCCCCAGCACGTTCTTCTGGTTGGAGTCCACACCATCACAGCTGGCCAGGAACTCGGGCAGGAAGGCGGAGTAGAAGCCATCGAAGTCCACCGAGGCCATGTTGTAGGTGGCGATGCCGATCTCCTCCTGCAGCAGGTCGTGGGACTTGTGCACCAGCACCTGCAGCAGCACGTTCACAAACTGGAACAGCATCGTGGTCCTGAAGATCTTCTGCACAGGGAGAGGGGCACAGGGTCAGGGGGCTTCACTCCTCCCACAGGAGGACAAATCCAGCAAGGACAGAGCGGCCACGGCTTCAGCGGCATCCGCACACTCTGGTGAGCACTGAGGTGATTGTCTAAGCCAAGCCAGACCAAAAATGGCCAAATAAGATGAATTACTATCAGCTTGAGAGTTAATGTTGAATTTGGCCACACTTACCTCATGGTTTGGGCCTTCAGGGAGAGCTCAGAGCCCCTGCCAGGGCCTGAAGGGGCTCCAGGAGAGCTGGAGAGGGACTGGGGACAAGGGATAGAGGGACAGGACCCAGGGAATGGCTTCCACTGCCAGAGGGCAGGGCTGGATGGGATATTGGGCAGGAATTGCTCCCTGGCAGGGTGGGCAGGCCCTGGCCCAGGGTGCCCAGAGCAGCTGGGGCTGCCCCTGGATCCCTGGCAGTGCCC
>JAYDZK010000001.1:112394285-112406576 GCA_034509185.1 Euphonia xanthogaster
GGGCTGGGAGCAGCCTGGCACAGTGGGAGGTGTCCCTGCCATGGCAGGGGTGGCACTGGGTGGGCTTTGAGGTCCCTTCCAACCCAAACCATTCTATGATTCTGCAGCTCCACTGGGAATCACCATGCCCAGCACACTGAAATGCCACTTCTAACCTAGGGGCTGGAATCATTAATTGGCTAATGAAATTGAAAGCACGATAATAGATTTATTACTTAAATTTTATGATTAGGCCAATTGACCTTTTACTTAGGTCTTTAGGCCTTCATAAAATCCTCTTTTCCCTGACAGGAAAAAAAAAGCAACAACCTTGTGCTATCAAATCTGTTCATTTGACAGCTGTGGCTGAGAAGCAGAAAACAGCAAATGGAGCAAGCCGTGAACTCTTCCCTGTGGAGTCTCCAGCATGGCATCAACTCAGGCAGTGTGGGCTGAACCCTCAGCTCCCTGCACCTGCAGCAGGAAAAGCAGCCTCAGCCTGGCACTTCCATGGAAATTGTTGCAATTAGAGGCTGTTTAGCTGATGGTTTTAATTGCCTTGGTTGCTGACCCATGAGTGTGTGTGGCTGCAGGCAGCGTGTCCCTGGAGGACAAACACACACAAGATGAGAGGTGCTGTGCCCTGTCCCTCACTTGCCCACGGTGAACTTTGATCATCCAGCAGCTACAAGAGGGCACAAAGGACATGGGTGCTGCTTGGCAAATCCTGCTCTGTGGCAAAATTAACAAACACCAGCCAAGGAGTGATTGAAGTGTTGTAATGTGAGTAACCATAGCTCGTGGCTCTGCTTACAGTTTCCATTTCAAAGCACCATCAGTGCCTTCATAATCTTCTGACATTAATTGTATCCACCTCTGCCCTACCAAAAGGGATTAGCAGTTGGAATCAAGTAAATCAAGGCTTAATAACTCAGCTGTAAGCTGCTGAGTGGAGCAATACAGCAAAAGAAAGAAAAGCTCCATGTTTTAGTGGATGGTCTTCCCAATATGCATTAGAAAGTCTTCATTAATTATTTCTGATTGGGTTCATTGAAACAATTGGATCACCTCTGCAGTGCAGGGCAGAATTTGTCAGCAGCCTGGCCAGCGAGGGGAAAGGATATAGATTTCTATCCTTGTTCCTTCTGCAGAGGCACGTGGCTGCTCACAGAGCTTGACAGCCAGCTGAGGAGTCAAGGCACCTGCTCTGAGGCATTTGGGTTCCTGATTAAACGAGTAAAGCTCTGAGAGTCAACAACAAATCGAGGGCAGAGGGGGAGAAAAGAAGCATGTGCAAAGAAGGGTGAGAAAGGAAACTTTCTGGAGGGAAGTAAAACATTATTGGCAGTAGTGCTGCATAGTTCAGCAGTGGTTTTGTCGCAGCAGGAAAGGAGCTGCAGTGAAAAGGTTTCTGAACACTGAAGGAATTTTCTTTGGGCATCTGCTTAGGGGCAGCACCACAGGATGACAGGGCTGAGTGGCCTCTGCATTGATACACACAGGTGGCTCAGTGAACACACAGAGATGAAGGCAAAAGGCTCATCTCCCTCTTCCCTGTAGGACCACTGGGTCCATGGTTGTGTGGCAAAGGGAGCTTTGCCCCCTAGGAAAAAAGGAAAAAGCCCAGCCTGTCCCTCTGGGAAAAGGATGTTCCCACCTGTGCCCTGCAAGTGATGCTGTGGTTGTTTCAGAAGGAGCCCCCGTGTCAGGGACACAAGGAGCATAAACAGAATCCCACAGAGCATCATTTAGGTTGGACAAAGCCTCTAAGATCAGAGTCCAGCCTTTGCCTGAACACCATCATCTCACCCTGACCACAGCACTGAGTGCCACGTCCAGCCACTTCCAGAACACCTCCAGGGATGGTGATTTTCCTTCCCTGGGCAGCCCATTCCAATTCTTGACCATCCTTTCCATGATGAAATTCTTCCTGATGTCCAGCCTGGACCTCCCCTGGCACACACCTGAGGTCATTTCCTCTTGTCCTGTTGTCTGGGAGAAGGGACCAGCCCCACATTGCTGCAGCCTCCTGTCAGGGAGCTGTAGAGGGTGATGCTGTGAGTCACTCCTGGTGGAAGGATTGCATTTAAATCTGGAAGTAATTCTGTCCCAGAATGGATGGGGGTCATTCACCATAGTGTGCAACCAGTGGAAGCCACAGAAGGTGCATTAACCACTTAGTTTGTGTTGTCTGTAAAAATAACTTTTAAATCTGTCCCCAGATTAATCTTTCTTACAACCTGAGGAATTGCTACAGCCCTTTGCCAGGAAACAGAACTTTTCTGCAGCTCACCAAGGGTCTGGCAGCAGCACACAGGGTCCAGGCCCCACCAGGCAGGCATCAGAAGCCCAGGGGACCACACAGGTATGGGAATAAATCACACAGGACTCAATTTTCTTCATGTGGAAAAAGACCCTTCTTAAGTCACATAACTCCTTTTTATCCTGTTTTACAGACATCGTGTGGGTCTCCAATTGGTCTGTAGCTTTCCTGCCAATTACTTTATTTGTTGGTAACAAGTTGTTATTCTGTATTGATTGGTCATTTAAACTCTCAGTGTATACATGTAGGGAAGTTGTTTGGGAAAGATAATTTTCATTTTTCAATCTAACGGTGTAAAACCAGTTTATGCAGGTGCAAGTTGTTTTTTAGCCAGGAATAGGTTGTTATACTAACAAATTGCTCACAACAGGATTGGTTTCACTTGGGAGCTTGCAAAAAGCTAGCTTTGACAAGGCCAGCCACTGATTCCAGGAGAGAGCCTTGATTTTATGAAGCCTTTCCTTATGATTTTCCTACCTTACTGCGACACACAGGTGCAGAGGGACAGGCAGGTGCAAGGTCCAGGCACCCAGGAGGGGCTGGGCAGTGGGCAGGGGATCCAAGCTCCCTGCCAGGCACTGAGCAGAAGCCCTGGCTGAGGATTCTCTCTGCTCTTTCCCCCAGCTCAGCTGTGCTCACAGCAGAGTGAGGGAAGGTTACACAGCATCACCTCAAACACTAGCAGCAAAGCCTTGGATATGCAGGGTGGAATTCCCTGCAGAGGAGGATTAGAGGGAAAAGTGGCTCCAGAGGCTGCTGCCATTCCCAGGGCCCTGAGGAGCTGCACTGAACACTCCCAAAATTGCATTTACAGCAGCTAAGTCATTTCAGCAGGTCCCCCAAGACCTCAGCTCTCAGGTAACAGCTCATAGCAGTGGAAATGTTTGTGTACCACAGCCACCTCCTCCCTTACCTTGTACTGTGCAGCCTTGCACCTCTCAGTGTTCCATCCTCATCAGTACCTGCCTCTTGTAAACACATTTAATACACTCAGCTAACCTTTAAACGTTATGAAAAGAGGTAAAATACAAAAGCCTTGGAAAGAATACATTCATTTGTAACTCTGGATGGTCCTATTGCATAAGAGAGGTGCTTTAGTTTTAAAAATAGACTCAACCCCACTGAGATCAGCAAAGGTTTTGCATGAGCAAAGGGAACAAAATTTTGACTTGTCATTTCATACAAAGTTCTAAAATGTCTTCGAGCTTAGAATGTCACAAATCTTTTCAGGATCTCTAGGGAAAGGTAATCATGGAATCACGGAACAGTTTGGAAGGGACCCTGAAGATCACATCTTTCCACCCCTGCCATGGCAGGGACATCTCCCACTGTGCCAGGCTGCTCCAAGCCCCAGTGTCCAACCTGGCCTTGGGCACTGCCAGGGATCCAGGGCAGAGCCTCCCTGTGGAAAACCTGTGCCAGGGCCTGCCCACCCTCCCAGAGAAGGAAAAGATTCCTTGCCCTCTCTCTGCTCTGCCCTGGAATAGGTTGTTCCCTGTCCAAGAGCCCCAGATGAAAAGAATCCTGAAACTGCAGCAGCCTCCCACATTTCCAGACCTGCTGAAGGACAGCACCACAGGCACAACACCAAAATGCCACGGCAGAAGAGTTCCCTCCAAAAGATGGGAGGAAGGAAGGAATTTTGAAGGCACAGTCTCTTCCCTGGGCTGCACCAACAGAGCTGTAAAATTTGCTATTTCAGGTTTTAAGCTGAGAAGTGAAGTTTTGGTGCAGCCCTGGACAAGTCTGGCACACTCCAGGCTGCTCCAGCTCCCAGCCAAGGCTGCTCGTCACTGTCCATCTCCCTGTCCCGTGTGTAATATTGATCCCACATGTGGCAGAGAAGGAAATTCTGGAGCCTGCCATGGGTGAAAGAGGGGTTTTCAGAGCTCCCTCATCACCTCTGACGTCCTCCCCTGATTTGTGACAAAGTTACTCAGCTTTACAGCCACTTCCTGAACTGGATCCCAGCCAAATCCTGGTGCTGTTTTTGGTGGCAGGGTATTTTTGTGTTTGCTTTTTTGATTTGCTTCCTATTTTCTTTTTTTTTTTCTCTCACATCACTCTTTCCTGCGTGATCCTGAATTCCTCTAGTGCTCTTTTCCTCCCCAGGGAAATTCCTCTGGGTTTCCTTTCCCTGCAGAAATACTTCCCTTCCCTGCCACAGTGACATGGGAAGAGAGGATCTGTCACGCTGCCTCCCTTATCACTGGCAGCAGCCAGCAGCAATCACCTGGGGGAAGAAACTCTGATGAAACCATCAGGAGAAAAAAGAAAAAAAAGGGGTTCAGATGAGGATTCTCTCCTGCCCCCACTTCCCTACTGCTTCCTGAGTGAAGTGACCGCTATAATAAATTATTTATGGGTGTCTGTACTTGTAAAAAACCACATTATAGCACCTGTATTGCTATTTCCCATCTAATAGAGGCACCTCACACTCTCTGCCCTGACAACCAACCCCAGCCAAAATTCTTTGGTTTGTTTGGTTTATGCTCACTCTAAATCACAAAGCACATCTACCACAGTAGGTTAACATGAGCAAACAAGCTTAAATAATAAGAGTAATATATATTTTTAAATTAAAAGAACAACTTCTGTCTGTTCCCTTACTGATTTTACACTGATAAATTACTTTTTATTGCTGTAAATCAAAGTGGAGCTGCAAATAAAACTGAGCTGAAGCAGAGTTAAGGTAACACACTTCAAGAGGGAAGAAAATGAAATTGTCTCAGGCTTGTCTAACATTCTAAATTTGAATTATCTCCTCTCCTCACCAGCCCTTCTGGAGCAGCCAGAGGAGCCTCCAAGTTCAGCGCAGACAAAGTCAATAAAACACAGAGCTACATACCAAGCCACCAAGCATGAACACCTTGACCTTAAGGTAATTCCAGCAGCCAGGGGTCTAAGCAGCACACTGCCACTGCTTCCAGGGAGCACATTATCAGGGAGCCAGCCTGCACACACGCAAAAATGTTCCTCTTGCATGGAGCCAGCTTTGCTTGTGCAAGATCTCTCTTGGCAGACACAAGTGATTAAAAGCCTACAGGAGCATGACTTGTTCGAAGGGCCTCAGCTGTTTTCCTCTTTTTTTTTCTTTTTTTTTTTTTATTTTTCCTTTCAATCAGATGTGGCTTTGCCACTGGAGCAAATCCTCACGCATGCTTCGCTGCCACTCCGATACGGGGGCAGAACTTGAGCTGTTTTTTCAAGCAGCACAAAAAAACCATTAGCAGGCTTGGCAAGGAGAAAATGAAAAGCCAGGGGTGAGGAAAGAAAACATTGAGGAGGGCTGCATAATCTTCAGATCTTTCCTAGGTCTGATGTGGTTCAGTAGGTTACAAAAGTGCCTCCTGAATTCTCAGTGCTCTGCGTAGCATGAACATCTTCCTCCCTCTGGGCTGTGCACCAGGTTATGCTGAACAACTGTCAACCAGCAAAATCCTCCTCCATGGCTCAGCTGTGGAATTCACAGGAGTGGAGGGAGGGAAGGAGAGGCTGGAAAAGGGTGCTTTGCCTCTGGCACAGCCACACAGCTGGACACTGCTACCCTGGGCTCCAAAAGGAGCCCTTCAGCACTAGGACCCACCAGGGAGTGGTGACAGACAAGCTTGAAAAGCTAAACTTACACATTTCTGCTTTTTATCGCAAAAAGACTGAGGCAAGAGAACCATAAATAAAACCTCAAGTCAAAATCAGCTCCCAAAGTTTGCCTTCAGCTGCCACCTTGGAGCCACCCGTCAGCACAGGGCAGCCCTGGGAATGGTCACTCTTCCCAGTTTGGGTACCAGAGGCAGGTGGAAGCAGGGGCACATCCTGGGCCAGCACAGGGAGGGCTGAGGGGTGCCCTGCTAAAGCCAGAGATGGGTTTTACATCACCCACAGCAGGGCCAGGGCAACAGCCATTCACAGAGCAGTGGTAAGGAAGCAAAAACCCAAATCCACCTGTCTCTACCTGCTGGGCATGGAAGATGGATTAGAGCTGGAAAAGTCTTATGTGTGTTGTTTCTGAGGGAGATATGTCCAGGAATGTTGCTGTTCCCCAGGACAGGGTGCAAGGCTTTGCAGTAGTTATGGATTTACACAGAGGAGCCTTTGGAGCTACACTGATGCAAAGAAATAGAAAAACAACCAAGAAGGCAGAATGGAGGCAAAAGATGACTCAAAGCTTATTAAATTAATGGAGAAGCTCCCAGTGATTCCCAAGGCCTCCAAGGGGAGAAAAAGCACATCCTGCAAGGGTGTGAGCAGTTAACACACTGCAAGTGAGCATCCACCCTCCCAAAATCCTGCCCTCCAGCCTCTGCCCTGGGCTCCGGGGATGAGCAGGGGTTTGGCCATGCACATCCTTCAAGTACAAAAAAGTGTTCTTTTCTGAAGAAATTAATAAATTCCCCACATCACAAGACTCTCCTTTTTGTGCTTAGCTGGAAAAAAAAAATTAAGAGAGAAAGGTTACCCAGAAACCTGTCCTGCTTTTTTTTATTTTTATAAATGGCTTTTCTTCAGCAGGGCAGTACAAAACACTTTAGAATGCCTCCCTGGCTGGCACATTGTTGCTCCAAAGTCTTCTCAAACACTGGGAGAGTGCAGTTTAGCATTTAGAACCTGCCTGTGCTGTGATGCTCTTCCCACCCACAAACCCTTTCCTCATTCTTGCTGTGCAAACCGTCCCTGGCTCTTTCTGCACAGACAAGTCTGAACAGCCTCCTGGGATCTTGCCCTCTCTGTTTCTGGGAAGTTGGGTGCCAGAGCAGCTCTGCAGGGCTGAAAGGGACATTTATTGTTGCATTTTTGCTTATCGAGTTCATGCCCTGCAGTTCCACTTCCAGTTACATCTGGGGCTGCTGTGGGAACATCAAACATCTCAGCACAGAGAAGGAGCTAAGCTGGGACAGAACAGGAGTGATGTCCTATCCCAGCTGGGCTTAGCAGCCACTACAAAGCCAGGACTAAACTTTCAGAGAGCTTAATACCAGCTGTTGTCCTGTTTTGTAGTCACTGCCACTATTTCTCCACTCTCCCCTTTCAGGATGACCTTGGGAACAGCTAAATCCAGTCATTCTTCCTCCCTGTAGGTATTTCTCTTTACCCCAAGGGTATCACTCACTATCCTGCTTTCCCTCATTTTGTTTTGTATCCCATTCCTGTCCCCTTCCCACTCTCTGAGAATCAAAAGCCCCAAACCAAGAGTGCTTACCCCACCCCCAAAGAAGTGTGTAGCTGACTGCATAATGCCTTATTTTCAGCAAAAATCTCCCTGGAGGTTCACACCACCTATTCCTGACCTCTCCATCACATCAGAGAATCACAGAATCACGGAAGGGTTTGGGTTGGAAGGGACCTTGAAGTTCATCTCATTCCAACCCCCTGGCACAGGCAGCAACAACTCTGTTTTCAGAGGTTTCAAACTTTGCAAAGCTTCATTTAGTGCAAGGTCTCCCCTCCCCATCTTCCCAGCTCCTTATCCGTCAGAAATGTGGGAACAAAGCCTCAGACTCAAGGAGGAGTCTCAGCTTCACCTCCAAGGATCCGATTTGGGAACACAAGTGGCAGCAGCCACAGGGTTTGAGGAGCAGGAGGGAGGTGGAGAAGGAGAGCAGGGGATGTGTTGGGAGAAGATTGAAGACAAGCCAAGGAATGCCTCATTTTTTGGCTCTTCCTGCTTAGACACAAGATCAATTAATCCATGAGGTGTTTTGTGGCATGCCTGAACGCGGAGCTCCCGGGCATCCAGCAGGGTGAGGGTCAGGGATGAAGACACCTGGACACATTCCAGCACCAAACAGGAGCTGGGCAGGGATTTTCTGCAGAATAGTTTTTCACTTAGTCAACTCAGGCCTACCTAAGTCCTTCCAAAGTACTTAATTCCTTTTTTGGGAACAGGCCCTTGGCCAGCTAGCTGCTCTGGCTGCTGGGAGAGTGTTTTCACACAGCTCCTGCTGCCTTCCCCATCCCAGAGTGAGGACAGGCCATCTCTCTGGAGCACAGCTCCCAGGGAAAAGGCACCCAGAGAGGTTGGTGCTGCCTTTTTTGGCTGATTCCAGGCCTGGACTCAAGGTGGGGGAGGGTTTTGCCCCAAAGGCATTGTTTTCCCTTGATTTCTGCCTCTTTGGACACTTCCTGGTATAAATTACCTGTCACAGTCCTATTTTCTGGAAAAATCCCTTTGCCCAGAATTCTTCTCCTGGGAAGCTGAGAAGTTTCAGAGGAAAAGGAAAACAATATCATCTCATTTGCTTCTCCTGTGTTTTGCTGCTTTGGAATGTGTTTGGAGATTGTTTATCCAACAATAAATTGGTGGATAAACAATAAATAAATTGGTGGTTGTTTCACTGGTTTCATGTGAATTGTTTTGATGACCAACCAGGGCCAAGCTGTGTCAGACTCTGGAGAGAGTCACGAGTTTTCATTATTATCTTTTTAGCCTTCTGTAAGGATCCTTTCTGTATTCTTCAGTATAGTTTAGTATAGTATTCTTTAATTTAATATAGTATCATAAAATAATAAAATGGCATTCTGAGAACATGGAGTCAGATTCATCATTCCTGCCTTCCTTTGTCTGGAGAAAACCCAAATCCAATAGTGTCTGGAGATGGGGGGTGCATGCAGAGACAGCTGGGCAGGGCTCTTACCCCACTCCTGTTCTGTTTTGTCTTTGTGGTTCAAGTTGTAGATCAGCAGACTGCTGGAATTCCTGGAATTGGACCTTCCTGTGGTGCTCCTTGTCTGACTTAAAACTCTCCACTGCACTCAGGCTCCCAGATGGATTTGTAGCACCTTCTGCTATTCCTCTGCATCTGCAGATGTCAAGCAGGCTTGTGGAGTCTCCTGTGGTGAGGGTGAGATCCTTTAACACCTGTCTCCTCCTTGGATAAGTGCCATGCCATGTCTGACACATTCCCTGAAGTGTCCCCTGCACACACTCCTGTCCCACAGCTCTGCCTCCTGTTCCCAACTGTGCCTGGTGCACCTGGCAGGAGCAGCTGTTCCTGCTCCAGACATCTCTAAATTCCCCCCTGGCAGCTGATTCCCATGGTTTTGGAGCAGATATGCTCTCCTGTTTTGTGCCTGGACATCTCCAGCCTGCAGCCCCGTGTGTGTGGCATTCACATTCTCTGAAAAAATCCCTTCGCCCAGGATTTTTCTCCTGGGAAGCTGAGAGGCCTCAGAGGGAAGAAAACAATTCTTATCTCATTTGCTTCTCCTGTGTTGTGCTCATGTGGAATGTGTTTGGAGATTGTTTACCCACAGGTGATTGTTCCATTGGGTTCTGGTCTGAGTGGTTTTCACTCTTTGCAAATCAGGGCCTGGCTGTGTCAGACTCTGGAGAGAGTCACGAGTTTTCATTATTATCTTTTTAGCCTTCTGTAAATATCCTTTCTGTATTCTTTAGTATAGTTTAGTATAGCATTCTTTAATATAATACAGTATTATAAAGTAATAAATGAGCCTTCTGAGAACATGGAGTCAGATTCATCATTCCTGCCTTCATTTGGGCATTCCCTGCAAATACAATACACGTGTGACCCTCACATTTGGGGATTTGACTGATCTGTAGAAGGAACAAGTGTGCCTGTGGGAATGGCGACATTGTGTGGAACCTGCAGCATCTAAATGCTTTTTCTTCATGGAAGGGGTGGTCAGTCCTTGGCAGGGGTGCCCAGGAAGGTTCAGAGTCCCCCCTCCCTGGAGGTGTCCAAGGAATGACTGGATGTGGCACTCAGTTGACAGGTTGGTGAGAAGTCAAAGACTCAATGACCTTGGAGATCTTTTCCAACCTTAAAGATTCTGTAAAAAGAGAGGAGTGGCATTAATGGAAACTGGCATAGGAACTGAGCTGCTGGTGGGCTGAGACCATTGCTCATGGCTGGAGAGATCCCCTGTCCTTGATTTTCACTGCTGGGAGAGCAGGGATGGAGTCTCCAAAGTCATTGATGGTGTTCTACTTGGGGTGCCAAGGGAGGCTGAATGGGAGTTGTTTTGGTGGAGAGGTAAAGGAGGGAGTTGTTTAGAACCCCCCTTGAAGGACGGTAGCCAAACCACCAGAAGAACTTTCATTTATAGTTCCTTAGATTCAAAAGGCTGCTTAAGCACCACATTTGTTTGTATGGGTGCAGGGTCAGAACACTTATGTTGCACTTCCCTTCATTTCTCTGAAATGTAAATAGATTTCTTGATGTGCTGAGTGATTTACTTTAGTCCACAAAGCTACTTCCAAACTCTGAATTGAAGGACTTGTTGGGCACTGGTTTTCATTTAGTGAATTGTATTCCCAAAGAGAGGCACAGGGGTTATTGAAAGGTATTTATGTCTCTAATGATGCCTTGGAAAAACAGGTCACAGCTGAGGTCATGTTGGCTGCCAAGTGTTGAGAAATTGTACAAATACATCTCTTGGGCTGTGAATAAACATCATATTTCTGCAGAATTATGTTTTACTTGCACTTTATAGCATTGGTGCTTTTGCCTTTCATTAAATTGTGCAGATATTTGGTGATTTGCAGTTTGCATTTTAAGAAATAAAAACTCTTGCTTTTCCACAGTGATTGGTTCTTTTGCATTTATTTATACAGTGTTGACATTTTTTTTCACAGAAGGTGTGGATAGCAGTCATTTTTATTTCTTTTTTCCCCTATTAAGTGCTTGAGTTTAAAGAATTACCAATTAAGTTCTTCATTAGCTAATCCGTGTTGCAAAAAACAAAGTTTGTAAAAGGTGCTGTTACAAATGATTCTTTCTACACCTCAACAGAAAGTGCCTGAATATAGGAAATAAAAAATAATAATTTTAACATACATTGAGTGATAACTCCCAAACCTCTTCTTTTAGGTCATTCTAAATCCACACTTGATTGTCCTATGCAGATGCAGTAGGAAGTGTGACACTAAAGTTAATTTTTGGATCCAAGTACCCAGAGCAATATTGGTTCACAAATATGGCCAGGAGATTTATGGACACAGAGCTTTCTTTTTCATGAGCAAACAGAACATTCCTAATTGTTTCTCAGCTGTTTCCTAATTTGGAGGAAAAAAAAAAGGAAGTTGGTGTTGATAAAAGCCTGATCTTCCTTGCAAGCTGCTGGGGATAGTGTAGTTCCCCCTGCAACTGCAAGGAAGTAAATTGGTGTTATTAGTGGAGGAGGAACAATTCCCTGTTATTCAGGTTGTTTAATCTTCCCACATAAGAGCCTGTATTTAATTCCAGTCTTTCTACTGAACTTGAATTCCACTTGGATGAAACTTTTCCAGAAAGTCATGTGATTTAGGTGGAGATTTTTGAAGGAGTGAGAAGACCTTATCTGGAATAATTTGTATTCTGTAAGAGACTCAAGGAAAAAACATCTATTTTTCACTCCAGTGAAACCACCAATAATCTTTTCTTCAAGTCAATCTTCACCCCATGTGCTTGGGACTTAAACACAGATTTTAGCAAGAGGAATCCTTTTGTAATTGCATATCCATGAGCACATTCCAGCAGAGCAAGATCTTTCCTGGAAGTGGAATTTCAAGCACCTGAGGGTTACTCTGTCTTCCTTTGGAGAGAGCAGGAACATGCTCTCAGTTGAATCTAGCACCTAGAACCTATTGTCCACTGATGAAATAAAATTCAGATACTGTGGAAAGAACTGAAAGTGGATAAAGAACCTGGTGGATGACACCAGCACTCAACATCCATGCTTGAACTGGGAGCATCTCTGAGGAGTGTCACCATGATATTTTATGAAAAACCTCTTTGCCAGGATTTCTCTCCTGAGAAGCTGAGAAGCCTCAGAAAAGAAATGAAAACAATAATTATCTGATTGCTTGGAATGTGGTTTGGAGGTTGCTGACCAATAGGTGCATCTTTGATTGGTTCCAGGTGAATTGTTTTTACTTAATGACCAATCACAGCCAGCTGTGTCAGACTCACTGGTCAGTCATGGGTTATTATCATTCTTGTTTAGAGTTCTGATGTCTCCTTTTTCTTTCTTTAGTGTAGTTTTAGTATACC
>JAYDZK010000001.1:112653963-112665359 GCA_034509185.1 Euphonia xanthogaster
TGGCTCCCAGTGCCAGAGGGCAGGGCTGGCTGGGATCTTGGGAATGAGGAATTGTTCCCTGGCAGGGTGGGCAGGGACTGGGATGGAATTCCCAGAGCAGCTGAGGCTGCCCCTGGATCCCTGGCAATGCCCAAGGCCAGGTTGGACACTGGGGCTGGGAGCAGCCTGGCACAGTGGGAGGTGTCCCTGCCATGGGATGATCTTTAAGGTCCCTTCCAAGCCAAACCATGCTGATTCCATGAAATCCCTGCTGGTCCTGCAGGCCCTGCTTCTCTCAAACATGTTTAGGAACAGTTGATTCTTCCAGCTCTGAGTTCTGCAGCTTCACCCCCAAAGTGCCCTGGAAGATCCATGGCAGCACTGAGGGATGTCAGGGTCTCTCAGCAGTGCAAACCTGCCCCACCCAAGCAGCGTGGCAGAGGCAGAGTCTGTCAGTGTGGCATCTCCCAAGGAGCTCCATCTCTTCCTGGAGAATTCCTAGGAATTTCAGTGCACACACACGCACTGTGCTCAGCCTGATACACCCCCATGCTCCTTCACAGAGCCAAACAAGGGGCACAACTTCCTTCCTGGAACCCTTCCTGGAATCCTTCCATCCTTTCCATTGTGCTCCCAGGGTGCCATTACTCATTTCCCAGGGTGGCTGGGCAGGATGGCCCCAGTGCTCCACCAGCTGAGCCTCCTGAGGGAAATCCACCCTCTCCCGTGGTTTTCCATCTGTGTGTTCCCTCCTGTACCCACGGAGCTCCACCATGTGCCCACACTCTTTCCTAAGCACAAGTGCAGGAATTCCAGTTGGTTCAGGATGGATTTTGCCCTCAGCTGGAACACACAAACTGAATCATCACCTCTTTCCTCTTCCAGTGATTTTGCACAGGAGGGAGCCATATCTCCCACCACCACTAAGAATTTTATATCTCAAACCTCTCAATTTAATGTCAGAATTTAATGTCTCAAACCTCTCAATTTACTGTCAGAATTTAATGTCTCAAACCTCTCAATATCATGTCAGAATTTAATGTCTCAAACCTCTGCTCTCTGTATCTTCTCCTTGCTCCTCTTGCTGAGAGCTCCTGGTCACACCACAGACAAGACTGGAGGTGAAAAGGCCAAGAGAATCCTCTGTTCTCCCATCACAAGAATTCCAAGTTTTCCAAAGAAAACAGAATATCCTGTTGACGTCAGTAGCAAGCAAAAACCTAAAGTCCTTTCAAAAAAATTAAAAAATCGGCCTGAAAATAAAGCCCAGGGAAAAAAAATGAAAAATAAACATTCTCTTCAGCAGAAGTAGCACAGCAGATAAAAGATGCTGCTGAAATCAAAGGTTCTTCAGGAGCTGTTGCAAGGCCTATAAAAAAGAACTACAGGTCTATCAAAAGCCCCTCTTCCCACATGGAACTTGGTTTTGGAGCTCAGGATCAGATTTCTGGTCACTGATGCTGAAGCCAGTGCAACAGTAAGTCAAAATCCATTATACTTTATATTACAAGGTCAGAGCTGTAATCTGGGAATGAATTAACAGAGAGAAAATAAAATTATGTAGAAATAAATTTATAAAAAATCAGAGGACATTCTCATTCGAGTGGTTACCTTGGATCAGGTATTCCTCAGCAGAGCTACAGCTCATTTACCTCTGCATGGCCAAAATTTCCCCTGGAAGACAAAAAAAAATCTGTCTCCAACCCTGTGCTATCTGCAATTCTGGCAATAGTTTGGGCCAGGGGTGTTTCCTGATGCACATGGACACCTTTGCCTGTAGATCCTGTTCAGGGACCATTTCAATCCCACCTACCAACCAAGCAAGTTCAAAAAAACCCTTCAGCAATATTGCACAAAAGGCACACAGGGAGTAGAAACCACCAAGAAAAGAAAAGAAAAGGGAATGTTGTTAATAATCCATTACATTTAAAAAAATAATAAAGCAAATTGAAGTACATCAGACAACAGCATTCATGAACTGAAACCCACAACATTTCACATGACGACTGGAATGGCTCTGGGCACCTGGTGTTTCTCTTTGGAAATGCATTTGTGTTTTTCTCTAGGCTGAAATAGCCAAGTGCAGGCTGGAATTTGGTATTCCAGCATTCATGTGAAACCTGAACAATCCCTCAGGAAGAGATCACAGCATAAATCCACCTGCTTGTGAATTGCCTAATGATATTTCCACCACAATTTTTGTTGTGTTACCTGACTTAATGCCTACATTCCTAATAGAATTGTCTAAAACAGAGGTTTAGAACTAATAATCTTTCCAGCCAACCAACAAATATCCATGATCCTGCTGCAATAGACCTTGAGCACCTCATTTCATTGGTTGTTGAAAACAGGAGCAGAATTGAAAAATCTCAACGTCATTTTGACCTAAAAATAAATTTTTTTTACAGTAAGAATAACCAGCCATTGGAAAAACATCCTCAGGGACATCTCCTGTCCCCATTGCTGGAGATTTTCCAGAGGTGATTGGACAGGGTGGTAAATAATCTCAGTGGGTTCCCTTCCCCACAAAATGGGGAAGACCAAATGGTTCTTTAAGGTCCATTTGAACTAGGGCTATTTTGCAACTCTCTGAATGATATTTGAAAATTGACTCTGCCCCCAGAAAAAAAAAAAATTAAATGATAATTGTCAGTTGTAGAAATGGATGGAAGGATGAGAGACAGAAAAGGCCAGGTTGGATGGGGCTTGGAGCAGCCTGGTCCAATGGAAGATGTCCCTGGGGTGGAACTGGATGAACTTTAGGGTCCTTTCCAACCCAAGTCACTCCACAATTCCATTATTTATGTGTAGGAACACACCCATTTATTAAGGCTATTTATTTACCCTTTCTCTATTTGCAATTGTACATTTAATTCCATAACTTCCATCTGAAATCAATCCTCCTGGGCAGAAGAACTTCCTTTCTGGAGAAATGAAGGTCATGTAAGATCAGAGCTCTGGTTATCAGGAATTAGCCAGGAAAACATCAATATATTTTTTATCTAATTAGCCATCATAGGGTTTTGGTGGTTTTTTTTTGGTTGTTGTTGGTTTGTTTTTTGGTTTGTTTTGTTTTTTTGCCTCCAGTATTCCAGGACAAACTTTAAAGTCCTCATGATGCAACAGGCTCAGCTGGTGTGGGTAGATCATTGCACTGGAGGCTCAGGATGCACCTGCAGTGCACTCCCTGCTGTGGCCATGACTCCTGCCAACATTCCCTGCTGGTTTTAAACCAGCTGGGTTAGACCTGGCTCATAGTAAAAAAACAGCCTGGAAGGTCACACCGGGCACAAAACCTGCCTGGTCAGGTGTCGGGTCTGGCAGAGAGTGGGAAAGGCTTGTCTTGGGCAAAGGGGATTCTCCAAGATGTTCTCATCATCCTCAGGGACTCTCAGTTCACAGCAGGGCATTTTAAGGGAATAATCAGCAGTCTCCAGGACATTTCAGGCTCAGTCTGCCCCACCATCAATTAAGAAGCTGACAATTACTGAAGCACTTAGTCTGGACTAAGCAGAGCCAGCCTTTCCCTTTCAGTGGCAGCAGAGGCAGCTCAGCCTGCAGGGTTTTGTGGATCCTCCTGGGAAGGTTCATCCCTCCCTCCACCCATCCACTTCCAGGTCCTTCAGGTCCCTCCTGGGATCATCTGCCTGGCTTAACTCTGTACCAGACCAGGATTAGCAACTCCCTCACAGCTGGACCAGAAGTCTTGGGAAGGACATCCCTGAGGAGTACACACCTATTTTTAAGTGCAGTGTCTGAAGTGAATTCCCCATCCTGAGCCATTCATGCTCTCACAGTTTGACAGAATCCCAGCATGGACATCACTAGTTTGTAAAGCTGTCTGGTAAGAACTGTGATGTTCCTTACTCTCTACAGAAATTGAAAATGCAGTCCCTGCCCCAGGGCACAGGATCAGAGAAACTAAAACCACTTATGCAACTCAGAGCAGGAGATAATTTAGCAGAAAAGTATTGGAATTTTATTTCTTGTGCTCTTAATTGATTATTAACTCACTTTGGTTCATGAAGGGAACCAACAAGAAAGATGGAGAGAGATGATTTCCAAGGGATGGAGTGACAGGACAAGGGGGAATGGCTCCACACTAAAAGGCAGTAGAGTTAGATGGGATATTAGGAAGAAATTCTTTGCTGTGAGGGTAAAGAGGCACTGGAACAGTTTTCCCAGAGAAGTTGTGGACTCCTCATCCCTGGAAGTGTCCAAGGCCAGGCTGGACAGGGCTTGGAGCAGCCTGGGACAGTGGAAGATGTCCCTGCCCATGGCAGGGGTGGCACTGAATCATCTTTAAGGTCCCTTCCAACCCAACCCTTCTGTGATTCCTGCAGACATTCCAGACTTTCTGCCTGTTTTACCCTGCAGTTACAGTCCCAGGGAAATTATTTCCTCCCTGTCAACTGCCAGCCACAAGCAGGAGTGCAGGGAGCAGCCAGAAAACCTGGGAGAAATTCCTCTCTGCTTCAAGAACTAATCAAAGGTATCTGACCCACTTCTTCCATTGGCTGATTCTCCAGCTGGCCCCGAGCCAGTTTCACCAATTAGCCCAAAAAGAAAGCCTGGGCAGGGTGAGCAGGGCCAGCAGGGACTGTCTAAAGCCCTCCCAGCTATTGACCAGCAACAGCAACATTTGCTGGAGCAGCTGCCACCCAGCTCTGGAGAGGTCAATCAATGAATCACTGCAGCAGTCCCAGGCTAAACCTTTTATTTTCAGCTGGAAAAAATAAAATAATCAGATCTCACAGAGAACCTGAACTTGGCATCAGTAATTTCATTGCCAGCGCCTCCCAATCTGTCCCAGTTAATCCATTTCCATACCAGTAGGAATAAGAAGGGGTAAACACACTAATTTGTCTTTAAAGAGCGTTGCTACAGAGATTATATGTTATATACACATTTCCAAGGTTGTTTAAAAATATTTCAAGAGGATTTCAGAACCCAAATGCCTTCCACACATCTCTATATCAATATATTGCGTGCACAGTTTGAAGGTGTTGCTATGTGTGAAAGTTTTCCAAGCCAAGAAATTCACTGATTAAAGCCAAAAAAAATGAGACATGAATAGAAACAAAAGACTAAAGAGCCTGCAGTTTGAAGCTTGTGATAACACCTTAAGCATTACTTAAATGTGCAAGGGTAAAATGAATTTTTTTAAAAGCCAATAAAAAATTATGTATTCCATAAGCAACCCAAGCTTCCATTTCCATTTAGCATTTATACAGAGAGAAAACTTCTTTTCAGGTGATAATGATAGGAACATTTGAAATGCTCCTCTAAAAGCCAGCTAGGAGTGCAGTGAGAAGCCCAAATGCAGTGAAAATGTGCCCTGGCCAATTTGTCCTGCTGTCCAAGGAGGATGAAAGCAGACTATTAGATTTTGGCATGACAACCAATCTTACCACAGGGCACCACAGAGAGGATTAGGGACAGAATTACTTCCAGCTTTAACTCTGGGTCTGATTCAAGCTCTTCATATTACTTAGCATTTGTATTCCTTAGATTTAATAATCCTTCTTTAGCTGTTTGTGTGGGCAAAAAGTAAATAGCCAATTTACCAAGAATGTTTGGCAATAAGAATTCAATTTATTTAATTTTGTTGCTGTTTAAAGGCACTGCCACGTTATTTCAGCTCCTCAGAAACATTCATTTTACCTTTCCAAAGGACTTCAGGGTGAGACTGAGGTGCAAACATGGGTTTGTATTTCCAAAAGAGCTGTGAGGCACTGCAGGAACCTGTGTGTTTGAGGGGCAGCAACGCCCCTGGTTTCAATGGTCATGTGCCAGAGTCAAATAAATCTGCTAATGAGACTTGCTGGAGAACCCAAAAGATATTTAGGGAAAAGCTGGGAACAGATTTCTGTGCCTGGGGCAGAAGTAGAGTTGTCTTCTGAGACACGCCACTGTAGAAATGTAACTGAGGCTGTTAACAGAAACACCTCAGGCCACCTTGAGTGCTCATTGCCAGCTCCCCAAAAAGTGTAAATATCCTGAGAGGAATCCCTGCCTGCACACCCAGGACAGGAAGCCAAGGCAGTGTTGATCACTTCAGCCTGATCCTGTTATTCCTTCACACATGAGGAATGCACTGCCCTGCTTACCCTCAGCAGCAGCTACACATCATCTCACCTGGAAACACAGGTAGAATGGAATTATTCCTGTGAAAATGGTACCTTCTCCACATGTATTCCCCACTAGAAAGCGGGTTTTTTAAGGTTGACAAAAAATCTGCTGTTCTCATACAAAATCTGGTGCCACAGTTCACGTGCTGTTCAGATTTTGGGGCTCTCCACCCCTCCACTGGATTGAAAGCAGCCTGGTGTCCATTTGGCCTTTAAGATGGGACTGGAAAACACCAGTAAACACTCAGGTCAGAAGCTTAATTTTGCTTTTCATGATTAGGGCATGAACAGCAATTCTTCTCTTGGCTGTGTGCTCAGTTCAAGCAAACACCCAGAGAAGCTGTGGCTGCTCCACCCCTGGAAGTGTCCAAGGCCAGCCTGGACAGGGCTTGGAGCATCCTGATTTAGTGGAAAGCATCCCTTCCAACACAAACTAGTCTGTGATTCCATGAAATCTTCCAGTCAGGAAGTTTCTCTGCATATTTGCCGTGGAGGCAGCTCTGAGAAGAAGGGTAAAGGGAAGAAGAATCACAGCTCCCCAGCATAAACCCAGGAACCATCTCCTGGCAGATCCCCTGGGGCCAGAGGTGCAGAGCTCTGTATTTGTGCCAGAAAAGGCCCTCAGGGATGTGCCGAAGTGCCATTAAATACTCAGCGAGCAGCACATCCACAGGAGCTGCTCTCGCTGCCTTCAGTCAGAAATGCCCTGGGGTGATCCTTTCATTGAATTCCCAGAGAATGCTCAGGCACAGGGAGAGGTTTTTAGTGTTCCTTTGCAGGGAGTGAGGGCTTTGAAGGCAACTCAGAAATAGCACTGAGTCTCAGGGTGCAGAGCCTGAAGACGACACAGCCCCATGGCAGCTGGCAGTCACTGCCAAGTGCATGCTATGGCAGGAAAATCCAGAATTTCTCCTTCCCTCTGTTAGGAAAATTAATCCACAAACATCAGGGGTTTATGTCCAAAAAGGAGACAGAGGACTCCTTTCTGGCTTTATTGGAATAAAGGCAGAGGCCATGGGGCATTCCCCTGGGATCTCTCCAATTTTTGGAAGATGTAGCCTCCTTTTTATCCCAGTTTCCCTGCTGCATTTCCCTTCTTTCTTTCCCCATTGGTTGAGTTACTTGAGAGGTAGAGACTTCCTGATACCCCTGGTACCAGAGATTATTCCCTCTAATGTATAACCCTCCCTTTTAATTTTTAATTCTTACTGAATTTAGGGGTTTTTCTTCCCCATTATTTCTTTCATCTCTCAACGTCTAATTTCATTTATCAGAAAACCTAAAGTTTATTTGTAAAAGCAAAATATCTTTTTCCATTCATCAATCAGTGGAATCCTTCCCATTGTTTCTTTTATCTCCCAGTGCTGGTTTTATCTACCAACAGACCCACAGCTTGTTTGGAAAGACAAATCCACTGTTCCTGTCACCTCTCAAGCATGAGCATTCAAACAGCCTGACCCCCCTTCCTTCACGGTGCTGCAACAAGTCTGCTTGAAGAGCCCAGGGTTCCCTTAGTGCCAGCTCATAGCAAGAAGTATTTCTGAAGGAAAGCAGAGGTTTTACTTCTCCTGGCTGGGACTGAGTGAAATCTGTCACTCACACAAGCAGAGCTTTTGAAGCACCACACCAGCACTAAGGAGAGACAAGCAGAGATCCAAATCAAACCTTGCCCCCAAGCACCTCATGATGTCTGGCAGAGCAGCTCCAGCAATTGAATTGGTGCCCACGAAAATGCAAATAAAACGGATCTGTTAAGCTGCAGCTCCAAATGTCTCAAGGAACCTGCTGATCCTAATAAAATGGGCATAAAATTCAGCATATGCTCTTGCTTGCAATGAGCAGTAATATTAATACATCCATTTGATTTGATTGCAGTGTTCCAAATTGTTGAATTAGCAGCATCTTGTACCTGCTTTTTTTAGGAAAAGAGTGATACACATATGGGCATGAACAAATGGATACAAGGATAGATTTACATGGACAGACATACAGAGTTTCCCAGAGCTAGAAAAAAAAGCCAAATAAATGCCTGACACTCCCTCCCTCTAAAGGAATAGACAGAAAGAGCCTGGGAAATTTCCCCAAATTACCCTGACAAGAGATATCAAGAGGACCTCAGATCCCTGGGAGTCTTTATCTGATGGTTATCACTGAAACACTGATTCAGCCACTGAGAGAAAAGTCCTTAGAAACAAAATGCAGCCACCCATTTTGTGAGGGGGTTTGGGTGTGTTGTTTTTGTGACACTTTCCTGCTGGTTAAAAAAAAAAAGAGAGAAAAACAAGAAGACCCTCAAACTGTGTCATAGAGCCATTAGTTATTTCTTCCTTTGTTCACCTTCCAAAATACAATTAGTCCTTTATTCCTATTACCTTAATCTATTTTAGTGACGTATGATCCTCATATGCAGGGCAGTTTGATGCCTTGTTTTCATTGCTATCACTGAGATATTTTCCAATCCTTCCACTTCAAAATATCCCATTTTTCATTAAATGTCACCTGGATTGTGTCATCAAGAAGGCACTTTTAATAATCTGCATTTTAGAGCTAAATCAAGCTCGTGCATATATTCCATTTTCCTTCCATTCAGAGCTCTTATGCCTTTCCAGGCTGTGGTTTGTTCTCAAATATTCTCATGATCTTTGCAATGGGAACACAGGAGCTCAGGCTGGAGATCAATCCTTGGCAATTGCTCCATGAAAGGAGCAAACTCTTTCCCAGCTTCATACAAGAGCCAGCGAATGAGAATTGAATCTGTATTCTCCTAAATTCCTTTACAAGAATCAATTCTTCCCATTTTCCTGCCTCCATGAAATATGGACAAATAGAAAACTTTCCTGTAGCACCATCAAACACTGCCTTCTTGGAAAATCCACCAGTGTTCCTCACTAAGGAATTTAGTTTTAGCTTTTCCTTGACGTTTGCCAGCTGTTTCCCTTTGCCTAACATTGTCCAGGGGGCATTTAATGAAATATCAAAGCACTGAGACCACCTAACTCCCAGTGCTGTGTCAGAAAGCTCTTCCAAGGCTTCTGCATAGCTTAAAATGTCCATTTTGGGAATCTGGATTGGGGAGTTCTGGAGAAAACCCTTTCCCTCCATTTCTGTTTCCACAACAGAAAAGATTTGGAGAGACAGGCATCCGAGCTGGTGAAGCCAAGCCAACCTCTGTCACCCTTAGAGGTAAAAAAAAAAATTAAAATTTATCTTATCCTTCCTAATCAAATCCAAAAAAATTTGGAAAACTGTGGTCAAACACACAAAGAGCCCTATAGTTTACAGCTTTCTAGGCAGGATATTCAGAGCTGCCCAGCCATTCATTTATTGTGACAGAAAAAGAAGCTCCATGTGGGAAGATAATAAAAGAAAGAAATTGAGTAGTTACATCTAATATATTGCTGAGTGAAAATAATTTCCTTCACTAAATTAACTCCAAAAACTTAAATATGAAGTTTGTTCCTAAGGGCCTTGGTAAGAACAAAATACAGTCAGGAACAGCTGAAATACCCCTGGGTTATTAATCACAAATCCCAAACACAGCTGCTGAGAAGAAAATTAACTCTATCCCAGTCAAAACCAGACCACAGAGCCACCAAGGCAGTTTGCTGTGGAGCAGCCAGAGGAGGGGAAGGTGTGAAAAATGCCAATCACTTGTTTTAAAAATTTTAAAAGTTTAATAGTAATAAAATGGTCATAAAAACAGTAATATAATTTGAGTAATAAAAATTTGAACAATTGGGATTAGGACAATATGAGACAATAAGAACAAAGAGTTATGAACAGTCTGGGTACCTTTTCTGGGCAACATAAGCCCAAAAAAGGACCCACATTAACAGAGGATTAATCCTTAAAAGCAACACCCTGTTGCATATTCATACCTGTCTTGGTTTGGAAAGCCAGGTGTCTGCTAAGGAAGGCAGAAGCCTCCCCTGAAACAGAGAATGTAAACCCTCCCCACCCCTCTGAATTGCTATAAATTTTAAATTAAGGGGCTCTCAGGCAAAAAAAAAATATGGGAGCAGGAAATAACAGTTCTTTACTAGGGAAGAAAATAAAAGGATAAAATAAACAATGCAGTAAACTAAAACCAACCCTGCCAGAGTCAGAGCACACCCTGACACCGTGTTGGTCAGGGTGCTGGCAGCAGTCCCATTGGAATTGTGGCTGCAGCCCTCCTGGAGTGTCACGGGTGGTTCTGCTGGAGCAGGGATCCTGTAGAGAAGGGTGTATTCTTCCTCTGAAGATCCAGTGGGAGAGGCAGCTGCTGTTCCTCTGGGAAATCCAGTGGAGAAGCCGTGCTGGTGTTCCAGAATCTCCAGATTCTATCCAGGTAGGAATGCTTGGCTCCTCCCTCTGGGCTCACATCTCCCAATGGGATGCTGTAGCTCTTATCAGCCATACAGTGACATCCAATTGCCTGTTATCAGCAGGTGACACCCCCAGAGGGAAGAGTGATTGAGGAAGAGATAAGGAAAACTGCCCACTTGACAAAAGGCAACTGCCATGCAGATGGCAAACAGAATACAATTTGCTTGGCAATCCAGGACAGAGCAATTCAGGGACTGTTCCCAAAGGGTGGATTGCACAAAGCCACCTTGTTTTGGGTGGTGAGCCACCTCAGCAGCACAGACACGGGCTGGTCTGTGCCTTGTGCTGTCAGGAATATCCCTGGTCACATTTAATTTACCACTATAGGCCCAGCCTGTGCTGCTCCTTCGTTGAAACAGGTTTAGAAGTGAGTTCAGTTCTTCCACCCATTTGGTGCCAGTGTGGATCATGGAGCACCCTGGTGTGGTCCTGGACAGAGAAGAGATAAATGTTTGTGGCAACTGAGTTGGCACAGTTAATTCCTCAAGCAAAATCTCAGCCAACCCACTGGAAAAAAGGTTTCCATGTTGGCTATAAAAAAGTAATTTGGCACTGAAAACCTACCAACTGACAAGGTCCTACAGTACAGGGATAACTTCTTCCCCTCTGTTGTTTGTTTTTTTTTTTAATTGAAATCAGATTTTTTTCATTGAACTGCTTCAGAAGTGTTTAGGGGTGAGTAAACACAAGGCTGAATGTTCAACAGATTTAATAAGCATGTCTTGAAAAAAAAATAGAGAGAGTATGTATGAACATACATATATATGAACAACTTTTAAATTTATGTATTATGGCTCATTGTGGCCGTTCAGTACCTGAATGGAACCTGCAAGAAGGATGCAGAGAGACAATTTCCAGGGGATGCAGGGACAGCACCCAGGGAATGGCTCCCAGTGCCAGAGGGCAGGGCTGGCTGGG
>JAYDZK010000001.1:112705909-112722372 GCA_034509185.1 Euphonia xanthogaster
GGGCTGTGGGAGAGAGAAAGAACAAACTGCCCCATGAGCAGCAGAGAGCTGCCCCAGCTCTGACAGATGGGAATGGAACACACAGCCCCATTTCCAACCTCAGACACAGCTGCTGGGGCCTGGCAGCACCACGATCCGTCAGTGATCCCTTTTATCCCTCTGGCAGCACCTGGCACTAGTTTGGCACATGGAAATACCAGAGAGGAGCCCAGCTCTGATGTTGCCAGGTGGCACAACTCATGCTGGCACACCTGGGCTGCCTCTGCTGCTGTCCTTGTGCCACTGCTGGCAGCAGCGCTGACAATAGTAAGCATTTTCTGACTGCAAAAAATGCTTTATCTCAGCTGTGTCACCTTGTTAGAGGAAACAGGGCTCTGAGGAGGCTGATCTCCGCAGTGGTTGTGGATAGGACGAGGACATGATGGAATCACAGAATTGTTTGGGTTGGAGGAGCCTTAAAGGTCATCCAGTTCCAAGGGCAGGGAACCTTCCACAAGACCAGTTTGCTCCAAGCCCTGTCCAGCCTGGCCCTGGACACAGAAATACCTGCTCTGAAGCTGAAGCTCAAGCTTTTCTGGGAGCCAAAAACCTGGTAAAGGACTAATCTCACAGGAAACTTCTCCTTACTCCAGAAATCTGTGTTCAGTGCCAGGCATTTGCTCTAGAGGTGGCTCTGAGTAAACGCTGACTCCAAGAGCTCAGGCTTAGGGAGCAAACAAGTTCCATAATTTAATTTGGGACCCACAGCCTTGTGAAAGGCTGAAGGTGTTGATAATCAACTGTCTCTGCACACCTTTGCAGGTTCACAGCCTTCCTACAGCCAGGTGCAGACTTCTTACATTGCCCCATAAATGTTACCCAGCCAAGGCTGTTTGGCTTCCCTGTGATTCAAATGAAGATAAATTTAGCAAAGCAGATGTAAAAACAGCATTCTGGAGCCTTCAGTGGTAAATTCTGCAATGAAGTTGGTTAGAATCCAAGACAAAAACTACAAGGTCAAATGACTACCAAAAATGGAGTCATGTGTTTTTAAATTTGAGTTATCAGATTCATTTGTCCACTCTTTATAATAAAAGGGCCGAGAATCAGGAATGAATGGAAATGTTTGTACTGCAGAGACACAGAGTGTTACTCAGACTGAGTTCTTGCAGCTGGACAGGCTTAAAAGAAATTAAAAGAGTAGAACATTATTTTTATCAAGTTGGATTAGAAGGCAGTGATGAAGCAGGTAATGTGAAAAAAACAAAGTGTCATCCTTACAGTCTCCTTTCTAATCATAAATATATCTCATTTCATGTCTTTTTTAGTGAAAGCTGCTGCTGAGATAAATCTCAGTCACGCGCATGCTCCCTCTGAAATTAGGTTTATGATTCCATGGGTGCAAAGAAGCAATTTGGGTCTGGAAGAGATTTGCCAAGTCAGTGTTTATTGAGCACTCCAACGTTTCAAAGTGAGGCCCAGCAATGTTTCCAGCTGAGTGAATAGTCAATCTTGCATTGATTTCAACAGCACAAGACCAGATCCTAATTCTTTTCTTTTTCAGGGAAAAGGATCTGTGCTCTGTGATAATGACTGCTTACAGTTGTTAGCTGATCATAAAAGACTCCATTTTTTTTCTCTAAACAAGACTCTTTCTCCTCATATCTTGTGGTGCCTTGCAGTGTGGATTATCTGGCTGGGCTCATCCCACAGACAAATCCCCCTCTATTCCTAGAATTCCTGTGTTCCTGTGTCCCCTGTGCTCATCACAAACAAGTTTTTGAAGAGCTCTGAAACAAAAGCCATCCAGAGATGAGGCAAAGCATTCCAAAATCTCCCCTTCCCTGACTTCTTCCACTGCGATCAAGAGGAGAAATGGAACAACACGGATTTAGGGTGTTGAAGGCTACAAGAAATTCCTTGTGCTGTGCAAAGCCCAACAACCCCACAGGGGAGCCCAAACAGCCACCAGGTCCTGCCAAGTATTCCACAGATGGATGCAGTGCCAGGGAGGTTGGGGACCACAGCAAAATTGAGAGGTAAAACACTCGAGACTTCCCAAAAACCAAACTTGGACCTTCACTTAAAAGCAGCCCTCATCCCACCAGGAAAGGGGGGAATGCAGACAGGAATCACAGGGTCTGCTCAACACATTTCTCTACATGCAGTAAAGCCCACGAGGGCAATTTTTAGATTGTAAATGATTTTGGCAATCAGGACATTTTCAATGACTTTGCAGACCAAATGTTCACAACTGCGTTACAAGAGTTAAAATCACTAAATTGCAGTGAAACATCCACGGAAATTTCTAGGTCAGCTTCTGTTACAGCAAGGTCAGTTATGATTTGCAACGTTCTCTGTTGAAACTCCTCGTTATTTTGCAAATCATTCACAACCAAAATAGGCTTGCAGTACTTAAATTGGACAAGCAGGCCCTTCATGCTCCTCCTTTTGCTTTGTGCTTGCACAGCACCACAACAAGTTCTCTGCAGCACTACCAAAATACACCAAAAATCACATTGTTGATGATAAAATGATTGCTGAAGGGTTATATTGATGTGTTACATTCACAGCCTCAGAGGGAGAGAGCGTGTCCTGTCCTGTTTTGTTGTTGACACTGGTTTCATGTTGTTCTACAGGCTCTAAAAAAAAGGATGTGCTTGGAAAATCAGGACTGTGCCTTTCCAGTGCTGCTTTGGAGCAGACAAGAACATGACAACAACATTTGCTGCAATTTTACTAGAAAATTAAAATGTTCTGAGCACTGGCACAGTTCAGAAGCCCCTGGCATGGTTTGGACCAGTGCAGAACTGAGCACACACAATTCCTGGCTCCATTTCAGCACATGGATTATTCCTGTTTGGCAGATTGTATGACACTCACCTGCCTGGAAAACAACTGGAGTTCAATAATCCAAGTGTGGGCTGCACCACTCTTTACCCTCCACACTAAATAATAGGTCTGGGCACACTTAATTAGCTAATTTGGCCACAGCCAGGACACAACTGAACTGTTTAGGGACTTGTTTAGGAGAACTCCTTGTCATTTGCTGGGAAATTAAACAAATCACTGAAATCTCATCTGTCTTGTAGGTTTTGCCTCAGAGAGTAACCAAAGCAGACCATTTGAACAGAATCCTCTAAATTGGCCAGAATTGGCTCATTACCTGGCTGCTGTGCTCAAACAAACATCATGTTTACTGGAGAGGAGGAAGAGTTCAGAAAAAACTTTTTTTTTTTTCCCCAGTGCAGATTAATAATATGTATATATTTTTGTCAGGAAGAAAAGCAGAGAGAGCAAAAATAGCTCTCAAGTGAGGCTGCTGCTACTCACTCCCCTGTTCCTGGATCCATGACAGCCATTATGTAACCATGAGGAAAATTAGATGAAATAAACAGCAGAAGTTAATTGGGTCGATATCAAGTAAAAATATAATTAGTCAAAGTATTTTGTGGCAAAGGCACTGACAGTATGTGGCTGTTCCTCAGCCTCAGTGGTGAGCAGGGATCCTGCCGTGTGTTTAAAACTTATTCATCAAGCATTTCCATGGAAACACACAGATGCACAACCTTTGGATCACTTATTTCGGGAATTGCTGCTCCCAAGGTTCTCTCTGGAGTGAAAACTCAGTCTAGGACAGGGTAACAAAATGTGGTTCTGATCCAGAAACCTCTCCACAAAGGAATTCATCCACAGCAGGACTGGGTGAGGGAAAGAAGGAAAGGGCACCTTGCAATAAAGAAAAAAAGACAAAAACTTGACCTTAATTTTTTACTCTCAGAGACTGAGAGTTGAGAAATGACAGCACTGGGAAGAGCCTGGAGAGTTTAGAAATGGCCAGATGCCCTCAGGAAGATTGAAATGTCTGCAAGAGTGTCAAATAAATGCTGTAATGAGAGACACCTTGGATAAACACGGGGTTTGTTGCCCAAACCTGCCCCCTTACAAAGCCAGATGGGAGCCAGCTCCACCACAACATCTCCAGGTGAAGAAAAACCCTCCCACGCTGGAGTTGTCACAAGCTGATCCCACTGACTGTGACAGCAGCTCCCTGCTCCTACAAACCCATGGACACTTGACAAAATGTGGCCCTTCCCTCATGCTGTGAAAGCCAGGTCAGGCTGGCTGTGATGCACAAATCCACGAAGAGCATTTGGAAAGCATCAGTAAAAATTTGCTGTCTGAATTAAAGGTGCTCAAAGTACCTGCACAGGAAATAAACACTGCATGGAAAGCAGGAGTGGGGTGGTGGGAGGGCAGCCCTGGGTGTCCCTTCACATTCCTCAGCACCTGGGTCCCCTCCCAGGATAATTTCTGGTAAGAGATGCTCAGACAGGGACATGATTCCCTTTCACAGCAGGGCAGGAGTAAGGAATATTCTCTAAACCAACAGGATTCTCCCACTCCTGGTCTCTGTGTCCATGCCAGGCTCTGACTAGGAAGGGAAAGCAAATTATTCATAATGCCTGAAAGATAATGAACCCCATTATATCAGCATTAGTAGTTTAACATAAAGCCTCAAAAGCCAGAGCCTTCAGAGGTTGTTCATAATTATTTGAGGATTCTGTTGCTGCAGTGATGTGATAACTCCTGTGGACTGGAATTTCCTTAGGCACAAGGGAGAGCTGAGCATAAAATGTGAAGCCTTAACTTCAAATTTTCTGGCTTTGGCTTAAGTCTGCCTCACAAAGGCCCTGCAATGCCTTTTGATTGTGTTTTGTCATGCAGTGCCCAGCATCAGGGATAATGCAAGCAGGCACACTGTCACTGACTGGGGGAGTTCATTCAGAGCTGAGGGCCCTGGGACACAGCTCCCAGAGCTGCCACTGCCATCAGCCCTGATAAGGCTCTCCTGAGACACACAGCAAACTGAAAAGGTGACAGGATGGGGGGCACGGCCTTAAAACATGGAATTGCTCTCAGATTCTGTGCCACTGTAGGGCTTTGAGACTTTCTTTGAAAGAGGAGCAGGTCAGGATGAGAGACAACCAGGCTACAGCCCCTTTTCCCCCTGGATATTTCAATAAAACTCTGCAAGAGTCTGTGATCTTTCTCTACAGGGATGAACCTGCACATCATGAAAGAGCTGCAGGTGCTGTGAGACTCCACACAGGATCTGCTGCACAGCACGTGTTTCTAGGAGTGAAAAAGGCTTCTAGAGCCACACTGACCCAACTGAGAGCAACACTCCATAAAGAACAGAACAAAATCACAGCAGTGCTGCTTTTTAGATGGGATATTGGGGAGAAATCCTTCCCTGTGAGAGTAACGAGGCCCTGGCACAGGTGCCCAGAGCAGCTGTGGCTGCCCCATCCCTGGAAGTGTCCAAGGCCAGGCTGGATAGGTCTTGGAGCAACCTGGGCTAGTGGAAGGTGTCCCTGACCATGGCACAAGGTGGAGACTGGGTGATTTTAAGGTCCCTTCCCACCCAAACCATTCTGAGATTCTGTTTTTAGAGTCAAGCACCTGAGCAGACCCACCAGAAGACTTCTCCCTTTACGGTCTGGCAGAAGAATGACAGCAGCTAGGCAGAAGAGAAGGAATTAGGAATTCAAGAGCTGCAATTCCTGCAGGAAGAAGCCCCAGAAAACAGGAGGATTTCAGTTGAAAACAACAATTACCCCAGACCTCACCATGTGCTCCATGCGAAACACATTCGATTAAAGCACTCTGCTCCTCAGCACACTCTTTTTCTCTCTGGCACACAACCATAACAAAGCTATTTATCTCTAAAGGCTGGGAAATGAAAAATAAAAGGCCCAGATCATTAGAGGACAAGGTACACTTGAATTAAAGGCCAGAGGCAGAGTGAATTCAAATGAAATCTGAAGTACCGCCGGTTTTACGTTGCTGGGAGAAGGACACACAATTCCTTGTCTCATTATCAGCAAGACATTGATTTTCTGTGGAAGTGTGCTTGAATTGCTCTTGATAGATATTACAACTTTCCTTCTGCAAGAGGAGGATTGGTTCTTTCTAAAAACTGTTGGCTTTTTTTTTTTTTTTTTAAATCCTCCTTGTGCTTATTTAATACTTTCCCCACAGCAATGCAATTGATGGGAAAAAATAGCTCAGCAACAGCTCATTTTCTCTGCTCACCCCCAAGTGAATCCATTGCCTCATTTATATCTTTTATCTCCGTAAGATCTTTTTTGGTGCATAAAAAATTTCATTCATTAAACTGCAAAGGGGTGAGGGGGGAAGGAACATCTGCTTAAACCCATCTTGTGGGATTTAAATATGGGTGTGGATCGGATGACCTGATAAGGAACAAGAGTTTGCTTTAATTTTATTTCTCTGTAGCAATAAAATGAGGGTGCTTGGTGTCTGATTAGCAAAGAACAAGGATAATCATTTTATTGATCAACACAGGAAGAGGTTGTGTGTTGACTTAGAGCAATAACAAGAGGAATAATGACTTTTCCGTGTTTTTTTGTTTTCCATGGCAGCCAACGTCCTGGAAGAAGACTCAATGGAGCAGGACATCGAGAGCCCTGTCACAATCCACCAACCAAAGTTGCCCAAACAAGCGAGAGAGGATCTGCCAAAAAACATCAGCAAAGAATGTGCCAAGAGGAAAATCCAGAGGTACGTTCGGAAAGATGGGAAATGCAACGTCCACCACGGGAATGTCAGAGAGACTTACCGGTACTTGACTGACATCTTCACCACCCTGGTGGATCTCAAGTGGAGGTTCAACCTGCTGATCTTTGTCATGGTTTACACGGTGACCTGGCTCTTCTTCGGCATGATCTGGTGGCTCATTGCCTACATGCGAGGGGACATGGATCACATAGGGGACAGCACGTGGACCCCCTGCGTCAGCAACCTCAATGGGTTTGTCTCAGCCTTTTTATTCTCAATCGAGACCGAAACCACCATTGGGTACGGTTACCGGGTCATCACGGACAAGTGTCCCGAGGGAATTATCCTGCTTTTAGTGCAGTCTGTCCTAGGTTCTATCGTCAACGCCTTCATGGTTGGCTGCATGTTTGTGAAAATATCCCAACCCAAGAAGAGGGCAGAAACCTTGGTTTTTTCTACAAACGCAGTCATTTCCATGCGGGATGGAAAGCTGTGTCTGATGTTCCGAGTAGGAGACCTTAGGAATTCACACATTGTAGAGGCATCAATACGAGCCAAGTTGATCAAATCCAAACAGACAAAGGAGGGGGAATTTATACCACTCAACCAGACAGATATCAACGTAGGTTATTACACAGGGGATGATCGTCTCTTTTTGGTTTCACCACTGATCATCAGCCATGAGATTAACCAGCAGAGTCCTTTCTGGGAGATTTCCAAAGCCCAGTTGCCCAAAGAGGAGCTAGAAATTGTTGTAATCCTAGAAGGAATGGTGGAGGCAACAGGTAACATTTCTTATACTTTGTATGAGGTAAATGCTTTAATTTTAGCAAGGAAAATCAGTGGTTTTGCTTCGTTTTAAAGGAATCACTTCCACAGTCGTTACGTTTGAAAAAGGCGTCCGTTCTCTGGTGAGCTTCAAAATTAAAAGCATGCCTGGTTTAATTGTCTGTTCCATCTTGCCTAACAGAATTAGTGTTGTTTCTGCTCTGTTTGGAAAATGGGATAGCATCTCTCGTTTTCTAAGCTTTTCACACCGTGTCACACAGTTATTTGTCATTCTATTGCAGGAGCAGCTCAACCACAGGGACCTTGTGGGATAAAATTGCTTAGGGAAAAACAAAAAAAAAACAATGCAAAAACTCTGTTTGTTATTAATGTGGAAGCACCGTGGTCCTGCTGCTTCCAATCACCCCTGGGTATCTGCAGAACAACTGCCAGCCCTGTGGCATTCCAAGGCTGGATCCAGTAGGAAGTGATGATGTGTTCAGTTCTGTCTCTTTTTTTTTTTGTTTGTTTGTTTTTTTCTTTTTTGCCTGCTCATTTTCCTTGGGTTTTTTGTTTTAACTTGTAACGTGGGGCTTGTTCCACTCTAGCTCACAAAAGGTCTTGTCTGATTTGGTGTTTCACTGGGACCCCCACAGGAGTGCACAGAACACTGGAAGCTGGGATGTGCAAACGCGGAGTGTTGTGTCACTGGAGTCTTGTGGAGATGCTGGGTGGTTGTTACCTGCAATTTTGCAGAAGAACAGCAGAAATCACTTGGTTCAGGGGAAAAAAGTTCTTGAAATCCACAGCAAATGCACCACTAAAACAAGGTTTCTTTTTTGTATTAAAGCCAGAATTATAGGAGGGCACTTTTATCTGTGTTTTAGAAGCTGGAGGTGTTTTTTTTTCCTGTTAATAACAGCCTGAATGCCTGAAATGAGTAAATATAACCAACACATGGGAATGGCTATTATAAAATGAAGATTTGATGTGCTTGGGGGAGGAGAATACACTGATTATAGAAATAAAAGAATGAGATTTGCCATTTTTCCCCACAACTGCAGCAAAACCCAGGGAAGTTTGAGCACGTGGATTCCACAGCTCTGACAGAGGCACAACCTTTCCAACCCTGACTCATGTTTTGCAACTGGAGCCAGGAAATAAAGAGCAGTCTCTTACTAGAACATGTGTGTGTGTTTCACACATCTATTATGTGGTGTCAGAAGAAAACTGCATTTGTCACCATATAATAAACGTGTGAGACAAAAATGGAGCAGGGGAAAAAAAAAAAGAAACAACAACAAAAAACTGAAAGGAACTTGGCAGCGAGTTTGAAGTGGTAAATGCAAGGCTTCCAAATTTTCCAGGAAGTAGGTGGTACTGAGGAGAAATCAAGATGAGATGTTTAGTGCTCCTGATCTGTGCAGTAGGTATGGAGATTTCAAACATCTGCATCACCTTCGGGTGAGACAATGAGGAGATTGCTGTTTGTTCCCTGAAACCATCCTGAGATCTCAGAACTGCAGCTGAAGGAACTTGACATCCCAAGGGGGTGGGGGATATTTTCAGGTTTGCTGAACAGCATGTTTTCCAGCAAAGTGATTGGCAAGTAGTGGCAGAATAAAAAATGTCTCACCATGCCACCTACAAGATCAAAAGACAGAATATTTCTGCAGTGCAGCAAATGTGGATTTGTTGGTTTGGAGTCTCATCTCTCTCAGTTTGTGATCCCCCCTTTCCTCACCTCATTTTCACCCCTGCACACCCCAGGGCTCTCTCCCAGGGGTGTTCTTTGCTGCTCTGGCCTCTCCCACTCAGCCATCACCAGCCTCCACTGCAGCACAAAACCCCTCAGACTGCTTGGGCTGGCAGAGTTTGAGATAAAATCACATTTGTCATTATCTCAAACCTTTCCAGTCCTTATCATGAGAAGAACTGAATGCAGTGATTTGGAAACCCACGGAAGATTATCCAGGATTAAAGAGTTTCCCCTGCACTGGATGGGTCCATTTCCCATTTTAGGCTGTTCTGTTTGGGTAGAGTCTCCTGCTGAGTGAGAGATGAGTAGAAGGCATCAAATAATGCCAGAATTACCAGCACAATATCTAAAACATATTTGTGCAGAAGGAGCTTCTTGTGCTGGGCTTTGGCCCCTTGCATTGAGTTATTTTTGTTGAAGGTACAATCAGGCCAACCTTCTACCAACACTAGGAATTTTCACTCCTTTAATTCACAAATATTTACACAAATATTACACAAATTTACACAAATATTACACAAATTTACACAAATATTACAAATATTTATATTTATTTGCATCCTGGAAAACACTGAAAGCCAATCTAGGCAGTCAAATATTCACCTTTCCTTCCTCCACCTGCTGCAGAGTGAGAGCAGGGAAAGAGGCCGCTCCCAGCAGCAAAGCCCAACCCTGCATTCCTGCCAACAGAGTTATGGAATCTAAAATTATAAAAGCTGAAGCCAGGAAAATGTGATGTCACCTACAGCAGTGTCCTCATGTGGTGTCATTGCTGAGGGATCCAAACCAGACTGAGGGCATCAGGTTGTGTCATCCATCAGAAAAGCCACTCCCAAATTTGAGCAGGAAAAACAATCCTTTATCTGTTTTCAGAGCTTCCCCACTCAGATATAGCTTCAATGAGAAATAAAATGGGAAATGATAGGGGTAAACCTTTGCTAATATTGTTATTAATTATTGATTCTGCTTAAATTTGACTCAACAGGTAAATACATTTACAATGCTTTCCACCCTAAGTGCTCCAAAATCACATTTATCTGTGGTATGAAACACAATTTTTATGGATTGTCATGGAAATTCTGCATTGTGTGTTAGGACAGGACATGAAGAATAGTGCATGCTCTTAAATGACATTAAAATAACAAGCCAAATTAAAATTCAGCAGAAAGCTCAACTCAAGGACCCCTTAATTCCCCATGGAAGCATTGCCATAACTTCCTGAGATGCAAAAAGAATTGGATGTGTCTTCTCTAAGGCACATAACAAAGTATTATCCCAGAGCCAATCCCTACACCTTGGTTATTCCCATTCTTTCTACCATGAAAATCACTTTGAGGGAGAATCCTCAGCAAGGCATTTTCCAAAAACATGAAGTCAATCTGACTCCTTCATCCAGCACCATCAAAACTCAAAATAAGGTTGGTTTTAAAAAATATGCATTTTTCTTGATTTATTTACAACAATATTCAAAAACATCTCTTTGGATTTGAAGGATAAAACTTTTGCAAAGATTTATCTCTGTGCTTTTCCTGGTGGTGGTGCACATCTCTCCAGTGTCCAAAAACATTGATTTTGGGACAGCAAAAGCACATTAGGCTGCTGTGGAACCACTGAGGAGCCTTGAGGAGTGGGGGGAAAAATAATCCAACCAAACTTCACTGCAGCTGGAGGACACATCTGGTATTTCCACATTTTGCAGCCCCATTTCCCAGAGTTTTAAATGTAAAATAATCTACAATTAGGAATATCTTATGATGATTGAATCCTAGCCATCGGCTTAAAAAGTTTAAAAAGTTTTTCACCAGGTGAAATCTATTTCTAAGGGAAGCCTTATCATCACAAGCACAGTAGGTATGTTTAAAAATTAAGCAAATGTATAATCCTGATAAGGAAATAGACCCTTAAGAAGGAAAGGAAAGCCTTTTAAATTTGGAAGTTGTAGTGGGAAGGTCAGGTAGTGCACAATAGCAAGAGAAACTGAGAGAAAGAAACTCAAAGAGAGAGAGAGAGGTGAAAAAAGAAAATAGGGGGAAATGGTGAGGAAGAGGAAAATTCTGAACAAGGCTTGTGAAGTTGTGTCTGGCCAGTGGGATGCACTTGGTGACACTCTGGCAACTCCCTCTGCCTAAAAATAAACATTTGAGCATTGAACAGTTCCAAGGAAAGAAAATGATCTGCACATTTGTAGCTGTCAAAAAAATCCAGGCAACAAAGCCAGGCAGAGAACTTCAGGTTCAGAGGGCTAATTTTACAAATAAACTCAGAAAAGGGTTCATTTATAATTCTGACACTGGGGCAGCTTTGAGAGCAGCATCTGCAGAAGGTTTTACAGCCACAGAAACAACCACATTTGCCAGCTGTGGAAAACGTGTGTGCAAAGCAATAAAATGTTCACTTGGATGGTTATTTATACAGTAAACAGTGTTATCAACCAGGCAAATATTGTGTGAAGCTGTTCCCCTCTTCACTACAGCCCCTTTGACTGACTGGTTTATTGTGGGTTTGATTTCTCTGGGATGAAATGCTATATTTACACCTTAGCTTTGCCCAGTCCTAGCAAATTTCTCCCTCTGGTATGGATTTAAGCCATTCCAACCCTTCAAAACCTCTCAGCAGACTTTGCTCTCTCTCCCAATAAAAATTGCTGGGGTTAGAGTTTCTCACTTGAATTTTCTGCTGCTCTACAAGGAAGAAATATTTATCCTCTCCAGCTGCTTCTTAAGGGCAGGCAGGTGACAGGAAGGAAAACACCAGGATTTCTCCCACCTGAGTGCTTCTGCAAGACAAAGAACAAAAGTGGGCTTCCATGTGCTCCAGGATGTGACTGAAATGCAGCTTGAGCTGGGCCAGGAACAAGTGGCTTCTGCTCCAAACTGGGTCATCTTCATTCCAGAAATGATCAGAGCACAAGGGCTCTCCAGTCTGCAGCTTTCCTTTCTATTTTTAAGAGTTTTAACATCTCCTGCTGCTGGGTGCTAGACTTGGACAAGGTTTAACTTCTCACACATCCCCTCTTCCCTGGAGTTGCCAGCAATTCCTTTCATTTCCATCCCATTTTGATTTTACTGAGTCTAACAAAGCTTTCCATTGTTATTTATTCTCACACAGAAAATTACAGGCATTAGCAGGAGAGGAGGTCTAAATGCCAGCAGGGAAAGGAATTCCCATCTCATTGGCATGTTTCCTCCAGGAGGATTTCTCTACAGGTGGAAAAGATGAGTTTCATTGCTGAAGAGGATTGTAAGACTTAAAGGAGGCAATTACAATTTCACAATAGTCAAAACTATGAGGAATAGCAAGAAATCAGGGAGCAGTGTTTGTGGGAAATGAAAAGGAGATGCTGATTAGGAGTATTTCAACTAAAATGTTGCTGTATCTCACTTCCAGGGAAAAGGGATTACACATTTGTTTAACAGCTTTATTCTCTGGGTAGTGCTGTACTTTGCAAACCTGTTATGAATGTTTGAGAATGGCTTTTTGTCCATCTCCCACACCTTTCTCACCAATTAATTCCTCAGCTCTTCACAACTCCAACTGCTCCCTCAGCCCTAAACGTTCAAATATAATATTCAGATTCAAGCAGTAACTCATACAAAAAGGTAAGATCTCTAAAAGACAGGTATTTAGGGATTACCTAACAGGTCAGAGATTATGAAATAATTCTGTGCTGACCACATATCAGACTTGCACAAGAAGAGCTTCATTTTGCACCTCCTGTCTTTGCAATCCCTCCAAGATCTCTCTGGGCATGGACAAAGGGCAGGTCCCAGTTCTTTCCACACTCCCACCACCCTCCCCTGCCAACATTGTTCCTTCCTAAACCAGGGCCAAGCACAGAGAGGTGCCCCAAAATCCTGCATTGGCTGATCACTGCTGAGCCTACACAGGTTATTCCCTGCAGGGCTCATGATCTCCATGGCCAGAGCAGTGACAGGATCCCAAAATTTGCTGTGACTCTGGCCCTGCTTCTGTTTTCCAAGCAGAAAGGCACAGTGGGAAGCTGGGCTGGCACCCTCCTCATTGACCAGCAGAGTCTTCCTAAAATCCTGTGATTCCAGACACTTGAACTTTTCTTAAAATCTGTGATTCCAGACACCTAAACTCTCCTTAAAATCTGTGATTCCAGACACCTAAACTCTCCTTAAACTCCCATGATTCCAGACACCTAAACTCTTCTTAAAATCCCATGATTCCAGACACTTGAACTCTTCTTAAAATCCTGTGATTCCAGATACCTAAACTCTTGTTAAAATCTGTGATTCCAGACAATTAAACTCTTCTTAAAATCTGTGATTCCAGACACTTGAACTCTTCTTAAAATCCTGTGATTCCAGACACTTAAACTCTTCTTAAAATCTGTGATTCCAGACACATAAACTTTTCCTAAAATCCTGTGATTCCAGACACTTCCACACTTCCTAAAATCCTCTGATTCCAGATGCTTAAACTTTTCCTAGAATCCTGTTATTCCAGGCACTGAAACTCTTCCTAAAATCCTCTGATTCCAGTCACATAAATTCTTCTTAAAACCATGTGATTCCAGACACCTAAACTCTTCTTAAAATCCTCTGAATCCAGAAATTTAAACTCTTCCTGGAATCCTGTGATTCCAGACCCTTCAACTCCTCTGCATCCAGCCTAATTTCAAGCAAGTTTCCCAGCAGTTTCAGCCCAGAACACAGCCCTGCAGAGCTGCTCCTGCTCAGTCTTTGGAGCTCCAGACCCAGCTCAGACCCCAGGGAATGACAGGAGGGCCCAGTGCCCGTGTCCCACACAATCCCCACCTGGCAAATCAAAGGCAGGATGCTGTGCAGAGGGCACCCCAGCCTTATCCAGGTCAGAGCATTCCCCAGGCAGGGTTAGCCCACTGAACATGTTCCACCTGCTCTCTGAGTGCAGATGTGATTCCTGAGCCCCTCAGAGACGTGCTGGGGGCCACTCAAGTGCCTTTTCCATTCCAGAGCTCTTCCCAAGATGACACCAGGAACTTGAGCGTGCTCAGCTTCCCCCCTTGCTCCAGGAACGATGTAAAAAAAGGGTCAGCACTGAAATATTTTCCTGGAAAAGGAAATATTTTGTTGGTATTTCTAATTTTAGACTTTCACTTTTGGTCATCCGGGGTTGTTACCTGCCTGGAGATGATGGTGGTGAAATCCCAGCATGGATTTGATTCAGGGCAGGGTCTCACCCCTGGAATTTTGCTGGAATGAACTGATTCTTTCAGGCTGATTACCTTGTTTGCTCAGCTTGATTTCCACATACGAAGTCTGTCTGGGTAGCCTGCAGTTCAAAACCCTGGGAAGTATTTTTGGTGAACTCTGCTCCCTCCCATATTTCTAAAAGTTCTTTTCACTTCTCCCCTTGGTGCGTATCTACTTCCAACTGTATAATGTTCTTTCCTCCTGTCTCCCTGAATTGTAATGAAGGATAAAATGAAGGATTTTAAGAAGAGTTCAAGTGTCTGGAATCACATATTTTAAAAAGGGTTAAAGTGTCTGGAATCACTTTGCATTACACTCCCTGATAACCAGAAGCCCCCTCTAAAATTACAAATATTTACATCTGTTTCTAAAGAATGTGAGCAGAAAGATTATCCACCTTCAGCAGAAAGTTGTCACAAAATTGAATAGAGCAGCAGCTGTAAAGCCAAAAGTCACCTAAAAGTTTAAAGAATAAGGAGAGTGAACTAAACCAGAAATTCAAACCCAGCAGTTGATAGATTAAAAAGAACAAGGCTATGGACTGCAGGCACACCACTGGCTACATAAAGGACATGAAAAAAATACAGAAAATTCATGAGCTTAATTTTTTTTATCCTAGAAAGCAGCTGCCAGCACTAAAAACTCCCAAGGTGGCACAGTTCTTGGGATTCCCAAGACCTCTGAAAAAAGTCCTCAGGGGATTTAAGGAAAAACAAATCACAAAGAATTGCAGTGATCTCAGTGGTCTCAATCACAGCATTCCTTTTCTTCATTCCCAAAGTTCCCAAGAATGATGTAAAGAAAGTCACAATTCTCTCCAAGTTTTCTTTTCTTCCTGATTTTGGCAATTTCCCTTAGTTGGGATTTCTGTAGAATGGCATAAACCTTTCGCTTTAAAAAAAATGGGATTTTAATAAATACAGGATTGTTGAATATGAGATGTCCCATTCTTACAACTCACACCAGAAAGAAACATTTGAAACGAAGCAAAAAGGAAGGAGAGCTCCAAAACCAAAATTCCAGTGCTTATGAGGAACATGTTTGAGATACCTGAGGAATGCTAAAATTTGATTTAGAAAAATGAATTCAGAGGGAATATTTGGCTGAATTCCATGAACTTCCCAGAAGTGAGTAGTGGGGAGGGTAGCTCACACTCTGAGGTATTTTGCAGGCTCCTCCCAGGCTCCTCCCAGCAATTTGAATTTACAAAGTGATAAACTGGGCAAATAATTTCCACTGGCAGGTCTGATCAGGATTTATCTCCCACCAGGAGCAGAGTGAGGTCAGAGCAGCCCAAATCTCTTCTGGAGGACACTCCAGGGCACGGCCAAGGAAGCCAAAGCTCCAGGGATTTGTCAGGGAATTCAGAGATGTAATAAACAGAGTTGGAAGAGGGTGAGGATATCCAAGAGGCTATCAGGATGTGCCTGAGATCACAAAAGTGGATAGAAATCCCCTCCAGCCTAAATTTGCCTGTGATTATAAAACTCCAAGGTGGCTCCTCCTTGTTTTTTTTACAGCTGTGAAGAATTGAGAACTTTGAGAACTTCATAGCCCAGCTCAGAGCTTTCATTGTTCTCCTCTGTCACCACTGAATAAATTGTGGTTTATGCATCTTTGGCATCTTTTGCCCCTCTGGAGGTTGAGATGAGTGTCCAGTGTGGACTGGCCATGGATTGCCTGCTCCTGTCTCCTTGGGACAGGCTCCCTGTGATTCCAGCTGCCAGCAAAAACCCAGCCACAAACAATTGCTGAGTTCTCATTATTATCATTGTTATCATTATTATCATTGTTATCATTATCATTGTTCTCATTGTTCTCATTGTTATCATTGTTATCATTGTTATCATCACAACTGTGTCTAACAGGACATTCCAGACTTCTTGAGGGGAGCCTTAAGCAACATCAAGATTGACAACTTTGATTCCACATTTCTGACTGGTGCAGACCCATGTTGTGAACTGGGGGGGGAGAGAGGGGAACTTCCCCTAAAAAAAAAATTCCATCTGACTGTGGCAGAGCTGCCAGGCACCACCAGAACAAAAATAAAAAAGAGTCAAAGATTTATGAGTCAGCCACTCCAATTAAATTGTGCTGGCACTTTTTTTAACCAGCCATTAGCTTCTTTTTTTTTTTTTTTCTTTTTTTTTTTTTTTTTCCCCCTTTCCTAA
>JAYDZK010000001.1:112746289-112758284 GCA_034509185.1 Euphonia xanthogaster
TCCCATAATGTGAACCCAGCCCCACACACTAAAGCAGCACAGAACCTGAAAAACAGAAAAGCTCAAACCTGAGGCATTAAGGGAACCCTTGGATCATGGGATCAGGGTGGGCTGCAGCACAGGGAAGCTCTGGTGACAATTCCTGCTGCCCTGGGCCCGTGCTGAGCGTGGCAGTGGGTTTGTGACAGCCAGGGGACAGAGGATGGCACAGTGCCCCACCCCACCTGAGACCCACAGCAGGTGAGTTGGTGAAACACAGGCAGAAGAGCAATGTTTAATGAAGAAATTATTATTAAAATCTTCCCTGGCAGGCTGAGCCCTTGTGAGCTCCACCTCGTGTGATGTCAAACCTCATTCTGTTCTTCTTACAGACAGGAAAAAAAAATAAATTAAAGGCTTGGGGAAGCCGTGGGTCCTGCTTACAGCACTTGTTCCTTCTCTGTTGCTGCAGGGATGACCTGCCAGGCTCGCAGCTCCTACATCACCAGTGAGATCCTCTGGGGCTATCGCTTCACCCCCGTGCTCACGCTGGAGGACGGCTTTTACGAGGTCGACTACAACAGTTTTCATGAAACCTACGAGACCAACACCCCCGTTTACAGTGCCAAAGAGCTGGCAGAGATGGCCAGCCGAGCAGAACTGCCCCTGACCTGGTCAGTTTCCAGCAAGCTGGACCAACACGCCGAGCTGGAAACGGAGGAGGAGGAGAAGAACCAAGAAGACCAAAACGAAAGAAACGGAGACGTGGCCAACTTGGAGAATGAGTCCAAAGTGTAGAACCAGAGGAGAAATAAAGGCCACCTCCTTTTCCTCCTCCCTCTCTGCTCCCTGTTTCTTTCTGCGACACGCCTTTAACTTTTTTTCTCTTCCTGTTATTGGTAACTCACGGAAAAGAAACACTTCTCAAGAAATCCCAAGTTCAACCCAAGAGATTCCCAGACTAAGCCAAGGCGTGGGTTAAAGCTGCAACATCCAGCAGGGATGGTGGAATCTCCCCCTGGCAGTGACTGGTGGCCCCTCTCCAGTGCAGACCTCCAGGCTTTTCCACATCAACCACACAAAACCCAATCCCTGAACGCAAAGGAAATGGATGCAAGGGATTTTAAAGGAAAGACTAATTAATGCCCATCAAAGCAATGGGCCTTGACTGAGTTTTTATGCATTTCAGGACAGTTTCACAGACTGGGTGACAGTGGAATGGGCCTTGCAGCTTTAAGAGGAAGATGAGCAGAGGGACCTGCAATCCCCCACGACCCTGTACATATGCCTTATGTAACTATTTCTCTCTACATTTAGTAATAAACGCCGCATGTACAAAAGTACTGTAGTAAAGAACTTCTAAATAATGTACACAGCTGTGTAATTAATGTAGGTTTAGAAACAGAGCTCTAGAAATATTGGGATGCAAAAACTAACTACCCATCGAGTAGGCATTTCTCTTCAAATATTTGCAGTGTAAAATTGATTTTAATTTATTTTTCTTTCCCCTCCCCTCTATGACTCTTCTAGTGCATAACATTTTCTTCAGTGTACCAGACTGGCAGCTATTTAGAGTACCTCAGTGTTGGCCAAACAGATTGTTTCACTCACTCTAAAAAGCCATAAGTCTGGGAGAGGGCAGGGTAGAGAATTGTACTCCTGACATACTGTGAAAATGTTTACAAATAAGGCAAAACCCTTCCTGGTTACTTTTTTTCTGGGGGCAGTTCAACTGAGAAATTGAGGCTGTGGCAAACTCATGGCTAACCAGAATCTCCTGTGTACTCTTCATAGAAGGAGCACGTGTCATGTGGAGGTGTTATCCTTGACGTGCAATATCCAGGGAATCTGCTCCCGTGGGATTTCAGTGGAGCGGTTTGCTACACACAGAAAAACCCCACACACAAGCCATTGAAAAATGAATGTTGCACCTCAGCCAGTAGATTTTAGCTACTTCAGCTGGGAAAGAAACAGCTGGATTTCGTGTGGAGCTGGAATCCATGAAATTTGCAATTTGCTGGTGCTGAGGCGCAGGGGGCACGACATCCCTGGGGGTGTCCTTCCACCAGGATTCCCAGGAGAACACCCAGGTGGATCCTGCCTGGCTCAGGGGAGCCCTTCCTCAGTGAGTTCCTCCACCTTAGGTGGCTCTCTGGCTGTTGTAAATCCCTGGAAAACCCTGGGCATTCCATCCACGGCGCAGAGGGAACTCGCATGGCTTCCACGGGAGTGGGGGAGCTCGGCCCCAGCAAGAACAGCATTTCTGCCAGCAAAGGAGGACAAGCTGCAGCCTTAATTTTGGGGGGTTTTTTCATGCCTGCCTACTCTGGGAAGAAAGAAAACACTGAAGAGAATCCGAAGCTCTTTTTTTTTTTCCTTTTTTTTTTTTTTGTACAGAAAACTTTACGTTTAAATAAAAAAGAAAAAAAAAAATAAACCTCAGGAGAAACTTGGTGGGCAGGTGGAAAATTTGCACTGTGATATAGCTTTGGCATTAAATTCACACCTCTTTTCCTTTTTTTTTAGTTTTCTTTTTTGCTGGTACAACTGCCCCTGGCTAATTTTCAGAGAGGGTGGCTGATCTGTGCCTCCAGGTGAGGAGGGCACAGCAGGGCCTGGGGAAGGGAAGGGTTGCACACCAGGGCAGACCAGGCTGGATGGGAAAAGGGTTTTTGGTTTCAGCACTGGCAATTTTGCCCTGAAAGGCTTTCCCAGGATGCAAGGAACGGTGTAGGATCAGGATTTTGGGCGGATGATTCTGGCAGCTCAGCGAAGGTTGGGACATTTCTGAGAGACAGCACTTGGCCACAAGCTCACCCTCCTGCCCCAGCATCAGCCCCGTGCTCCAGCCCATCCATCCCCACCCCCATGGCTCCCCAGCAGGGGTGCTGAGGGTTTTTAGGGTTTTTAGGGAGAAGTGGCTCCAGAGCCCCTCTGGAAGCGTCGGGGCCGCGGAGCCGCCCGCGCGCGTCCATCCCGCCAAAGGTGCATGAGCTGAAAGCAAAGCTTTCCCTCCCAGGACAAACCTGCTTTTTGCTCTCACGATTCACTGGGCCACTCTAGAAGTCGTTGCTGCAGGTTGAGAAAATTCGTGTTGCAGCTCAGGGCCCTGATGAAAGCTTTTTTTTTGTGTCCTTCAGCACTGGAAAAAGAGACTTTCCGCCACTGGGGCATGCGCATGTGTAAGCTTTATTTCTGTGAATAGGGCACTTACAGCTTGAGGTGTGTGTGTTTTGTCTCTTTCTCTCTCTCTCTCTCTCTCTCTCTCTCTCCCCCTGTATTTTCTTGTCTTTGGTATCCATGTAGTACGGACTGTAAAGTTTATGAGATCTCATTTTTGTAACATAAGCTTTAAAAAAAAAAAATAGAGAAGCCTCCAAAGCTTTCAACGGGGAAGCTTCACGTAAACTTTGTACTAGAATGTCCCTATCAAACACCTCTATTTTTCTACAATGATTGATTAAGCAGTTTAACAATGTATTTTGTGTCAATGATTTCAACTGAATTGGTACGAAGACAATTAAGAATTGAATGCTGTTAATTAACAATGGATTTTCAAGCCGTATATCCTGAGTGGTGTTTTCATTGACAGTAAATCATTCAACCCAGGAATTTCAGCTCTTAGTCCTGAACAATCTCTGAGGGGAGCTCAATTCCCTGTGGGAATGAATATTTGTGGTAAATGACATTTAAGGGATGTGAACAACCTAACATCTTAATGTAATTGGCTACAGAATTAATCCAGACCCATTACACCTCTATTCCATTCACTAATATATTTTGATGGCTTTTTCTTGGATTATCTTGTGATTTCTAGGAAAGAAAGGATTTCCAGAGGTAAATGTGAGCTCTCAGTTATCTCCTGGAGCTCTCAATTCCTTCTTCACTGACTGGAAGCATTGCTGAGTGAGAATGTGACCTTCAGCAAATACCCCAAGCTCAGCTTTATCATTTCCCAACAAATACCACCTCATCAGAATTAAAATAAATCACCACAATGATTTTGAAGTATCACCCAAGAATGCAGATGTCCTGGTGAGTGTCCATAGCTGTTCTGATCTGCATCTTTGCCCTACAACTCCAAAGCCATGGGAGCCATCCCAACAAATTCAGCAGCTGCCAAACCCTGGAGGGACAAAAGAAGCTCTTGAAGTTCACTTCAAGTTTTTGGTTTCAAGCCTGGGTTGCTCATGTTCCTCTGCTGGAGTTAAAGAGGTCACTCAGGCCTTCCAAAAGCAGGGAAGGATGAAATTCCTGAAATCCCTGTTCTGTTCCCAGCCATAGGGCAGCACTTTGGGCTGTTTAGGAAGGGGAAGGTCTGGAATCAGAGCTCTTTTCAGCCCAGGGATGTCCAAAACCAGATCCCACTTCTCTAAAATACAAACCCAAGAGCCACAAGAGCACTGACAGCTCCAGCCCCTCTGCCAAGGGCTGACTTGCTCTGGAATTCTCCCAACAGCCCAACTTCCATCTTTGAGTGTGGAAGAATCCCTGCCCCTGGCAGAGGGGTGGAACTGGATGATCTTTGAGGAACCTTCAAACCCAAACCATTCTAGGATGTTACAATTCTGTAATTCCAGGATTCTGTGAAATCTTTGGGGTTTTTCATGGAAGAATGGAAAATCCCTCATTCCCTGGGCCCAGCCCACCCATCAAGGTATTTCCTGGCTAAAAGGCACCCTCGGGCTGAGGCAGGATAATGCCCAGGTTTGTCACCTCCCCAGCTGGAGCTGTGTGATCCTCCCTGTCCAGCAGAGCACAGCCCTGGGAGGATGCACTGGGTCATTCCCAGAAAACCCGGGATCTCTGTCCCTCCTGCTTTTTGGAGGTCTGAAGTGGTGAGTTTATATCACTTCCTGCAGTTCTTTGGAGTGGGTGTGAATGAGAGGCTCAACACAATTTGTCTCCTTTTCTTTGGGCACCTGGACATTCCTTAGCAGCCACCACCAGAGCTCCTGGCTGTCAAACATTGAATTTTTACTGCTGTGGCACTCCCTGCCCATCAAAATGTCCTTCTTTTCGGAATATCAACCTCCTTAAAAACAGGTTGCCCCACTCAGGCACTTTTTAGGCCATAAATCAAACCTGAAACAGGAGGAGTTGGCTTCTCTTCCACTCTTGTTCTCTCAGCTCCCAAACACCTCTCTGGAAAGAAGCACGTGGAGAGCAGGCAGAAATCTGGGCTTTGAGCTGTAAATAATTCTTAAAGACAAGACCTGAGAGCTGTTATTTGTTAATCATTTCCTGAGTGGATTTTAAACCTCTAGGGTTTGGTATTTTGGAGGGAAGAGGTGGTGTCACACGTTCACAACTCATTTTGTGGGTTTAGTTTTTCTTTCTCCTGATTTATTCTCACAGTTTTATCAAATCCTCTGGATTTACAGGAATTATAATCCAGTGGCAACTCCACTGCAGAGGTGCAGTTATTTTACCACTTCCACTGCCCATGGAGAGCCCAGAGACATCATATCCAAAAACAGAGTTCCAGAGGGACTCGGATCTTCCTATTTCACCACAAGTGTGAAATCTGGTTTCTATTCCAAGCAAATTCACAGCTACAAACCACAGCTCATCCCTGCTTCTCCCCAGCTCACGTGTCCTCCACACAGAGTAAAAATTTCAGAGTTTCTGGTAGCATCAGCTGCTTTTAGGGATTTTTTTTTTCCAGAGGTCAGGAATGGGGAGAGCTCTCCCTACTGTTTTTCCTTTTTTTTTAAATCAAAGGCAGCAGCTCCAAACTCACAGCTGAAGCTGTTTTCCCTCAAATCATTACAGGCAATCATTTGCACTGACTTTCCTGGAGAATTTAAGCTGTGAGAGCTGCTGGAGAACTGTTATCCCACCAAGTTTTCCCTCATGTGTTGGATTGGAGTCCTCTGGGCTCCTTCCAGTGCAGGCAAGGAGTGTTCCTGGCTCACCAGGATGGATCCTCACAGTCACCCTCCCTGGCCACTTCCCCATCATCATGTCCCAAATCCCTCACTGGAGCATCACATCCCTACAACAGCTCTTTAATCTTCCCAAATCTTCCCAAAATGTAACTCTGATCAAATTAAAAATAGCATTTTTTAAAAAAAGAAGATTCTATCACAATGGGAAGTCTCTAATCTGAGAAGATCAGTGGGATTTGGGTTGGGGAGCCCAAACAGTTTGGAGTCACTCCAAGGAATCTTGCTCAGATGGTGGTGGAAGTTTTTTCCTTTTCACAGCAACATTCTTGGTTCAGCTGGATGGGATCATGGAGCTGAATCTCTGCTCGTGCTCCTCAGGAATGCTGAACATGGACCAGCTCTTCCCAAAATCACTTGGAATTGGTTGGGAGGGACCTCAAAGCCCAGCCAGTGCCAACCCTGCCATGGCAGGGACACCTCCCACTGTGCCAGGCTGCTCCCAGCCCCAGTGTCCAACCTGGCCTTGGGCACTGCCAGGGATAGAAATCCAAAAAATTCCTGGAAAGGAGGAATAAAAACAAGTGCAAAGTCCACAGATGAAGCCAAGAGAATTCCTGGGCACAGGGCAGGGCCACTGGAATCAGGAGTTCAGAGCTCAGCCATGCTGAGCCATTTTTCACAGCTTAATGTGTCATTTCTCTGATATGCACAAAATTCCTATTAATAAAGATACTAAATAAAGCATGACCAAAATGATTGCTTAAAAATGTTGGCCAGACAAATCATCACCACAGAATCCCTATTAATAAATGCATTAAATAAAGCACGACCAAATTTATTGCTTAAAATTCTTGGCTGGACAAATCACCACCATGAAATCTCCATGCCGAGGACAGACAAGGGAGAAAATTCATCATTTCAACCCCACACAGAATTTTTTTTCCCCTTGTGAAATGCAGGAAAATAACTCCAAGGGAGATGCCATTGTTTCTAAACTCCCTGGATTGGAAAGAAAGAGGGATCTGTTCAATGCACAGAAATCATTTGGCCTCTCCAGGACTCCAACTTCTCTTTGTCACCAAAAATGACTCTGAAATTTCCCAGGAAATTGGCAGAGAAAAGGGTGGGTGTGGCTTTATTTCATCAAATTTAAATCATAAATTCCATTTTCTTTTTTAGGGAGTTTTTGTTCTCTCTTCGTGTCAGTTCTGACTGATTTGCCAACAATCTGCACGGCCATAAAAATGTGACCTTCCAAGAGAATTTCTAGTTGTGTAAAAAAAATCCTTTATTTTAGGTCTTTAATTGTTAATTACTGAGGAATCTGTGGATTAGAGCTGATAACTAAAAAGAGATCAATCCAGTGAACTGTCTCAGAGAAAAAAAATCCCAAAAATTAAATCCCAGCACTTCACGGATCAGAACAGAATCTTCCATTCACAGGGGTTTTTTTCCCCCATCACATTTCCAAAATAAATTAATGAATTTTGCTATGAGAACAAATGTTTTGCTCATCTGGAGACTTGCTTAAAATAAGTTGAAAAAAAACATTTTTGCTCAACTTTGCAGATAATGAACAAATTCAGGCATCAAATTGAATCAGTTCTCCAACTGCAAAATGGAATAGGCATTAATTTTTGTTATTCTAATAAAAAGCACTGCTGGAGATATCTGGAAATGAAGGAATCTGCCCTTAAAATGAGTCAGTCACTGCCAGACTTTGATCACAGATAAAATTAAACTATTCCCAATTTGACATTCTGTGCATTTTCATCCCAAAAAATGGATTTTGGGAAGGGTTTGGACCAAAATTTCTAGGACTCGTTTGGGATTTAGGCAGTGGAGGCTCAAATTCCTGCTGGAACTGACTCAGAGAGAGTTTTTTAATCTTGGAATATTTTAAATATGGAATTGCAGATGCTCAAGCCACATCTCCTTCCTCACCTGGCAGGTTCCACCCAGGAGGGTGCAAATTATCAAAGTGGAGGAGGAAAAGGGAGAAAAAAAGGAAAAATGGGGGTAAGGAGAAAGAGGAAAAAAGAAACAGAAAAGGCAAAGGAGCGGGGGGAAAGGAGGAAAATTTAAAATGGGAGAAAAATAAAAAGGGAAAAAAGAGAGATGGTGGGGAAGGGAGACAAGGAAAAAAAGAAAAATGGAAAAAAAGAAAAATTGCAAAAAGAAGGAAAGGGAGAAAAGGGGGAAAGAGGAAAAGTGGAAAGGGGGGAAAGGAAAATGGAAAGATGAGGGAGGAGAAAAGTGGGGAAAAATGAAAAAAAGAAAAGGGAATAAAGGGTAAAAGGGAGGAGGTTTGGAGTTCCAAAGGCTCCAACACCAAGCTGGGGCACACAGAGGAGCATCCCAGGATTTTCCTGCAGGGAAATCTCCCCCATCCCTCCTGCTCCAGGGACAGCACAGGGAGGTGGCACTGCTCAGGGAGGAACAGGAGGGAGATGTGGAGAGACCCTGTGCTGTAGAAAATGTCACCAAAGCCCCACAGCCAGGGGCTCCCTTTTCCACTCATTTTTGTTCTCCACATCCTCATCCTGCCTCAAAGACTGGAAAAACCCCCTGTCCTTGCCTATCAAAAATCAGAATTGCATCAGAAGGGTGGATGGATCTCCTAAGGGTTTTACTCCTTTCTCTTTTGTGGCTCCATTTAAATTCTTCACTTTCTTTGAGCTTTATCTCCCTCAGGAGAAAAGGAGGAGACAGAACCAAAACTCCCTGAGGGATCAGCCAGGAGCCCTTCCAGGGGCAGGGATGGAAGGGAATTAAAGGGGAAAAAACCAAAAGTAAAATTCCTTTTCCTTTTCCATGAGTTGTTTCTTTTGTTCTCCAAAATTCTGGCTGCTTTTCAGCTTTTTCCAAACGTTGACAATTGTGGATTATTTAAAGTTTGCTTGCTGGAAGAATTGCCAGGCCAGAGGTTGAACTTTATCTGAACTACAGGGGAGAGTTGGACAAGGCAGAGATGGATTGGAGGGAAACCTGGAGCTGGCAGCCTGATAATCAGGAATTGCCAGAGCAGACAAAGCTGGGGGCTTAAATAATATTTAAAAATTAATAACTGGAGGGAGCTGGAACTGGATGAGTTTTAGGGTCTTTTCCAAGCCAAACCATTTTGTGATTCCGTAAGAGTGGAGGTCAAACACTGCACCACATCCCCTCTACACTGAATATTCAGATTGAATGATTGGATTCAAACTGTTCTTGCTAAAAATCATGAAAAATGGGTAAGAATTTGAGCAAATTCCGTGTGCCAAAAAAAAATCCCTCAATCCTGGGATTATGAATCATCGAAACACAAACCAAGCCCTGCACCTGAGGTCCAATATATATAAAATATAAAAACCTGAAAATCAGGTTCTGAGATTTATTTTTTTGTGGAAAAAAGAAGAGGAGAAAGAGAATTTTCTGTTATTCAGTCCCCTGCTGGTATTAAAGAGCTGAGTGCACTCAGATGTAGTTTTATATGATGCCAACAGATTATTAATCCCTTCACCCCAAATTTTACATCACATAATTCAGCTCCTGGAAAAGGGACAGAGATGACAAAAAGAATCAGTAACTTTTCAGGGAAGATTATCATCTTGCACAGAACTCAGGGAGAAGTTGCCTTTACACAAAGAAATCATGAACCCACAGCCTCCAAAACCAGGAACATGTTGTTTACATTAACACAGTGATGCTGCTGATAAATGTTTTGTTAAAATGTGCTGGAAGGAGAACAAGAAAGCAACATTTTAATCACTACTTGAATTCTGTTTGTTTGGTTGTTTTGTTGTTTTGTTGGTTTTTTCTCGAGGGAATTGAAGTTGTTGTGACACCAAATCAGGAAATTTGGTGTTGGGGCTCAGGAGCGGAGCCGTGCCTTGAGGTCAGGGGTGTGCAGGGATTCCTTTCCCAAATTAGAGCCTGGAGTGCCAGCAGAGCTGCTCAGCACGTTGTGGGATGGCACCAAACCCTCCTGGCTTGGTGCTGACACATCCCTGAGTTCCTTGGAGCAGCGTGGGCTGCAGAGCTGCTGCTGTGCTCCCCTCTGAGCAATCCCAGCCCATTCCAGGCCAGGCTGCTCCCGTGGGATCAGCCCTGAGCAAGGAGCTTGTGCAAGGAGCAGGAGCCACCAGCAGAGCTGGCTGGAATCATTCTGGGTAAATTTGGGTTATTTGGAGCAACAACAACAACAGAAAGAAAATGTTGCTGGTTTGGAGAAGTCCTGGTGGTTCTCAGTGAACAGCAGGAAATACAGGGAGATTTTATGTGGAACAATTCATTCCTAGGGGGATTTTTTATGTTTGGTCTTGTCCTGATCCATGAAAATTGATGTTTTCCTCTAAATGTCTTGAGATTTGGAGTATTTGGAAATGTCCATGCTACCACTGGTTCACAATTTACCATTTTCACATGGAATCTTGGAGCTGGGAAGAGCCCTCCAGGATCACCCAGTGCCACCCCAGCCCCACCAGCAGCACCCCAAACCCTGTCCCCAGGGGCCACATCCAGGCTGCTCCTGAGCACTCCCCAGACAGTGACTCCAAACCTCCTCCACGACAGCCAGGATTTTTATGTTAATACTGAAAATCAGAGGAAAGTGGGGTTTTTGGTAAATGTTTCTCCTATAAAGTGCAAATCAGTCAGAGAGGCTCAAATCATGCACAGAGGTGGGAAGAGGGAACTCTCAGCCAGACTCTGCCTTCAGCTGCACTTCATGGAAAGATCCCTGGGACCACCCAGGTGTTCCCTTTTCCACTCATTTCCTTTCCTCCATATCCTCATCCTATCTCAGGAAAAACCCCCTGTCCTTGCCTATTAAAAATCAGAATTGCATCAGAAGGGTGGATGGATTTCCCAAGGGTTTTATTCCTTTCTCTTCTGTGGCTCCCTTTAAATTCTTCACTTTCTTTGAGCCTTGTCCCCTCCACTCTGTTCCTGTCACGTTCCCCTCTTGACTGATGTGTGCAAGTGCTCCTGCTCTGGACCCTGGATCAGATCCAGTCACCTGATACAGCTCAGCTGTTTCTCCAAGGTTTTTCCTCTTCTCTGGGCTTGGTCAGCTCCAGAAACCTTCACTTGCTGAGGGACCTCCAGCTCTAGAAAGCTGCATTTTCTGTTCCATTCCTGCAGTGGCAGGACTGAGAAGCATCCCCTGCAAAGATCCTGGGGCTATTTTTACAGATCCTCCCAGCAGCATTTGTGCTCTCAGGTTTCCCCCCGGGGTGGCTGTGGGATTTTTCCGATGTCTCTCATTATTAATAGCTGCTCCTCCTTCGTATCCCTTACCCCAAATCCACTCTCAGTTATTTCTGTGTTGACAGTTGCAGCCTCTGCACTTTATCTGATCCATCAAGTGTGGCTTTCCCCTTCTGGAATTCTGTTCTGCTGATGCATCCTGGTCTGAGTTAGAACTTCTGCCTTCCTGCCCCAGAAACAGCACAAATTCCACTTTTGCTGCATTGGAGCTTTTAAAATTCCCCAACGAACATCAAAACATCTTTTTGGTTTTCCCAAGATGGGGAATTCAGGCTTGGGAAGTTTCTCTGCCCATGGTACACCCAGACAAACCCCAGAACTCTGGGCTTGGACTCAGGGTTTTTTGTTTCTCCAGCAGAGTCTTGTGAACTTTTCCTTTGTCTCTCACTTGAGATAAGTCCCAAACTCCTCAGCACATTCCCTGTTCCCACAGGGAAGGAGCAGGGACACCCATCCAGCAGAATGGAATAATTTCTTTTATTCACTGGGTCAATTTGTGCCCAAAAGAGAAATTATTCCAACAGAACCAAAAAGATGCAAGACTGAAACAATCCTTTCTAAAAAGCTCCCTTCTAAAAGGCTCTCTTATCCCAGATTTTTGCAACAGGGTTTGTAACTCAGTCAGAATCAGAGCCTTGACACAAAAATCAGGGGTCACCATCATTCCAGAGCAGAGGGAAATTCGGGGTCAATTCAGGGCTGCACACACCTGAATTTACTCTTCCCATGACAAGGGGATGTGCCCAAAGACATTTCCTTTCATGGAATCATGGAATGGTTTGTGTTGGAAGGGACCCCAAAGCCCACCCAGTGCCACCCCTGCCATGGCAGGGACACCTCCCACTGTGCCAGGCTGCTCCCAGCCCCAGTGTCCA